>JASTWF010000105.1:546070-721070 GCA_030390025.1 Squalus acanthias | reverse complement strand
CAGAATTGTATTCCACCACAATCTGTAACCTCATGGCCCGGCATATCCCTCACTCTACCATTACCACCAAGCCAGGGGACCAACCCTGGTTCAATAAGGAGTGTAGAAGAGCATGCCAGGAGCAGCACCAGGCGTACCTAAAAATGAGGTGCCAATCTGGGGAAGCTGCAATACAGGACTACATGCATGCTAAAAAGCGGAAGCAGCATGCTATTGACAGGGCTAAGCGATCCCACAATCAATGGATCAGATCAAAGCTCTGCAGTCCTGCCACATCCAGTCGTGAATGGTGGTGGACCATTAAACAACTAACAGGAGGAGGAGGCTCCATGAATATCCCCATCCTCAATAATAGTGGAGCCCAGCACGTGAGTGCAAAAGACAAGGCTGAAGCGTTTGCAACCATCTTCAGCCAGAAGTGCCAAGTGGATGATCCATATCGGCCTACTCCTGAGGTCCCCACCATCACAGAAGCCATTCTTCAGCCAATTCGATTCACTCCATGTGATATCAAGAAACGGCTGAGCGCACTGGATACAGCAAAGGCTATGGGCCCCGACAACATCCCGGCTGTCGTGCTGAAGACTTGTGCTCCAGAACTAGCCGCACCTCTAGCCAAGCTGTTCCAGTACAGCTACAACACTGGCATCTATCCGACAATGTGGAAAACTGCCCAGGTATGTCCTGTCCACAAAAAGCAGGACAAATCCAATCCGGCCAATTACCGCCCCATCAGTCTACTCTCAATCATCAGCAAAGTGATGGAAGGTGTCGTCGACAGTGCTATCAAGCAGCACTTACTCACCAATAACCTGCTCACTGATGCCCAGTTTGCGTTCCGCCAAGACCACTCAGCTCCAGACCTCATTACAGCCTTGGTCCAAACATGGACAAAGGAGTTGAATTCCAAAGGTGAGGTGAGAGTGTCTGCCCGTGACATCAAGGCAGCATTTGACCGAGTGTGGCATCAAGGAGCCCTAGTAAAACTGAAGTCAATGGGAATCGGTGGGGGGGGGGGGAAATCTCCACTGGCTGGAGTCACACCTAGCACAGTGGAAAATGTTTGAGGTGGATGGAGGTCATTCATCACAGCCCCAGGACATCGCTGCAGGAGTTCCTCAGGGCAGTGTCCTAGGCCCAACCATCTTCAGCTGCTTCATCAATGACCTTCCCTCCAACATAAGGTCAGAAATGGGGATGTTCGCTGATGACTGCACAGTGTTCAGCGCCATTCACAACTCCTCAGATAATGAAGCAGTCCATGCCCACATGCAACAGACCTGGACGACATTCAGGCTTGGGCTGGTAAGTGTCAGGTAACATTCGCGCCACAGAAGTGCCAGGCAATGACTATCTCCAACAAGCAAGAATCTAACCACCGCCCCTTGACATTCAACGGCATTACCATCACCGAATCCTCCACCATCAACATCCTGGGGGTCACCATTGACCAGAAACTTAACTGGACCAGCCACATAAATACTGTGGCAACAAGAGCAGGTCAGAGGTTAGGTATTCTGAGCGAGTGTCTCATCTCCTGACTCTCCAAAGCTTTTCTACCATATACAAGGCACAAGTAAGGAGTGTGATGGAATACTCTCCACTTGCCTGGATGAGTGCAGCTCCAACAACACTCAAGCAGCTCGACACCATCCAGGACAAAGCAGCTTGCTTGATTGGCACTCCATCCACCACCTAAAACATTCACACCCTTCACCACCGGCGTACTGTGGCTGCAGTGTGTACCATCTACAAGATGCACTGCAGCAACTCGCCAAGGCTTCTTTGGCAGCACCTCCCAAAACCCGCGACCTCTTCCACCTAGAAGGGCAAGAGCAGCAGGCGCATGGGAACACCACCACCTCCAAGTTCTCTCCAAGTCACACACACCATCCTCACTTGGAATTATATCGCCAATCCTTCATCGTCACTGGGTCAAAATCCTGGAACTCCTTCCCGACCAGCACTGTGGGAGCACCTTCATGATACAGACTGAGGGGTTCAAGAAGGCGGCTCACCACCACCTTCTCAAGGGCAACTAGGGATGGGCAATAAATGCTGGCCTTGCCAACGACGCCCAGATCCCATGAATGAATTAAAAAAAAACACTCTCAGGGCAGGTTCAGCACGGGTTAGATACAGAGTAAAGATCCCTCTACACTGTCCCATCAAACACTCCCAGGGCAGGTACAGCACGGGTTAGATACAGAGTAAAGCTCCCTCTGCACTGTCCCAACAAACACTCCCAGGGCAGGAACAGCACGGGTTAGATACAGAGTAAAGCTCCCTCTACACTGTCCCATCAAACACTCCCAGGGCAGGAACAGCACGGGTGAGATACAGAGTAAAGCTCCCTCTACACTGTCCCATCAAACACTCCCAGGGCAGGTACAGCATGGGTCAGATACAGAGTAAAGCTCCCTCTACACTGTCCCATCAAACACTCCCAGGGCAGGTACAGCACGGGTCAGATACAGAGTAAAGCTCCCTCTACACTGTCCCATCAAACACTCCCAGGGCAGGTACAGCAGGGGTTAGATACAGAGTAAAGCTCCCTCTACACTGTCCAATCAAACAGTCCCAGGGCAGGTACAGCACGTGTTAGATACAGAGTAAAGCTCCCTCTACACTGTCCCGTGAAACACTCCCGGGGCAGGTACAGCATGGGTTAGATGCAGAGTAAAGGATTTGGTATTGGATGGGCTGTTCCGAGGTCACTAGTACAAAATCAGATCACCAGGGCATGTGGTGAAACTGAATTCAATATTTCTGGGAATGAATGGACTGGCACCAGGAAAATTATCATAAAAACTGCTGGGTTTTTGCAAAAACCCAACTGATTGACTGGTGTTGTGGAGGGAAGCGATGTGCCACCTCGCCTGGTGTGACCTACACGTGACTCCAGTCCCACGTGCTGTAGCTGACTCCTATTGAAACCTCAAGGTAGTCTGGCCAGTATCACCCCCATCCCTTTCTTTGTTCATTGCCACCGACACATCCAAAATTCAACAATGAAACTTGTGGTTAAACAAAGCTTTTTACATACAATGATGATTGGAGCTTTTCAACAAACTGGAGATCCCGCATGGGCCAGGAAGCGGACAGTGGCGGTGATTCAAACACATCATCTGGCATCGAGTATGGCTCATCCGAGACATCCATCTGTGAGCAGCAGAATCAAACCCGCGATGAGTTACTGACAGACCTCATCACCTCACATCTCATTAATTTCCCCGAGAAAAGTACAGGAATATTTCAGAAACATTCTTGCCTTACTAAAAAATGAGGAGTCCAGAGTGTCTGGACCATCAACTGTATCTTCCTCAAAGTAACTAGGATGTGCAAAGCTTCTTTTGACTCTTCTGGGTAGAGAACTTTCCAGAACAGGACGGCCCTGGGATGGAAATCAGGTACAGGTTAGATGACAACACAAGAAGAGACGGGTGCACACAACAACCCTCTGAGATCTCTGCGCTCCTCCAATTCTGACCTCTTGAGCATCCCCAATTTTAATTGTTCCACCATTGGCGGCCGTGTCTTCAGCTGCCTGGGCCCTAAGCTCTGGAATTCCCTCCCTAAACCTTTCCACCTCTCTCTCCTCCTTTAAGACGCTCCTTAAAACCGACCTCTTTGACCAAGCTTTTGGTCGCCTGTCCCTAATGTTTCTTCATGTGGCTCGGTGTCAGGATTAGTTTGATAATCGCTCCTGTGACACGACTTTGAGACGTTTTACTACATTAAAGGCTCTATATAAATGCAAGTTGTTGTTGTTGTTACTTGGCCTGGTGGGCTCGGGGAAAGGAGGGACGCGGCAGAGGCAGCTGAACGGATGGTCTCAATCTTAGTGACAAAGAAGTCCATGAGTTCTTTGAACTTATTGTTGGAGGTAAGGGTGGAGGGGGCACAGGAGAGAGGTTTAAGAAGACGGTTTGTAGTGAAGAAGAGAAGCCGGGGGTTATCTTTGCATTCCAGGATGATCCTGGGATAGTGAGCAATTTTGGCCGAGGAGAGCAGGACCTGATAATGCTTTATGTGGTCCAGCCAGATTTGGCGACGAATGGCTAAACCAGTTGTCTGTCATAACATTCAAGTCTGTGTCCTTGGACTTAAGGGAGCGGAGATTAGCAAAATAATTCTAAAACAGAAATAATGTGTTAAAAAAGGAAAAGAATCTTTAATATTCTGGAACAGTTTTGATATCTGGGGTTTGACGGAAGCATGGGATCAATTGATCGATCAGTGATCCTTCCTCAAGCTTCATTAAAGCCTCTCAGGTCCTGCGGGCAGGCATTAGGAAAAAGCAGCAGGGAAACGAGCAGGGCGAGAGAGAGTAATAGTTTTAATGGGGACTAGGGCATCAAAGGTGGAGGTGAGGGTGTGGTTGAGCAGATCGGTAGCTGCAGAAATGTCATGGTGAATGGAGGGCCAAAGGCTGGACAGTTGGGAATTTGAAAGTGCCGTTGTAAGTGAATTGGGAGAGAGATTTTTCCAGGGGCGGACACAGAAGGAAGTTGGGTTGCGGGGGGGGGAAGGGGATGTGAGTGGAGAGCGATACAAGAAAGTGACCAGAGATGGTCTTATCTGTGATGGACATGATAGGGGTAGCAAGGCCATGAGAGATGGCGAGGTCGAGGTGGTGGCCGTGAATATGGGTAGGGGTGTTTATATGGAGGGAGAGATTAAGGAAGGATAGGAGGGCAGTGAATCACAGAATCCCCACAGTGCAGATAGAAGCCATTTCGGCCCATCGAGCCTGCACCGACACATATCCCACCCTATCCCCGTAACCCCCAAGTATTTAATCCCCCCCTAACACTAAGGGTCAATTTATCATAGCCAAATCAACCTAACCCGCACATCTTTGGACTGTGGGAGGAAACCGGAGCATCCGGAGGAAACCCACGCAGAAACGGGGAGAATGTGCAAACTCCACACAAACAGTCACCCGAGGCCGGATTCGAACCCGGGTCCCTGGCGCTGTGAGGCAACAGTGCTAACCACTATGCCACCGTGTTGCCCTCCGTTGAACTCGGAGGAGAGAGAGCATGATGAGTTGAGAAGGAGGTTGAAATCACCGAGGATGAGCAGTCACTTGGTGCAGAGGCTGAGGGAGGAAAGCAGTGAAGAGATCTCGGTGAGAAACTTGGCGTGGTACTTGGGTGGGCGGTAGAGAAAGAGGATTTTAAATGAGAGGCGAGAGGGGTGGAACAAGGCGAGATGCTCAAAGGAGGAGAAGGTGCCAGAGGAGTAGGGGGACAGACCAAGCTGTGATTTGGTGATGAGAGCCACATCAGCAACGCAGCGGTGGATGGTATATTTAGGTGGAAGGTGTCATCACCCCTCAACCAAGTTTCCATCAGGGCCATGATGTCGATGCAATCATCCACAATAAGCTCATGGATGGCAAGGGCCTTGTTCACAAGTGAACGAACATTCTGGAGGGAGATGCGTAGAGGGTCGGTGATGGCTGATCCACTGGAAGAGTCCACGGGGTCAGCATTGGGAGGGGTGAGTTGGACGGGGAGGAGATTGGCAAGATTAGCCCCCAGCGTGTGTGCTGGGCAGGAAGGTCGGAGAGAGAGTCGGATGGGGCAGTTGGGTTTGCTGCTGATAATCAGGCAGCGACGAGTGCCTCGATGGGCACTCCAGAGAACAGCCAATTACGCACAAGCCACTCCCCACCCCCACCCCCACCCCAGCCAGCCAAACACACCATAAAGAGAACACACAACGTCAAACATGACTTTCACCACCCATCCCGACCCCACCCTGACCCCAGCCACCCCGACTCCCCGCTACACATGAGCACACACGCTCCCCCCGCCCTTCCGCTCACCCCTCGGGTCCCCTCCTCTCCAACCCCCCTCGGCTTCCCTCCCCCACCATACTGTCGGTCCATCTGGCCACCCACCCCGCCATGCCGACGCTCTCACCTTTATCAGGGCCGTTGCTGCTCGAAGACTCATTCGGGCAACAGACTCACGCTTCCTGGGGGGAAATCCCTTGTATCCCGATCGGGAGCTTCGAACTGAACCCAGCGGAGTTAGAGGAGGGTGGGCTGGGTGAGGAGTGTGAGGTTGATCCACAACATCAGGATATCGAAATGCCCGGCCCCGTGCAAAAGGGTCAATGATCTGAGAATAAAGAGAACACACAACGTCAAACATGACTTTCACGACCCATCCCAACCCCAGCCACCCCGATTCCCCCCGACCCCAGCCACCCCGACTCCCCCCGACCCCAGCCACCCTGACTCCCCCCGACCCCAGCCACCCCGACTCCCCCCGACCCCAGCCACCCCGACTCCCCCCGACCCCACCCTGACCCCAGCCACCCCGACCCCACCCACCCCCGACCCCACCCTGACCCCAGCCACCCCGACCCCACCCACCCCGACCCCAGCCACCCCGACTCCCCCCGACCCCAGCCACCACGACTCCCCCCGACCCCAGCCACCCCGACTCCCCCCGACCCCTGCCACCCCGACTCCCCCCGACCCCAGCCACCCCGACTCCCCCCGACCCCAGCCACCCCGACTCCCCCCGACCCCAGCCACCCCGACTCCCCCCGACCCCAGCCACCCCGACTCCCCCCTACCCCAGCCACCCCGACTCCCCCCGACCCCACCCTGACCCCAGCCACCCCGACCCCACCCTGACCCCATCCACCCCCGACCCCACCCTGACCCCAGCCACCCCGACCCCACCCTGACCCCAGCCACCCCGACTCCCCCCGACCCCACCCTGACCCCACCCACCCCGACTCCCCCCAACCCCAGCCACCCCGACTCCCCCCGACCCCAGCCACCCCGACTCCCCCCAACCCCAGCCACCCCGACTCCCCCCAACCCCAGCCACTCCGACCCCACCCTGACCCTAGCCACCCCGACCCCACCCTGACCCCACCCACCCCCGACCCCACCCTGACCCCAGCCACCCCGACCCCACCCTGACCCCAGCCACCCCGACTCCCCCCGACCCCAGCCACCCCGACTCCCCCCCGACCCCAGCCACCCCGACTCCCCCCGACCCCAGCCACCCCGACTCCCCCCGACCCCAGCCACCCCGACTCCCCCCGACCCCACCCTGACCCCAGCCACCCTGACCCCATCCACCCCCGACCCCACCCTGACCCCAGCCACCCCGACCCCACCCTGACCCCAGCCACCCCGACTCCCCCCGACCCCACCCTGACCCCACCCACCCCGACTCCCCCCAACCCCAGCCACCCCGACTCCCCCCGACCCCAGCCACCCCGACTCCCCCCAACCCCAGCCACCCCGACTCCCCCCAACCCCAGCCACCCCGACTCCCCCCGACCCCAGCCACCCCGACTCCCCCCGACCCCAGCCACTCCGACCCCACCCTGACCCCAGCCACCCCGACCCCACCCACCCCCGACCCCACCCTGACCCCAGCCACCCCGACCCCACCCACCTCCGACTCCCCCCAACCCCAGCCACCCCGACTCCCCCCGACCCCAGCCACCCCGACTCCCCCCGACACCAGCCACCCCGACTCCCCCCGACCCCAGCCTGACCCCAGCCACCCCGACCCCACCCTGACCCCACCCACCCCCGACCCCACCCTGACCCCAGCCACCCCGACCCCACCCTGACCCCAGCCACCCCGACTCCCCCCGACCCCACCCTGACCCCACCCACCCCAACTCCCCCCAACCCCAGCCACCCCGACTCCCCCCGACCCCAGCCACCCCGACTCCCCCCGACCCCAGCCACCCCGACTCCCCCCGACCCCACCCTTCCCCACCCACCCCCGACCCCACCCTGAACCCACCCTGACCCCACCCACCCTGACTCCCCCCGACCCCAGCCTGACCCCAGCCACCCCGACCCCACCCTGACCCCACCCACCCCGACCCCATCCTGACCCCACCCACCCCGCAACCCCCAACCCACCCCCCCCCCCCCCCATATCCCTCAATCCTATTTATCTAATTGTGGGAAGGAAATGGGAGAGGAAATAAGGAATAACAAAATTATCATTCTAGGAGATTTGAATCACCCACTAATAGATTGGGAGTGCGCGGGGTTAAACTGAGAAAAGGCCATTGATGTTCCAACACCAGTATTGACAGAACATCAATAATTAATAACCTGCAAGGGTCACGCGCCTCGGTGAACCTGCGAGGGTCACGCGCCTCGGTGAACCTGCGAGGGTCACGCGCCTCGGTGAACCTGCGAGGGTCACGCGCCTCGGTGAACCTGCGAGGGTCACGCGCCTCGGTGAACCTGCGAGGGTCACGCGCCTCGGTGAACCTGCGAGGGTCACGCGCCTCGGTGAACCTGCGAGGGTCACGCGCCTCGGTGAACCTGCAAGGGTCACGCACCTCGCTAACGCTGAATTTCACAGGCTGCCCTTACCTTTGGCATTTTACGGGGAGCAGGCGAATCCACTGCTGCGAATGAGGCAGATTCCAGTCTGGGGATTCCCACATCCATCTGGTACGGGGCTTTCAGCTTCCCATACCGGTGGCTACAGTGTCTCCAGCTCTTGCGTTGCCAGTGGTGCTGTTCCAATTCACTGTCAGTTCCCAGACCAAACCACTGAGCTGTTCCCCTGTAGAAAACACAGCGCACAACACAATTAATCACAACCAACACTTGCATTGAACCTTGGTCAGACCATACTTGGAGAACTGTGAACAGTTCTGGTCTCCATATTATGAAAAGGATACAGAGGCACTGGAGAAGGTGGAAAAAAGATTTACTAGAATGATACCAGAACTGAGAGGTTACACTTATCAGGAAAGATTGAACAGGCTGGGGCTCTTTTCTCTAGAAAAGAGAAGACTGAGGGATGACCCAATAGAGGTCTTTTAGATTATGAAAGGGTTTCATAGGGTAGACGTAGAGAAGTGACAAGAGGCTTTTGCTAATGCACGGAGGTAAGTAGCACGGAGTTCAGTTCTACAGAGTATTAAACTCAGGAATTTGGTGAGTTGGTGAGACCACACCTGGAGTACTGCGTACAGTTTTGGTCTCCTTATTTAAGGAAGGATATACTTGCATTGGAGGCAGTTCAGAGAAGGTTCACGAGGTTGGTTCCGGAGATGAAGGGGTTGTCTTATGAAGAAAGGTTGAGCAGGTTGGGCCTATACTCATTGGAGTTTAGAAGAATGAGAGGGGCCCGGGAGCGAGGATGGGGCCCAGGAGTGGCGCAGCGTGAACCAGCAGCGGGGTCGGGAGGACCACACTGCAGCCTATGAAACCCGGGCAGAGAGGACCTGCGAGAAGGAGGGAGGAGGACAGTAGGAGTATGTTTGTGTGTGTGGGCTAGGCTGATGTAGCAGAGCCTGGTCTCCAATCGTCTTGGATCCCCTTGCCATTGGACCAAGACCTTGCTCTGTCAAGCCCATGTGGTAGCTGGTGTGCAACGGCCACCCCACGTTAAAAGAATTCACGCACAGGCATCTTCCACCCTTTAAAATGAAGTTCGGGACCTGGAACGTCAGGACCCTCATGGACAACCCCAACAGCGACAGACCGGGACGCCGTACTGCTATCGTTGCCCGGGAGCTCAGACATTTCGACAGAGACATCGCCGCCCTAAGTGAGACCCGGCGGGCAGGGGAAGGCCAGCTCAAGGAGCAAGGCCATGGTTACACCTTCTTCTGGAAAGGCAAACCTGAAGAAGAACGCCATCTCCATGGGGTAGGCTTCGCCATAAAAAATGAGCGAGTTGAACGTCTCAGAGACTCCCCTTGTGGAATAAATGAATGCCTCATGACTCTTCGGCTCACCCTAGCCCGGAACCAGTGCGCTACGGTCATCAGTGCGTACGCCACAACACTGGAAGCCACAGACGAGACCAAAGAGTAATACTACTCCAGCCTCGAACAATCCCTGTCCCGAGTCCCAATGGGCGACGAGCTGATCCTCCTTGGCGACTTTAACGCCAGAGTTGGAAAGGACACCGACCTCTGGGGAGGTATGATCGGCAGAGAGGGGGTAGGGAAAGTCAACTCCAACAGTACCCTCCTCCTGACGAAATGCTTAGAACATGGCCTTGTCATAACCAACATCTTGTTCCGTCAGAGAGACAAGTACAAGGCTTCATGGCAACACCCTCGCTCCAAGCGTCATCGTCCGAGCGAGGGACCGCAAGGATGTCTGCATCACCCACGCCATGACAGGAGCTGACGACTGCTGGACAGACCACCGCCTAATCTGCTCTGTCATCTCCATCAATGTAGCCCCAAAACAGCGGCGGCAACAGAAGCAATGCCGCAGGAAAATCAACGCTGGAGCACTCAAAGACCCTGCTAAGAAAGCCCTATTCAGCCTGCGCCTCATAACCAACCTGCGACTCCCAGTGATTCAGAGACACAGAGTGTCCACAGCGCCTGGTCTGCACTCAAGGCCTCCATAATCAGCACCTGTGAAGAGACACTCGGTCACTCGACCAGGAAACACCAAGACTGGTTCGACGAGAACGACCAGGAAATCCAGGAGCTAATAAGCCGCAAGCACAAGGCATTCCTGATCTGGAAACAGCAACAGAACTCGATAGCAAGAAAGCAGCTCTACAGACGCCTGAAGGCCAAGGTCCAACAAAAAACTCGTGACCTAAAGAACAGATGGTGGGTGGAGAAAGCGCAGGAGATCCAGCAGCTAGCCGACAACCACGACGTGCGTGGATTCTTTAGCGCAGTCAAGACCACCTACGGCCCAAGCACCCAAGGTCCTACCCCACTGCGGGCCAAGAACGGAGAGGTACTCATCAAGGAGAGAGAGGCAGTCAGTGCCCGCTGGAAGGAGCACTTCGAAGATCTCCTTAACCGAGACTGCCTTCGATGCTAGTGTCCTCAACTCCATCCCGCAGCAGGCTACCCGCCACCACCTCAGCACAACCCCAGCCCAGCATGAGGTTGAAAAGGCCATCCGACAACTGAAGAACAACAAGGCCTCAGGAGCAGATGGAATCTCTGTCGAGGCGTTAAAACATGGCGGAGAAGCACTATTGGCGCGAATTCATGAACTCATTTCTCTTATTTGGAAGGAGAGCATGCCAGGGGATCTCAGAGATGCCGTAATTGTGACCATCTTCAAGAAAGGTGACAAGTCCGATTGCGGTCATTACAGAGGAGTCTCCCTGCTGTCTGCCACAGGGAAAGTCATCGCAAGAATCCTCCTCAATCGCCTTCTCCCAGTGGCTGAAGAGCCCCTCCCAGAGTCGCAATGCGGATTCTGCCCACTAAGGGGCACAATGGACATGATCTTCACCGCGCGTCAACTACAAGAGAAATGCAGGAAACAGCACCAACCACTGTACATGGTCTTCTTTGACCTCACAAAGGCCTTCGACACTGTCAACCGTGAGGGATTATGAAGTGTCCTCCTCAAATTCGGCTGCCCTCAAAAGTTTGTCACCATCCTCCGCCTGCTTCACGACGACATGCAAGCCGTGATCCTGACCAACGGATCCACCACAGACCCAATTCACGTATGGACCGGGGTCAAGCAAGGCTGTGTCATCGCACCAACGGTCTTCTCGATCTTCCTGGCTGCAATGCTCCATCTCACCCTCAGTAAGCTCCCCGCTGGAGTGGAGCTAATCTACAGAACAAACGGGAAACTGTTCAACCTCCGTCGCCTCCAGTCCAGATCCAAGGTCGTCCCATCCTCTGTCATCGAATTACAGTATGCAGATGATGCTTGCGTCTGCACACACTCTGAGGCCAAACTCCAAACCATCATCAACACCTTCACCGAAGCGTGCGAGAGCATGGGCCTTACACTAAACATCTGTAAGACAAAGGTCCTCTACCAACCTGCCCCCGCCACACAGTACTGCCCCCCAATTATCAAAATCCATGACGAGGCCTTGGACAACGTGGACCACTTTCCATAACTCGGGAGCCTACTGTCAACAAGGGCAGACGTTGATGACGAAGTCCAACACGCCTTCAGTGTGCCAGTGAAGCCTTCGGTCGCCTGAGGAAGAGAGTGTTTGAAGACCAGGACCTCAAACCCAGCACCAAGCTCATGGTCTACAAAGCAGTAGTGATACCCGCCCTCCTGTATGCTTCAGAGACATGGACCATGTACAGCAGGCACATCAAAGCACTGGAGAGGTACCACCAACGCTGCCTCCACAAATCCTGCAAATCCACTGGTAGGATAGGCGCACCAATGTCAGTGTTCTCGCTCAGGCCAACATCCCCAGCATTGAAGTTTTGACCACGTTCGATCAGCTCCGATGGACGAGCCACATCGTCTGCATGCCCAATACGAGACTCCCAAAACAAGCGCTCTACTCGGAGCTCCGACACGGCAAAAGAGCCCCAGGTGGGCAGAGGAAACGCTTCAAGGACACCCTCAAAGCCTCCTTGAAAAAGTGCAACATCCCCACCAACACCTGGGAATCCCTGGCCCAAGACCGCACAAAGTGGAGGAGAAGCATCCGGGAAGGCGCTGAACACCTCGAGTCTCTTCGCCGGGAGCAAGCGGAAGCCAAGCGCAAACAGCAGAAGAAGCGCACGTCAACCCAAGCACCCCACCCACCTGCCCCTTCAACCACCGTCTGCCCCACCTGTGACAGAGACTGTAGGTCCCGCATTGGACTCATCAGTCACCTGAGAACTCATTTTTAATGTGAAAGCAAGTCATCCTCGGTTCCGAGGGACTGCCTAACAAGAAGACGACTGTGATAATCATGGGCGATTTTAATCTTCATACAGATTGGACAAATCAAATTGGCAAAGGTAGCCTTGAGGACGAGTTCAGAGAGTGTATTCAGGACAGATTCTTAGAACAATACGTCGTGGAACCAACCAGGGAGCAGGCTATTTTAGATCTGGTAATGTGTAATGAGATAGGATTCATTAATGATCTCATAGTAAAGGATCCTCTAGGGAAGAGTGATCATAACATGTTGTTTCAGTTTGAGGGTGAGAAACTTGGGTCTGAAACCAGTGTCTTAAACTTAAAGGCAATTACTGTACAAGGGTATGAAGGCAGATTTGGCTAAAGTGGACTGGGAAAATAGATTAAAAGGGAAGACGGTAGATAAGCAGTGGCAGACTTTTAAGGAGATATTTCATAACTCTCAACAAAGTTATATTCCGGTGAGAAAGAAAGACTCTACGAGAAGGATGAACAATCCATGGCTAACTAAGGAAGTTAAGGATGGTATCAAATTGAAAGAAAAGGCATACAATGTTGCGAAGATTAGTGGTAGGCCAGAGGATTGGGAAAATTTTTAGAAACTTGCAAAGGATGACTAAAAAAAAAGAGAGAAAATAGATGATGAGAGTAAAATAGCAAGAAATATAAAAACAGACAGTAAGAGCTTCTATAAGTATATAAAAAGGAAGAGAGTAGCTAAAGTAAACGTTGGTGTCTTAGAGGATGAGACTGGGGAATTAATAATGGGAAACAAGGAAATGGCAGAGACTTTGAACAAATATTTTGTATCGGCCTTCAGAAGATCTGTAGAAGACACTAAAAGCATCCCGATAATAGTGGAAAATCAAGGGGCAAAAGGGAGGGAGGAACTTAAAACAATCACTATCACTAGAGAAAAAGTACTAGGCAAACTAATGGGACTAAAAGACGACAAGTCCCCTGGACCCGATGGCCTGCATCCTAGGGTCTTAAAAGAAGTGGCTGCAGAGATAGTGGATGCATTGGTTGTAATCTACCAAAATTCCCTGGATTCTGGAAAGGCCCCAGCGGATTGGAAACCCCAAATGTAACGCCCTTGTTCAAGAAAGGAGGGAGACAGAAAGCAGGCAACTATAGACCAGTTAGCCTAACATCTGTCATTGGGAAAATGCTGGAATCCATTATTAAGGAAGTAGTAGCAGGACCTTTAGAAAATCATAATACAAATCAAGCAGAGTCAACATGGTTTTACGAAAGGGAAATCGTGTTTGACAAATTTATTAGAGTTCTTTGAGGTTGTAACGTGCAGGGTGGATAAAGGGGAACCAGTGGATGTGGTGTATTTGGATTTCCAAAAGGCATTCGATAAGGTGCCACATAAAAGGTTACTGCACAAGATAAGAGCTTATGGTGTTGGGGGTAATATATTAACATGGATAGAGGATTGGCTAACTAACAGAAAACAGAGAGTTGGGATAAATGGGTCATTTTCAGGTTGGCAAACTGTAACTAGTGGGGTGCCACATGGATCAGTGCTGGGGCCTCAACTATTTACAATCTATATTAATGACTTGGATGAAGAGACCGAGTGTACTGTAGCCAAATTTGCAGACGATACAAAGGTAGGTGGGTTAGCAAGTTGTGAGGAGGACACAAAGGGCTGGATTTTCTCAATGGGAAGCTTTTGGAGGCGGGACTGCTGCTTGCCGGCTTTCAATCCCGCCTCCATCAGCTTCTGGCCAACCAGCGGGATTTTCCCCTGATTGACCTTGTTAAGCCCGCCCAGCGGGCTCAGCAGGCCAATTAGGGGCAAGTCAGTGACAGAGCACGTCACACTCTCCCCGTCATTGTCACACTCCCTCTGTCGCTGTCACACTCCCTCTGTCACTGTCACACTCCCTCTGTCACTGTCACACTCTCCCCGTCACTGTCACACTCCCTCTGTCACGGTCACACTCCCTCTGTCACGGTCACACTCTCCCCATCACTGTCAGACTCTCTCCCCCATCACTGTCACACTCCCTCTGTCACTGTCACACTCTCCCCGTCACTGTCACACTCTCCCCGTCACTGTCACACTCTCCCCGTCACTGTCACACTCTCTCCCCCGTCACTGTCACACACCCTCTGTCACTGTCACACTCTCCCCACCGTCACTGTCACACACTCCCCCCATCACTGTCACACTCTCCCCGTCACACTCTCCCCGTCACTGTCACACTCTCCTCCCGTCACTGTCACACTCTCCCCCCGTCACTGTCACACTCTCCCCCCGTCACTGTCACACTCCCTCCATCACTGTCACTCTCCCTCTGTCACTGTCACACTCTCCCCGTCACTGTCACACTCTCCCCGTCACTGTCACACTCTCCCCGTCACTGTCACACTCCCTCTGTCACACTCCCTCCCGTCACTGTCACACTCTCCACCCTTCACTGTCACCCTCTCCACCCTTCACTGTCACACTCTCCCCCCTTCACTGTCACACTCTCCCCCCCGTCACTGTCACACTCTCCCCCCCGTCACTGTCACACTCTCCCCACCGTCACTGTCACACTCTCCCCCGTCACTGTCACACTCCTCCCCCGTCTCTGTCACACTCTCCCCCCCCATCACTGTCACACTCTCCACCCATCACTGTCACACTCTCCACCCGTCACTGTCACACTCTCCACCGTCACTGTCACACTCTCCCCCATCACTGTCACACTCTCCCACGTCACTGTCACACTCTCCACCCGTCACTGTTACACACTCCCCGTCACACTCTCCCTCCGTCACTGTCATACACACCCCCCATCACTGTCACACTCTCCCCATCACACTCTCCCCGTCAGTCACACTCTCCCCCCGTCACTGTCACACTCTCTCCCCGTCACTGTCACACTCCCTCTGTCACTCTCCCTCTGTCACTGTCACACTCCCTCTGTCACTGTCACACTCCCTCTGTCACTGTCACACCCTCCCCGTCATTGTCACACTCCCTCTGTCGCTGTCACACTCCCTCTGTCACTGTCACACTCTCCCCGTCACTGTCACACTCTCCCCCGTCACTGTCACACTCTCCCCCCCCCCCCGTCACGGTCATGCTCTCCCCCATCACTGTCACGCTCTCCCCCGTCATTGTCACCCTCTCCCCCCTTCACTGTCACCCTCTCCCCCCGTCACTGTCACCCACTTCCCCCGTCACTGTCACCCTCTCCCCCGTCACTGTCACACTCTCCCCGTCACTGTCACACTCTCCCCCGTCACTGTCACACTCCCTCTGTCACTGTCACTCTCCCTCTGTCACTGTCACACTCCCTCTGTCACTGTCACACTCCCTCTGTCACTGTCACACTCCCTCTGTCACTGTCACACTCCCTCTGTCACTGTCACACTCTCCCCGTCATTGTCACACTCCCTCTGTCACTGTCACACTCCCTCTGTCACTGTCACACTCTCCCCGTCACTGTCACACTCTCCCCGTCACTGTCACACTCCCTCTTTCACTGTCACACTCTCCCCATCACTGTCACACTCCCTCTGTCACTGTCACACTCCCTGTCACTGTCACACTCTCCCCGTCATTGTCACACTCCCTCTGTCGCTGTCACACTCCCCCTGTCACTGTCACACTCTCCCCGTCACTGTCACACTCTCCCCATCACTGTCACACTCCCTCTGTCACACTATTTCTGTCACTGTCACACTCTCCCCATCACTGTCACACTCCCTCTGTCACTGTCACACTCCCTCTGTCACGGTCACACTCCCTCTGTCACTGTCACACTCTCCCCGTCACTGTCACACTCTCCCCGTCACTGTCACACTCTCCCCGTCACTGTCACACTCTCTCCCCCATCACTGTCACACTCCCTCTGTCACTGTCACACTCTCCCCATCACACTCTCCCCCCCGTCACTGTCACACACTCCCCCATCACTGTCACACTCTCCCCGTCACACTCTCCCCGTCACTGTCACACTCTCTCCCCCATCACTGTCACACTCCCTCTGTCACTGTCACACTCTCCCCATCACACTCTCCCCCCCGTCACTGTCACACACTCCCCCATCACTGTCACACTCTCCCCGTCACTGTCACACTCTCCCCGTCACTGTCACACTCTCCCCGTCACTGTCACACTCCCTCTGTCACACTCCCTCCCGTCACTGTCACACTCTCCCCATCACTGTCACACTCCCTGTCACTGTCACACTCTCCCCGTCATTGTCACACTCCCTCTGTCGCTGTCACACTCCCCCTGTCACTGTCACACTCTCCCCGTCACTGTCACACTCTCCCCATCACTGTCACACTCTCCCCATCACTGTCACACTCTCCCCATCACTGTCACACTCCCTCTGTCACACTATTTCTGTCACTGTCACACTCTCCCCATCACTGTCACACTCCCTCTGTTACTGTCACACTCCCTCTGTCACGGTCACACTCCCTCTGTCACGGTCACACTCTCCCCGTCACTGTCACACTCTCCCCGTCACTGTCACACTCTCCCCGTCACTGTCACACTCTCTCCCCCATCACTGTCACACTCCCTCTGTCACTGTCACACTCTCCCCATCACACTCTCCCCCCGTCACTGTCACACACTCCCCCATCACTGTCACACTCTCCCCGTCACTGTCACACTCTCCCCCCTTCACTGTCACACTCTCCCCCCGTCACTGTCACACTCTCCACCCGTCACTGTCACACTCCCTCCGTCACTGTCACTCTCCCTCTGTCACTCTCCCTTTGTCACTGTCACACTCCCTCTGTCACTGTCATACTCCCTCTGTCACTGTCACACTCCCTCTGTCACTGTCACACTCCCTCTGTCACTGTTACACTCTCCCCGTCACTGTCACACTCTCTCTGTCACACTCCCTCCCGTCACTGTCACACTCTCCCCATCACTGTCACACTCCCCCCCCGTCACTGTCACACTCTCCCCCCGTCACTGTCACACTCTCCACCCGTCACTGTCACACTCTCCCCGTCACTGTCACACTCTCCCATGTCACTGTCACACTCTCCACCCGTCACTGTCATACACTCCCCATCACACTCTCCCTCCGTCACTGTCACACACTCCCCCCATCACTGTCACACTCTCCCCATCACACTCTCCCCCCGTCACTGTCACACTCTCCACCCGTCACTGTCACACTCTCCACCCGTCACTGTCACACTCTCCACCCGTCAGTCACACTCTCCCCCGTCACTGTCACACTCTCCCATGTCACTGTCACACTCCCCCCATCACTGTCACACTCTCCCCATCACACTCTCCCCCTGTCACTGTCACACTCTCCCCCCGTCACTATCACACTCTCTCCCCATCACTGTCACACTCCCTCTGTCACTGTCACACTCCCTCTGTCACTGTCACACTCCCTCTGTCACTGTCACACTCCCTGTCACTGTCACACTCTCCCCGTCATTGTCACACTCCCTCTGTCGCTGTCACACTCCCTCTGTCACTGTCACACTCTCCCCGTCACTGTCACACTCTCCCCGTCACTGTCACACTCCCTCTGTCATACTCTTACTGTCACACTCTCCCTGTCACTGTCACACTCCCCCCGTCACTGTCACACTCCCTCTGTCACTGTCACACTCCGTCTGTCACTGTCACACTCTCCCCGTCACTGTCACACTCCCTCTGTCACTGTCACCCTCTCCCCGTCACTGTCACACTCCCTCTGTCACTGTCGCACTCCCTCTGTCACAGTCACACTCCCTCTGTCACGGTCACACTCCCTCTGTCACGGTCACACTCCCTCTGTCACGGTCACACTCCCTCTGTCACGGTCACACGCCCTCTGTCACGGTCACACGCCCTCTGTCACGGTCACACTCTCCCCATCACTGTCAGACTCTCTCCCCCATCACTGTCACACTCCCTCTGTCACTGTCACACTCGCCCCGTCACTGTCACACTCCCTCAGTCACTGTCACACTCCCTCTGTCACGGTCACACTCCCTCTGTCACGGTCACACTCCCTCTGTCACGGTCACACTCTCCCCATCACTGTCAGACTCTCTCCCCCATCACTGTCACACTCCCTCTGTCACTGTCACACTCTCCCCCCGTCACTGTCACACTCTCCCCCCGTCACTGTCACACTCTCCCCCCGTCACTGTCACACTCTCCCCCCGTCACTGTCACACTCTCCCCCGTCACTGTCACACTCTCCCCCCCATCACGGTCACACTCTCCCCCCATCACGGTCACACTCTCCCCCGTCACTGTCACGCTCTCCCCCGTCTGTCACCCTCTCCCCCGTCTGTCACCCTCTCCCCCGTCTGTCACCCACTCCCCCCGTCACTGTCACGCTCTCCCCCCGTCACTGTCACGCTCTCCCCCGTCACTGTCACGCTCTCTCCCCGTCACTGTCACACTCCCTCTGTCACTGTCACACTCCCTCTGTCACTCTCCCTCTGTCACTGTCACACTCCCTCTGTCACTGTCACACTCCCTCTGTCACTGTCGCACTCCCTCTGTCACTGTCGCACTCTCCCCGTCATTGTCACACTCCCTCTGTCACTGTCACACTCTCCCCGTCACTGTCACACTCTCCCCATCACTGTCACACTCCCTCTGTCACACTCCCTCTTTCACTGTCACACTCTCCCCGTCACTGTCACACTCCCTCTGTCACTGTCACACTCCCTCTGTCACTGTCACACTCTCCCCGTCACTGTCACACTCCCTCTGTCACTGTCACACTCCCTCTGTCACGGTCACACTCCCTCTGTCACGGTCACACACTCCCCATCACTGTCTGTCACACTCCCTCTGTCACTGTCACACTCCCTCTGTCACTGTCACACTCCCTCTGTCACTGTCACACTCTCCCGGTCACTGTCACACTCTCTCCCCCGTCACTGTCACACTCCCTCTGTCACACTCTCCCACTCTCACAGCTGAAACGGACCCAGCTCCGAGTTAATTCCCAACATTTCACAAAGAGGACCGAGATTCAATCAGTTCCGTGCTCTATCTGTCTCTGTCTCCTCGGCTAGCTTTGCTTTCTCTGCTCAACGCCATCTTGTTTTGGTGAAATTTTGTTTGAGATGATGAGGTCAGAGCTCTCTCATAGCCAAGAGTCACGTGACTGGCTGTTGAAATAAAGTTTCTGGAAATCACTGGACGCCAAGATTGGGCGAGACTTCGGGAAACGGAGTCAACACTTGGAGCAAACAGGCCGCAACTCACTGGGAATTGGAGCCTAGAGGAACAATCTGCCGACAGCTGGGGGTCCGGAACGGGTCATCAGATGGGGAAAGGCTGGAACTCCAGCTGGATTTGTGCCGTCTGGAAGGAATCTCCCGAATAAAAACCCCAGCGGGTGGATCTGAGCAGATTGACCTCCAGCGCTGGGATCCGAGGGGGATCCAAATCCCTGAAGCATGGGAGGCTGGTCGGAGGTGGGGGGGATGGGGATTGGAGAGACGGTGGGGGGAGGCGGGGGGGGAGAGAAGGGGGGGGAGGTGGGGGGGGCTATATTTTTATATTCTTATTTAAACTAAAAGCTGTGGGATACGGTAAGATTCCGACAAACATTTAAAATCTGAGATGATTGCGGCCAAGAAACGACGAGAGAGAAGCGGGGAAATGCTCCCACCCCTACTCCCGGTCCCACTCCCATTCCCGTTCCTGGCTCTGGTCCCGCTTCCAACTCCTGGTTCCGGCTCGGACTCGATCCGTTGACAATCTAAACAAGACCGAAACTGTGGAGATTTCAACTGCGATAAATACAGAGGCGGTGGAGGGGGGGAACCGAGTGCCTCACTGTATCACCCACTCCCTGCTCGCTCCAAAATTTGTTCCACCCTTCACCCTGAACACAGCGTTAGCCCCCCCACCCCCACCCCAACCCCCAGCTCCCTCCCCCCACCACCGCCACCCCAACCCTGACCCACCCCACCCTCCCCCCCACCCCAACCCTGACCCACCCCACCCCAACCTCCCCCCAACCCCCAGCTCCCTCCCCCAGCCCAACCCCCACCCCCACCTCCCCCCACACCCAGCCCCCACCACCCACCCCAACCCTGTCCCACCCTTCCCCCCACCTCCACCTCCCCCCACACCCAGCCCCCTCCCCCCACCCCCAGCATCTCCCCGCCACCAACGTAGAGAGACATTACCTGCGGATGCTCTGGGAGATGGAGCTCTGTCGCTGGAACATTCCCCGTCTCTCCACCAATGTCTCCTCTGGAGCCCAGGGTCTGGGCTCTGGCATGCTGACACTTTTGAAGAAAGCTGGTCTCAGTGTCTAGAAGAGAAAGTAATTGTTAATCGCTCCCTAATCCCAACTCGCAACAAATTATCTCAGTACAACAGGCACACCCAGATTGCTGGACACTCTGACCCCCTCCCCGACTACGGAAAGGACCACCTCACAGATCCCCAGTGACCCCGAGCCCGCTGACCCCAGTGACCCCGAGCCCGCTGACCCCAGTGACCCCGAGCCTGCTGACCCGTGACCCTGAGCCCGCTGACCCCAGTGACCCCGAGCCCGCTGACCCCAGTGGCCCCGAGCCCGCTGACCCCAGTGGCACCGAGCCCGCTGACCCCAGTGACCCCGAGCCTGCTGACCCCAGTGACCCCGAGCCCGCTGACCCCAGTGACCCCAAGCCCGCTGACCCGTGACCGAGCCCGCTGACCCCAGTAACCCCCAGCCCGCTGACCCCAGTGACCCCGAGCCTGCTGACCCCAGTGACCCAGCCCGCTGACCCCAGTGACCCCGAGCCTGCTGACCCGTGACCCCGAGCCTGCTGACCCCAGTGACCCCGAGCCCGCTGACCCCAGTGGCCCCGAGCCCGCTGACCCCAGTGGCCCCGAGCCCGCTGACCCCAGTGGCCCCGAGCCCGCTGACCCCAGTGACCCCGAGCCTGCTGACCCCAGTGACCCCGAGCCTGCTGACCCCAGTGACCCCGAGCCCGCTGACCCCAGTGACCCCAAGCCCGCTGACCCGTGACCGAGCCCGCTGACCCCAGTAACCCCCAGCCCGCTGACCCCAGTGACCCCGAGCCTGCTGACCCCAGTGACCCAGCCCGCTGACCCCAGTGACCCCGAGCCTGCTGACCCGTGACCCCGAGCCTGCTGACCCCAGTGACCCCGAGCCCGCTGACCCCAGTGACCCCAAGCCCGCTGACCCGTGACCGAGCCCGCTGACCCCAGTAACCCCCAGCCCGCTGACCCGTGACCCCGAGCCTGCTGACCCCAGTGACCCAGCCCGCTGACCCCAGTGACCCCGAGCCTGCTGACCCGTGACCCCGAGCCTGCTGACCCCAGTGACCCCGAGCCCGCTGACACCAGTGACCCCAAGCCCGCTGACCTGTGACTGAGCCCGCTGACCCAGTAACCCCCAGCCCGCTGACCCCAGTGACCCCGAGCCTGCTGACCCCAGTGACCCAGCCCGCTGACCCCAGTGACCCCGAGCCCGCTGACCGCTGACTCCGTCCCCTCTCCCCACTTCCTCAAACCCCCACATTGCCCCCTCTCTCCATGAAGCTCACACATTGCCCCGTTACCCCTTTTCTCCGTCACTGGCTCCTTGTCACTGGCCACCGGCTACTGGCCACTGGCTCCCCGGCTCTCCGTCACTGGCTCCCCGACTCTCCGTCACTGGCCACTGGCTCCCCGCCACTGGCCACTGGCTCCCCGCCACTGGCCACTGGCCACCGGCTACTGGCCACTGGCTCCCCGGCTCTCCGTCACTGGCTCCCCGACTCTCCGTCACTGGCCACCGGCTACTGGCCACTGGCTCCCCGGCTCTCTGTCACTGGCTCCCCGACTCTCCGTCACTGGCCACTGGCTCCCCGCCACTGGCCACTGGCTCCCCGCCACTGGCCACTGGCTCCCCGTCACTGGCCACTGTCACTGGATCTCTCACTGGTCACTATTTGCTGAAGGTTGGGGAGGAAATTTCCAATTGGACTGAGATGTGTTAAAGCTTTGTCCAGTGTCATTCCCTCGCTGGGAATGTCGGCCCCATCTCGCAGAGCTCCAGAGCATCAGAAATACAAACTTAGAGAGGGACAGACTGACGGAATACCTCAGAGCCGGTCCTGGCTTCCTCCTGTGCCCCGGGGGGAATGGGAATGGAGAGTTGCTGAGGCTTCCTGAGCTGCAGCCGAGTCCCAGCAGCCTCTGCATTCTTCCGCTGGTCCAATGACATCGTTCCCCAAGCTCAACTCAGAACCTAGAACATAAGCACCGTGAAGGGTTAGTGGAGTTAACCGGGCCTAAAGCCACAATTGACGGCAGCCACCCTGTGCCGCATCTGTCCGAGCTCCTGCGTTAGTGCGGTGGGCAGGAAGCACCCATCTCTCTCTTTTACACAGGATCCGTCAGAAGGGCCTTCCCTGGCTTCAGAAAACCTTAAAGGAACAGCAGAGCATTTCACAAATACATCAGTGACAAGAGAATCGTTAAAAGGGAGGTGGGACTGGAGGGGAGAGGATTGTCAATTTAAAGAGGATAACAAACTGGGGGATATATTTAATCAGTCCATGCATTTGTTTTTAATAAAGAGAAAGATATTTGAGGAGGTGAATCCGGAAGAGTTGAGTGAGACGAGTGATATTATAATAGATAAAAGGAACATTTCAGATGAGTGAGTTAAGCTAAAGGACAGCCAGGACCCAAAAGGAAACAACCCAGGATCCTGAGAGATGTGATGGATGGAATTGCCACGGCTCCAGTAATTATATTTCGGATCTCTATTGAGTGTGGTTGTGGTCTCAGGACTCGATACACGCCAATTTTACAAAAGGTGTCTGAACAAATCCACGTAATTACAGCCGGTTAGTTTAACATCTGTGGCAGGGAAAATTTAGAGTCTTTATGGCTGAACTTCCCATGTATCTCGATAAAGAGATGATGCTGGAACTTTATAAATCACTGGTTAGACCTCAGCTGGAGTATTGTGGACAATTCTGGGCCCCACACTTCAGGAAAGATGTAAAGGCCTTAGAAAGACCACAGAGGAGGTTTACCAGGATGTTGCCAGGGACGAGGGACTTCAGCTATGAGGAGAGGTTGGAAAAGTTAGGACTGTTCTCCTTGGAACAGAGAAGGTTAAGAGGTGACCTAATAGAGGTTTTCAAGATGTTGAGGGGTTTTGATAGAGTAGAGAGAGAAAAACTATTCCCTCTGGCGAGTGGGTCAATAACCAGAGGTCATAGATTCAAAATCATTGGCAACAGATCTAGAGAGGAGAGGAGGAGAAATGTTTTCATTCAGAGAGTTGTGGGGATCGGGAACACTCGACCTGAAAAGGTGGTGGGAGCCGATTCCATCAATAATTTTAAAAGGGAGTTGGACAGGTGCTGGAGGATGAGGCACTCACAGGGTTACGGACAAAAAGCAGGGGTGGGGGACTGAGTATGACTGCTCTTTCAAAGAGCCGGCACAGGCACGACAGACCGAATGGCCTCCTTCTGTGCTGTAAGTTTCTATGATTCTATGAAGTAGCCAGCATAGATTTCAAAAGGAACGACTGTACTCGACAAACCTCATCGAATTCTTTGAGGAGGTAAGAGATATGGTAGATGGAGAAATGCAGTGGATGGAGTGATCACGGACTTTAGGGAAGCCTTTCCCAAGGCACCACATGGGAGATTACTAGAGAAGATTATGGGGTATGGAATCAGGGCTAGGACATCAAACTGGATTGAAATTGGTTCAAAGGAAGAAAGCAAAGAGTGGGAAGTGATGTTCCACAGGGTTCAGGTCTGGGACCACTTCTGTTCACTCTTTGGATATAGGGCGAGAGGGAGCGGAGTCCAAAATCACAGGCAATACAAAAATAGGAGGTATAATTCATTCTTTGGAAGACCAAAGGAAACTGCACAGGGATATTAATAAGCTGGGGAATGGGCTAAAAATGTGGTAGATGGAATTAATTGTCAGTAAGTTTGAGGTGATGCATTTCGTAAAAAATAGTAATTATTTCGGAATGGAGTCGGCTTAGTGCAGATTCACTGCGACACTGCCTGGACATTTTACAAGAGATTTGCTGTATTCAAGTACAGTCTGGGCGGGGTGTGTCTGGGTGGGGCGGGGTCTGTGTCTGGGCGGGGCCTGTACAGGCATAGTGTCGCCCAGTCACAGAGTCTCCAAAGACCAATCCCTAGAATCAGCACCGAGTTCTAAAAGGAAATGGTTTTTGTCCTTTGTACAAAGGTGATTGAGGGGCTTTTGTGGAGGTGTAAAGATGGTAAATAGGTTCAGGGTCAGTTAACGAGGACAGTGTCACGGATCAGGATGGTTTACAATAATCTTTCCATAGTAAAGAAAGATTTACTAAAGATAGCACTACACGCTGTGCCATCGAACAGACAAAGAACACTCAGCAACTTACAAACTGAAAAATCAACTCACAGTCCACAAATCCAATTCCTTCAATGTGAAGAACAGGAAGCAGCGACGATTAGAAATGCTTCCTAACCCTGGAGAGAGAAGAATGAGAAGTCGCACAACACCAGGTTATAGTCCAACAGTTTTATTTGAAATCACAAGCTTTCGGAGCGCTGCTCCTTCGTCAGGTGAGGAAGGGGCCACGTAAGCTCCGAAAGCTTGTGATTTCAAATAAAACTGTTGGACTATAACCTGGTGTTGTGCGACTTCTCATTTTTGTCCACCCCAGTCCAACACCGGCATCTCCGCATCATGGAGAGAGAAGAGCAGACAATGGTTTGTAATACACAGGAGGTCATTCATCCCATCGCACCCTTGCGCGTGTTAGCACATTGTGCATTAACACCCTCATCCATTTCCATGCTCGTTTCATATCCTGTTAAAATCAGAATTTTCAAATCTTTATCGAATTCCCTTTTAAATAAATTTACTTTCGCTGCCTCAATCCTCACTTGTGCTAGAGCATTCCATTTATTAATAACCCTGACAAATCCTAACCTTCCCTCTTTCTGGTGATGATCGGAGACTTTGTCCAATTACACATTTGCCAACCACTGGAAACAATCTTTCATTATTTACACTCCTAATCCAGTCCATAATTTGAACATCTTAATTTGATTTCTCCTCTGTTTCAGTGACAATGATCAATATTTGGAGCCTTTCTAGAGAACTATAACCGCCCATTCCTGGCACCACTCTAGTGAACCCTACCCATGGTTCAGATATCCTTCCTTTAATGACCTACATTACTCAAGTCTGCCTAACCGACCTCTTATAAAAATTTAACAACTATTCCTTGCTTTTATATTCAGTGTCCCCGTGTATAAAACCCAGATTATACAGATCTTTGTATCTGTTCCCTCAGATCTCTCTGTTCCTCCACTCTGTTAAGGATCCCACCATTTAGGATACATCTCTTCTCACTGTTCCTCCCCCAACATGTACCATTCACATTTATCAGCATTAAACTTCCTGCCATCTGAATCCCCCTCTGCAAGTCTTTACCCTCCTCAAACTTTCGCATTTCCATTCCTCCACTGGTTTCATTCCTTTTAATGCGACACCTTAGCAAATTCTTTCTGAAAATCCGTAACTACGACATCGAGGCAGTGATTTCCTCAAAATATTCGATTAAACTCCAAGTGTGAACAGCTTTCACATCCAGATCACTGTCTGATCAGCCCAATGGCTTCCGAATACTCATCGATTCCACCCGGTAATGTGGACCCTTTACTCCTGGTTCCACCCGGTAATGTGGACCCTTTACTCCTGGTTCCACCCGGTAATGTGGACCCTTTACTCCTGGTTCCACTCTGTAATGTGGACCCTTTACTCCTGGTTCCACCCAGTAATGTGGACCCTTTACTCCTGGTTCCACCCAGTAATGTGGACCCTTTACTCCTGGTTCCACCCAGTAATGTGGACCCTTTACTCCTGGTTCCACCCGGTAATGTGGACCCTTTACTCCTGGTTCCACCCGGTAATGTGGACCCTTTACTCCTGGTTCCACTCTGTAATGTGGACCCTTTACTCCTGGTTCCACCCGGTAATGTGGACCCTTTACTCCTGGTTCCACCCAGTAATGTGGACCCTTTACTCCTGGTTCCACCCAGTAATGTGGACCCTTTACTCCTGGTTCCACTCTGTAATGTGGACCCTTTACTCCTGGTTCCACCCGGTAATGTGGACCCTTTACTCCACCGACCACTACTCATCCCACTAAAATGAGCTAAAATCCAGTCCATTATCACAAACTCCTCTCTTCATTCACCTATTTTCAGCGTGACTCTCTTTAGGCTCCTGGTCACTGTCATTGGCCAGTCAGATCCAGCCTGCATCCGACCTTGGGTCCAACAGTCCAGATCACGAATCACTAATTAAGCCTGATTCTCTCAGCTTTATGTGTAGAGGGACCGGCAGCTGTAGTTTGTCAAGAGTCTGATGCCTGATTACCAAGTATTAAACTGTCTTTTTAATTTCCAGATTCTGACCAGCCAGTGTCTGCTGCCTTCTGGCGGCAGAGGAGAGAAGCTGAAAACCCCAGAGTTTTAACAGCAGCAATTGGCACTGCCAGATTGCAGAGTTACAGAATAAGAATATACCATTAAACAGGAAATAAACTGCTAGTTTCAGAATGCCATGGATAAATAAGGAGGTTAGAAGCCAATTGAAATGGGAGAGGGCTGTGAGGACTGGACAAGCAGGAATGGAAACAGTAAAAGGAGAATTAACAGGAGAATCAACAACAGCAGTAAGACATGAGGGAAACAAATTAAAAACATCAAAAGGAACAGTATATATTTTACAAAAGATCACTAAAAAGAGGTAACACTGCCCGTACACAGTATAGAATGTGTACATTACCCTTTACTCCAGCTAACACTGCCTGTACACAGTATAGAATGTGTACATTACCCTTTACTCCAGCTAACACTGCCTGTACACAGTATAGAATGTGTACATTACCCTTTACTCCAGCTAACACTGCCTGTACACAGTATAGAATGTGTACATTACGCTTTATTCATGATGCAACGGTTGCAGGAAATGTATGGCTCAGGCTATCAGACATGTCTGAACCGGACAGTAGCAAAGAACGCTGCATTCGAAGTTACCTGGCCTCACTGTGGCTGAATTAGAAACAGGCTCTGGTGGGTGAAGGACCCTGACTCTTAGCCCTGCTTTCCCCATTTCACACAAACTCCTACCTGTCGGAGAATTGATTGGTTGTTGTAGCTGTGTGTGTGTGTGTTGTTTGAGGCTCTCTGCGACATGAGTCTCACTCACTGATGTTGGGATTCCACACCCAGGCAGGCAGGTCTCAACATGTGTGGAAAACTGGTGACATCATTCAAAGGAAACAGCAGGGGGTGGAGGCTGCACTCTCAGTCTGAGCAGGAAAGGGTTAAATTATGAGGACAGGTTCCATAAACTTGGTTTGTATTCCCTCGAGTTTAGGAAGTTGAGCAGTGATCTGATTGATTAAAGGATTCGGTCGGGTAGAGAGAGAGAAACTATTCCTCTGGTGGGGGGAGTCCAGAACAAGGGGGCAGAACCTTAAAATTAGAGCCAGGCCGTTCAGGGGTAATGTCAGGAAGCACTTCTTCACACAAAGGCTAGTGGAAATCTGGAACTCTCTCCCCCAAAACGTGTGGATGCTGAGGGTCAATTGGAGCTTCCAAGACTGAGGTCGATAGATTTTTATAGGTAAGGGTATCGAGGGATATGGAGCAAAGGTGAGTAACAGGAGGTTTTTTTTTTACATATACATTCTCAGGATGTGGGCGTCGCTGGCAAGGCCAGCATTTATTGCCCATCCCTAGTTGCCCTTGAGAGGTGGTGGTGAGCCGCCTTCTTGAACCGCTGTAGTCCGTGTGGTGAAGGTACTCCCACAGTGCTGTTAGGGAGGGAATTCCAGGATTTTGACCCAGCGACAATGAAGGATCGGCGATATACTTCCAAGTCAGGATGGTGTGTGACTTGGAGGGGAACTTGGAGGTGGTGGTGTTCCCATGCACCTGCTGCCCTTGTCCTTCTAGGTGGAAGAGGTCGCGGGTTTGGGAGGTGCTGCCGAAGAAGCCTTGGCGAGTTGCTGCAGTGCATCTTGTAGATGGTACACACTGCAGCCACGGTGCGCCGGTGGTGGAGGGAGTGAATGTTTAAGGTGGTAGATGGGGTGCCGATCAAGCGGGCTGCTTTGTGCTGGATGGTGAGGTACAGTTCAGCCATGATCTAATAGAATGGTGGACAGGCTCGAGGGGCTGAATGTCCTCCTCCTGTTCCTGTGACATGGAGTTCCGGCTCGACTGTTATACCCAGGGGGAGTCAATGTAGAAGCTGCAGGGCACTAAGGTTGGAATGAGTGAAGTGAATCCGAATGTAGCGACACCAAGGTTGCGTTTCAGAATCCTGAAACTTGCAGAAGGGAAGATGGAGGGAAGTGAGGAGGCCCGACAGCAAGTGTGAGGGAAGAATGAGGAGCGTACAATAAAATATCCACTCATGTCGCGACGGGTTTGATTCTACCACCAGTTCAAGTTATTAAGAGCCAGGAAAAGTTGGTGAAGTTCCATCACCTGAAACCATCCTGCAGATCTCCCGTTACCAAATGCACAAAAACGCATCGCCGCTCACCGTAAACTCACCGCCCCCCTCACCGTGATCTCACCTCCCCCCTCACCGTGATCTCACCACCCCCCTCACCGTGATCTCACTGCCCCCCTCACCATGATCTCACCTCCCCCCTCACCGTGATCTCACCTCCCCCCCTCACCGTGATCTCACCTCCTCCCCTCACCGTGATCTCACCCCCCCTCACCGTGATCTCACCTCCCCCCTCACCGTGATCTCACTCCCCCTCACCATGATCTCACCTCCCCCCCTCACCGTGATCTCACCTCCCCCCTCACCGTGATCTGACTTATTTAAATCTCAGCAGTATAAATAAGGGAGACTAGAGTGCAGTTTGTCACGGAGTGCAGATTGGAACAGAGTGTTAAGCTGCGAGTTTGGTGAGTGAGGGAGTGCGGGGAGGGAGGTGTTCCTTCCTTTTTCCATCTTTGTCAGCTTCCTGGTGCGGCGGCGGACCTGCGTGAGGCGGCGAGGCGGCGGCAGAGGGCTTAAAAGGCTCCAGAGACCAGGTAAGGCGGGACCAGTCTCCGAACTCGGAGGGAGGGAGAGAGGTAAAAAATAATCGAGGTGTGACGTCACCAGAAACCAGGTAAGTAATTGGTTGGTGAGTATTTCTCTCTTTTTAAACTTAAACTCTGTGGTTTATAGTTTCTAAGGTGTGATATTCATCAGGCGGGGCAGAGGGTATTTAAAAAATATTAATAAATTTAATTAATTACATAGAATGGGAGAGCAGGTGATGTGTTACTGCTGCAATATGTGGAAGCTGGTGGACACCATTGATGCTCACGGTGATCACATTTGCAGTAAGTGTTGGCTGCTCGAGGAACTCCGGCTCCATGTTGATGAGCTGGAGTCCGAGCTTCAAACACTGCAACACATCAGGGAGGGGGAGAGTTACCTGGACTCTGTGTTCCAGGAAGTAGTCACACCAATTAGATTAACTAATTCAGATGTAGTCCGTGGTCAGGGACAGGAGGGTGTGACTATGAGTGAGGCAGGTACGGGGATCCAGGAGGTAGTGTTGGAGGAGCCGCAGCCCTTGCTATTGTCCAACAGGTTCGAGGCTCTTACTCCCTGTGAGGACGGGAGCAGGGACTGCAGGGAGGATGAGCAACCTGGCCACAGCACCGTGGAACGGGGGGCCATTCAAGTGGGGGGAGTAAAAAGAAATGTTGTAGTGGTAGGGGATAGTATCATAAGGGGGATAGATAGGGTTCTTTGCAGCCGAGAGCGAGAGTCCCGAAGGTTGTGTTGCCTGCCCGGTGCCAGGGTTAAGGACATCTCCTCTGGGCTGGAGAGAAACTTGGAGTGGGAGGGGGAGGATCCAGTTGTCGTGGTCCATGTTGGTACCAACGACATAGATAGGACAAGGAAAGAGGTTCTGCTGAGGGAGTATGAGCAGCTAGGGGCCAAATTAAAAAGCAGAACCACAAGGGTAATAATCTCTGGATTACTACCTGAGCCACGAGCAAATTTGGCTAGGGTAAATAAAATCAGAGAGTTAAATGCGTGGCTCAAAGACTGGTGTGGGAGAAATGGGTTTTGCTTCTTGGGTCACTGGCACCAGTACTGGGACGGGAGAGAGCTGTTCCGTTGGGACGGACTTCACTTGGCCAGTGCTGGGACTAGAATCCTGGCGAATCAAATAACTAGGGCTGTAGAGAGGGCTTTAAACTTATTAGTGGGGGGGAGGTTTCAAGAGAGCGAAGAATAAAAATGTCAGCGGAGAAGGCAATAGAGCAAATTAGCAGTGGGGAAATTAAAAACCAGAGCGTGTCAGGAAGGGACAGAATATATAAAGATAAAGGTAAAGTAGTAAAGGGGGTAAAAGCAGGAATAAATTGTCACAAAACATGTTTAAAAGTTCTTTATCTGAATGCACGCAGCATTCATAACAAAATAGATGAGTTGACGGTACAAATAACTACACATGGGTATGATCTGGTGGCCATTACAGAAACATGGCTGCGAGGTGACCATGACTGGGAACTAAACATCCAGGGGTATTTGACTATTAGGAAGGACAGACAGGAAGGAAAGGGAGGTGGGGTGGCTATGTTAATAAAGGATGGAATCACTGCAATAGTGAGAAATGATATTGGGTCAAAGGATCAGGATAGTGAAACAGTTTGGGTGGAGATAAGGAATAATAAGGGGAAAAAGTCACTAGTGGGCGTAGTCTATAGGCCTCCTATCAGCTGTAACTCTATTGGTCGGAGTATAAATCAGGAAATAGTTGGGGCTTGTAATAAGGGAACAGCTATAATCATGGGAGATTTTAACTTTCATATTGACTGGACAAATCAAATTGGGCAGGGCAGCCTTGAGGAAGAGTTCATAGAGTGCATTAGGGACGGGTTCCTTGAGCAATATGTTACTGAACCAACCAGGGGGCAGGCAATCTTAGATCTGGTCCTGTGTAATGAGACAGGATTAATAAAAAATGTCCTAGTAAAGGATCCCCTTGGAATGAGTGACCATAACATGGTTGAATTCCAAATTCAGTTGGAGGGTGAGAGAGTTGGATCTCAAACCAGCGTACTTAGCCTAAATAAAGGAGAGTATGAAGGTATGAGAGCAGAGTTGACTAAAGTGGGCTGTGAAAATAGATTAAGGTCTAAGACGGTACAGGAGCAGTGGTGTACATTCAAGGAGGTATTTCACAACTTTCAAGAAAAATATATTCCACTGAGGAAAAAGGGGCGTAAAAGAAAAGACAGCCATCCGTGGCTAAGTAAAGTAATAAAGGATAGTATCCGACTGAAAACAAGGGCTTATAAAGTAGCCAAATCTAGTGGGAGGATAGAAGATTGGGAAGCATTTAATAGCCAGCAAAGAATAACTAAAAGATTAATTAAGAAGGGGAAGATAGATTATGAAAGTAAACTAGCAAAAAATATAAAAACAGATAGCAAGAGTTTCTACAGTTATATAAAAAGAAAAAGGGTGACTAAAGTGAATGTTGGTCCCTTAGAGGACGAGACCGGGAAATTAGTAGTGGGGAACACGGAGATGGCAAATACGCTGAACAAATATTTTGTATCAGTCTTTACAGTAGAGGATATTAAAAATATCCCAACACTGGACAAACGGGGGGCTATAGGGGGGGAGGAGCTAAACATGATTAAAATCACTAAGGAGATGGTACTCGGTAAGATAATGGGACTTAAGGCGGATAAATCCCCTGGACCTGATGGCTTACATCCTAGGGTCTTGAGCGAAGCAGCAGTAGGGATTGCGGATGCATTGGTGGTAATTTTCCAAAACTCCCTGGATTCGGGAAAGGTCCCAGCAGATTGGAAAACTGCTAATGTAACGCCCTTATTTAAAAAGGGAGGTAGACAAAAGGCTGGAAACTATAGACCAGTTAGCCTAACATCTGTGGTTGGTAAAATGTTGGAGTCCATTATTAAGGACAAAAATGAGAAGTCGCACAACACCAGGTTATAGTCCAACAGATTTATTTAATTTTACAAGCTTTCGAAGCAGTTCGCTCCTTCGTCAGGTAAGTTAGCAATGAGAGAATCTCCCAGAATTCACAATTTAAACCCAGACAAAATCTATTCACATTATTCCCTACAACAAAGAGCACAGCCAAGACAATGAGATGTGTCCCAGGGGGTCCAACGTGTCAAACCACCTGCTGGCTGCATATCCTGTCAATTTGTGTTCTTGTGTTAGACTTTTTTTTTTTAAAAACCCCTGGGAAGACCGACCGGGGTTTTTTTTTAAAAAGTCTAACACAAGAACACAAATTGACAGGATATGCAGCCAGCAGGTGGTTTGACACGTTGGACCCCCTGGGACACATCTCATTGTCTTGGCTGTGCTCTTTGTTGTAGGGAATAATGTGAATAGATTTTGTCTGGGTTTAAATTGTGAATTCTGGGAGATTCTCTCATTGCTAACTTACCTGACGAAGGAGCGAACTGCTTCGAAAGCTTGTAAAATTAAATAAATCTGTTGGACTATAACCTGGTGTTGTGCGACTTCTCATTTTTGTCCACCCCAGTCCAACGCCGGCATCTCCACATCATTATTAAGGAAGCAGTAACAGGACATTTGGATAAGCATTCCAGGTGTGGATAAGCATAATTTAATCGGACAGAGTCAGCATGGTTTTATGAAGGGGAAATGATGCTTGACAAATTTGCTCGAATTCTTTGAGGACGTAACAAACAGGGTGGATAAAGGGGAACCAGTGGATGTGGTGTATTTGGACTTCCAAAAGGCATTTGATAAGGTGCCACGATTACTGCACAAGATAAAAAATCACGGGATTGGGGGTAATATACTGGCATGGGTGGAAGATTGGCTATCTAACAGAAAACAGAGAGTTAGGATAAATGGTTCATTCTCGGGTTGGCAATCAGTAACTAGTGGTGTTCCGCAAGGGTCAGTGCTCGGACCCCAACTCTTTACAATCTATATTAACGATTTGGAGGAGGGGACCAAGTGCAACGTATCCAAGTTTGCTGACGATACAAAGATGGGAGGAAAAGCAGTGAGTGAGGAGGACATAAAAAACCTGCAAAAGGACATAGACAGGCTAAGTGAGTGGGCGGAAATTTGGCAGATGGAATATAATGTTGGAAAGTGTGAGGTTATGCACTTTGGCAGAAAAAATCAAAGAGCAAGTTATTATCTAAATGGAAAGAAACTGCAAAGTGCTACAGTACAAAGGGATCTGGGGGTCCTGGTGCATGAAACACAGAAGGTTAGTATGCAGGTACAGCAGGTGATCAGGAAGGCCAATGGAATCTTGGCTTTTATTGCAAGGGGGATGGAGTATAAAAGCAGGGAAGTCTTGCTTCAGTTATACAAGGTACTGGTGAGGCCACACCTGGAATACTGCGTACAGTTTTGGTTTCCATATTTAAAAAAAGATATACTTGCTCTCGAGGCAGTTCAGAGAAGGTTCACTCGGTTGATTCCGGAGATGAGGGGGTTGACTTATGAGGAAAGGTTGAGTAGGTTGGGCCTCTATTCATTGGAATTCAGAAGAATGAGAGGCGATCTTATCGAAACATATAAGATTGAGAGGGGGCTTGATCGGGTGGAGGTGGGGAGGATGTTTCCACTGATGGGTGAGACTAGAACTAGGGGGCATAATCTTAGAATAAGGGGCTGCCGTTTCAAAATTGAGATGAGGAGAAACTTCTTCACTCAGAGGGTAGTAAATCTATGGAATTTGCTACCTCAGAGAGCTGTGGAAGCTGCGACATTAAATAAATTTAAAACGGAGATAGACAGACCTAGCTGATAAGGGAATTAAGGGTTATGGGGAGCGGGCAGGGAAGTGGACGTGAGTCTAGGTTCGGATCAGCCATGATCCTATTGAATGGCGGAGCAGGCCCGAGGGGCCATATGGCCGACTCCTACTCCTACTTCTTATGTTCTCACCTCCCCCCCCTCATCGTGATCTCACCTCCCCTCACCGTGATCTCACCGCCCCCCCCTCACCGCCCCCCCTCACCGTGATCTCACTGCCCCCTCACCGTGATCTCACTGCCCCCCTCACCGTGATCTCACCTCCCCCCCTAACCATGATCTCAACCCCCCCCTCACCGTGATCTCACCGCCCCCCCCTCACCGTGATCTCACCTCCCCCCCCAACCATGATCTCAACCCCCCCCCCTCACCGTGATCTCACCGCCCCCCCCCCTCACCGTGATCTCACCCCACCTCACCGTGATCTCACTGCCCCCCTCACCGCCCCCCCTCACCGTGATCTCGCCGCCCCCCCCTCACCGCCCCCCTCACCGTGATCTCACCGCCCCCCTCACCGTGATCTCACCCCCCCTCACCGTGATCTCACCTCCCCCCTCACCGTGATCTCACTGCCCCCTCACCTCCCCCCCTCACCGTGATCTCACTGCCCCCTCACCTCCCCCCTCACCATGATCTCACCATCCCCCTCACTTTCCCCCCTCACCGTGATCTCACCTCCCCCCCTCACTGTGATCTCACTGTCCCCCCTCACCGTGATCTCACTGTCCCCCCCTCACCGTGATCTCACTGTCCCCCTCACCGTGATCTCACTGCCCCCTTCACCGTGATCTCACTGCCCCCTTCACCGTGATCTCACCATCTCCCTCACTTTCCCCCCTCACCGTGATCTCACCGCCCCCTTCACCGTGATCTCACTGTCCCCCCCTCACCGTGATCTCACCGCCCCCTTCACCGTGATCTCACTGCCCCCCTTCACCGTGATCTCACTGTCCCCCCCTCACCGTGATCTCACTGCCCCCCCTCACCGTGATCTCACTGCCCCCTCACCTCCCCCCTCACCATGATCTCACCATCCCCCTCACTTTCCCCCCTCACCGTGATCTCACCGCCCCCCTCACCGTGATCTCACCTCCCCCCCTCACCGTGATCTCACTGTCCCCCCCTCACCGTGATCTCACTGCCCCCCCCTCACCGTGATCTCACTGTCCCCCTCACCGTGATCTCACTGCCCCCTTCACCGTGATCTCACCATCCCCCTCACTTTCCCCCCTCACCGTGATCTCACCGCCCCCTTCACCGTGATCTCACTGTCCCCCCCTCACCGTGATCTCACCGCCCCCTTCACCGTGATCTCACTGTCCCCCCCTCACCGTGATCTCACCGCCTCCTTCACCGTGATCTCACTGCCCCCCTTCACCGTGATCTCACCCCCCTCACCGTGATCTCACCTCCCCCCTCACCGTGATCTCACCTCCCCCCTCACCGTGATCTCACTGCCCCCTCACTGTGATCTCACTGCCCCCTCACCTCCCCCCTCACCATGATCTCACCATCCCCCTCACTTTCCCCCCTCACCGTGATCTCACCTCCCCCCCTCACTGTGATCTCACTGTCCCCCCTCACCGTGATCTCACTGTCCCCCCCTCACCGTGATCTCACTGTCCCCCTCACCGTGATCTCACTGCCCCCTTCACCGTGATCTCACTGCCCCCTGCACCGTGATCTCACCATCTCCCTCACTTTCCCCCCTCACCGTGATCTCACTGCCCCCTTCACCGTGATCTCACTGTCCCCCCCCTCACCGTGATCTCACCGCCCCCTTCACCGTGATCTCACTGCCCCCCTTCACCGTGATCTCACTGTCCCCCCCTCACCGTGATCTCACTGCCCCCCCTCACCGTGATCTCACTGCCCCCTCACCTCCCCCCTCACCATGATCTCACCATCCCCCTCACTTTCCCCCCTCACCGTGATCTCACCGCCCCCCTCACCGTGATCTCACCTCCCCCCCTCACCGTGATCTCACTGTCCCCCCCCTCACCGTGATCTCACTGCCCCCCCTCACCGTGATCTCACTGTCCCCCTCACCGTGATCTCACTGCCCCCTTCACCGTGATCTCACCATCCCCCTCACTTTCCCCCCTCACCGTGATCTCACCGCCCCCTTCACCGTGATCTCACTGTCCCCCCCTCACCGTGATCTCACCGCCCCCTTCACCGTGATCTCACTGTCCCCCCCTCACCGTGATCTCACCGCCTCCTTCACCGTGATCTCACTGCCCCCCTTCACCGTGATCTCACTGTCCCCCCCTCACCGTGATCTCACTGCCCCCCCTCACCGTGATCTCACTGCCCCCCCTCACCGTGATCTCACTGCCCCCCCTCACCGTGATCTCACTGCCCCCTCACCTCCCCCCTCACCATGATCTCACCATCCCCCTCACTTTCCCCCCTCACCATGATCTCACCGCCCCCCCTCACCGTGATCTCACCTCCCCCCCTCACCGTGATCTCACTGTCCCCCCCTCACCGTGATCTCACTGCCCCCCCCTCACCGTGATCTCACTGTCCCCCTCACCGTGATCTCACTGCCCCCTTCACCGTGATCTCACCATCCCCCTCACTTTCCCCCCTCACCGTGATCTCACCGCCCCCTTCACCGTGATCTCACTGTCCCCCCCCTCACCGTGATCTCACCGCCCCCTTCACCGTGATCTCACTGTCCCCCCCTCACCGTGATCTCACCGCCCCCTTCACCGTGATCTCACTGCCCCCCCTCACCGTGATCTCACCGCCCCCTTCACCGTGATCTCACTGTCCCCCCCTCACCGTGATCTCACTGCCCCCCCTCACCGTGATCTCACCGCCCCCTTCACCGTGATCTCACTGCCCCCCCCTCACCGTGATCTCACCGCCCCCCTTCACCGTGATCTCACTGTCCCCCCCTCACCGTGATCTCACTGCCCCCCCTCACCGTGATCTCACCGCCCCCTTCACCGTGATCTCACTGTCCCCCCTTCACCGTGATCTCACTGCCCCCCCTCACTGTGATCTCACTGCCCCCTCACCGTGATCTCACTGCCCCCCCTCACCGCCCTGGTATTCCCCTAGTTCCTGTGACCCGGAGCCTGTCAGTCCCGCACCTGTCCACCTTCAATCACGCTAAGCGCTGTTGCCTGTTTGACATGTGTGAATTATGGCAGGTCCTCAGCTCAATCATTCTTCATTATTGAACAGGCGCAGTACAGCGGAGTTAACAATGAATAACCGAGGAGAGCTCGTACAGCGGAGTTAACAATGAATAACCGAGGAGAGCTCATACAGCGGAGTTAACAATGAATAACCGAGGAGAGCTCATACAGCGGAGTTAACAATGAATAACCGAGGAGAGCTCATACAGCGGAGTTAACAATGAATAACCGAGGAGAGCTCGTACAGCGGAGTTAACAATTAATAACCGAGGAGAGCTCGTACAGCGGAGTTAACAATTAATAACCGAGGAGAGCTCGTACAGCGGAGTTAACAATTAATAACCGAGGAGAGCTCGTACAGAAGTGGACTTACCGGAGCCAGCTTTATATTCTGAACCAGAGCAGGACAGTTTATAACTCGTTCTCCCAGAAGGCGACTGGAAAGATGAAGGGAATTTTAACAGGAAGTTTGCTACACCCCAATATCCTTCCGGCAGTCAGTGAGCAAATACTACTCAACGTACTTAACTCCCGACACACCTGCAGGTCCTTTACACCTCCGTGAAATCCGCTCACTCCACACCGAGCAAGCTCCAGCAGGCATCTCACTCCACCTAAATATATTCCAGAATCTCAGTCACTGGTTTGAAACACCTGGAAACCTCAAATGAGGGGCGATTCTGAATTGAATTCCTTGCTCACTCTCTCTCTCTACAACCTACATTTATTGTCTAACACCTACTTTGAAATAAATGCAAACTACACTCCTGGAAAGCTTCTCCCTGTCTATAGGTACAAGCAGCATGTTGGGCACAGAAATCATAATGTCAGTCCCACTATGACCAATTTCTTATTCTCTCCCTCTTTTCTTGGTGACGTTAAGCCAAACGTCCATCTGCCTGTTCAGAGGAATGCTAAAGATCCAAGAACAGCAGGGAGTTTCCTACAGTGTCCGGGTCAACATTTATCCTCATATCAACACCACCAAATCATTTGATCATTGCTGTGTGGGATCTTGCTTTGTGCAAATTGACGGCTGAATTTGGCTACATAACAGTGACTGCTCTTCAAAAGTAATTCATTGGCTGTGAAGCACTTTGTCACGAAAGACGATATATAAATACAATCTGCCCCTCTCCAATCCCAAGCCACCTTTCATCTCCAGCTAGCTCCCTCACCAAACTATTCCACGCCGAAACCAATCACACCAAAGGCAAAAGGACATGACTTCGATAACGTAGGAACACAGGGCAAAAAATACCCTTCAGCCCATCTGCCCTGCAGCAGCCGTGTTGTGGACACTCCGCTCTGCAGTTCTTACACAACCTCGCTGCTGTTTTTAACAGAGGAAATTACACCATTTGAACTTTGAACATGTTTAGCATTGCTCAACCCATAAAAACTGAAATAGCAACTGATTCACGGCTGCTCATTAACCCTTTCTACAACCCTTTAAGCAGTGCAATCAGGAGACTTTCTCAGGCATTATTCACAATGTCCGCTCTGCACAGCCTGCCACCTATCACAGCACCTCCTTTCAATCTACAAACTTTTAAAAAACTAAACTCAAATTGAACTGTAATGATACAAGTCTAATCTAACAGTAGCTTTTGGATTCTTGTTGAACTCATAGGAAGGAAGATAGGAACAGGAGGAGGCCATTCAGCCTCTCGAGCCTTTTACACAGGAACAGGAGGAGGCCATTCAGCCTCTCGAGCCTGTTACACAGGAACAGGAGGAGGCCATTCAGCCCCTCGAGCCTTTTACACAGGAACAGGAGGAGGCCATTCAGCCCCTCGAGCCTGTTACACAGGAACAGGAGGAGGCCATTCAGCCCCTCGAGCCTTTTACACAGGAACAGGAGGAGGCCATTCAGCCCCTCGAGCCTGTTACACAGGAACAGGAGGAGGCCATTCAGCCCCTCGAGCCTGTTACACAGGAACAGGAGGCCGTTCAGCCCCTCGAGCCTGTTACACAGGAACAGGAAGAGGCCGTTCAGCCCCTCGAGCCTGTTACACAGGAACAGGAGGAGGCCGTTCAGCCCCCCTCGAGCCTGTTACACAGGAACAGGAGGAGGCCATTCAGCCCCTCGAGCCTGTTCCACCATTCAATTAGATCATGGCTGATCTGTGTCTTAACTCCATTTATCCGCCTTGGTTCCGTAATCCTTAATGCCCTTACCCAACAAAAATCTATCAATCTTAGTTTTGAAATTTTCAATTGACACCACCCCCCACCCCCACCCAGACTCAACTGCTTTTTGGGGGAGAGAGTTCCAGATTTCCACGACTGTTTCTGTGAAGAAGTGCTTCCTGACATCACCCCTGAACGGCCTGGCTCGAATTTTAAGGTTATTCCCCCTTGTTCTGGACTCTTCCACCAGAGGAAATAGTTTCTCTCTATCTACCCTATCAAATCCTTTAATCATCTTAAACAACTCGATTAGATCACCCTAGCATTCATCCCTGGTAACGGACCCCCCTCTCCACCAGCAGCAGTGATTGATAAAAGACAAGCAATGTCTGACATATTTAATAGGAATATATTATAGAGGAAATAGAAGATCACAGGAGTGAAGGGTGAAAAGGAATAAGAGGTCAGGGGTGGGACGTGATGGGATGGAGAGGGAGATTACGAGGAACGGGCACAGATGGAGTTTGGAATAAGACGGTGATGTTAATGTTACGGATTGACTCTGGTGAAGAGGTGGGGCCAAAGCTGAAGCTCGGTTAGAAAACTGTGGGATTGGGCAGCGTCTGAGGCTCACAGCCCCAAATTCCACCCAGAGCAGATTTTTAAGGTGGTTCCTATTTCAGATCCTGTATTGTGTAATGTGACAGGGTTAATTAGCAATCTCATAGTAAAGGATCCTCTGGGGCAGAGTGATCGTAATATGATAGAATTTCACATTAAGTTTGAGAGTGACTTGCCTAAGTCCGAAACTAGAGTCTGAAACATAAATAAAGCCAATTACAGAGGTATGAGGGGCGAGTTGGCTAAGGTAGATTGGAAAAATAGATTAAAAGGTATGGTGGTAGATAAGCAGTGGATAGCATTTAAAGAAATATTTCATAATTCTCAACAAAAATACATTCCATTGAATTATTATGGGGAATAAGGAAATGGCAGAAACATTAAACAAATATTTTGTATCTGTCTTCACAGTAGAAGACACAAAAAACATACCAAAAATGATGGGGAACCAAGGGTTGAATGAGGGTGAGGAACTTAACGTAATTAATATAAGTAGAGAAAAAGTACTAGAGAAACTAATGGGACTAAAAGCCGACAAATCCCCTGGACCTGACGGCCTACATCCTAGGGTTCTAAAAGAGGTGGCTGAAGAGATAGTGGATGCATTGGTTTTGATCTTCCAAAATTCCCTAGATTCTAGAACAGTCCCAGTGGATTGGAAGGTCGCAAATGTAACACCGTTATTCAAGAAAGGAGGGAGAGAGAAAACAGGGAACTACAGGCAAGTTAGCCTGACATCAGTCGTCGGGAAAATGCTGGAATCCATTGTTAAGGAAGTGGTATCAGGGCACTTAGAAAATCATAACATGATTAGGCAGAGTCAACATGGTTTTATGAAAGGGAAATCGTGTTTGACAAATTTATTAGAGTTTTTTGAGGATGTAACTAGCAGAGTAGATAAAGGGGAACCAATGGATGTAGTATATTTGGATTTCCAAAAGGCATTCGATAAGGTGCCCCATAAAAGGTTATTACACAAGACTAGGGCTCATGGGGTTCGGGGTAATATAGTAGCATTGTTAGAGGATTGGTTAATGGACAGAAAACAGAGAGTAGGGATAAACAGATCTTTTTCAGGTTGGTAGGCTGTAACTAGTGGGGTGTCACAAGGATCGGTGAATGATAAGTCTTTGAGTATATTCAAGGCTGAGATAGATAGATTTTTGGACTCTAGGGGAATCAAGGGATATGGAGATCGGGCGAGAAAGTGGAGTTGAGGTCGATGATCAGCCATGATCTTATTGAACGGCGGAGCAGGCTTGAGGGGCCATATGGCCGACTCCTGCTCCTATTTCTTATGTTCTTATGTTCATATGTTCCTAGAACGAAGCTGAGAAGCAGCGATTGGTTTTAATGTGGTTAGAGGCTTCTAATCAAATTATACACAAATTGGTGCTTCTCAAATGAATGCTAGGAAGCAGGGGAGAGACGGGCAGCTGGGTCCCGAGTAAGACCAGGTTGGAACATTGGCTGAAGAAAGGATCAGAGACCATGTTCAAAGACTGGCTGAAGAAGGCAATTTCTGGCAGTAGTGTTGGGCAAAATTGAGAGGTCGCACAACACCAGGTTATAGTCCAACAGTTTTATTTGAAATCACAAGCTTTCGGAGCTATGTGACTCGGCCAACGTTGTCTACCTCATACGTTGCAGGAAAGAATGCACCGCGGCATGGTACATCGGCGAGACCATGCAGACACTGAGACAACGTATGAACGAGCACCGCGCAACAATCGCCAGGCAGAATTGTTACCTCCCAGTCGGGGAACACTTCAGCAGTCAAGGACATTCAGCCTCGGATCTGCGGGTAAGCGTTCTCCAAGGCAACCTTAGAAACACACGACAACGCAAAATCATCGAGCAGAAACTGATAGCCAAGTTCCGCACTCATGAAGACGGTCTCAATCGGGATCTTGGGTTTATGTCACGATACATGACGTGATCCGGACTCGAGTCGTCGTTAGCTTGTTCACAGATGTGATTCCCAGTAAAAAAGTAAAAATTTTCCCAGTAAAAAAGTAAAAATTTTAAAGCTTTTCGTTTTACATACAGACGGCAGCTTTTGACACGTTAGAACCCCTGCGACTACACCTCATTGTCTCAGTTGTATCTTGCTATGTCTTTGATGTGGTACCTTCCTGGCTGACTTAATTAACTTTATCACACCTCGGCAGATAGTCAGGATGATTTAATTTAGTGGTCTGCAATTGTAAGGTACACATGCTTTGTTTTCTATCTATATATGCTTTGGCGATTCTGTATCTAATTTACTTCACCTGAGGAAGGAGCAATCGATAGCTCCGAAAGCTTGTGATTTCAAATAAAACTGTTGGACTATAACCTGGTGTTGTGCGACCTCTCAATTTTGTCCACCCCAGTCCAACACCGGCATCTCCGCATCAGTAGTGTTGGGAACAGGGGAAGTGAGGCAGGAGTGAGAGGAATGACAGCTGAGGAAGGATTGGGGCCAACATGCAAACAGGACGATGATGTGGTGAGGAAAAGTGGGACAGGAGTGACGCAGTGATGGAAGTGGAGCCTGCATCAAATTCAGCATTAAAGAGTGGGCAGAGACGCATAGAGGAAGGAACAGAGGGAGGTGGAGACGGCTGGTGTGTCCAACACCAGTGGGGCAAGGCTGCACGGGCAGGAGCAGTGAGGCAAGAATAGGAAAGACTGAGAGGGATGAGGAGATGGTGCATGCCCAGGGTGACAAGATGGCAAAACTGAGCAGGAGGAATAAATCCAAGTAAGTTTATAGAAGAAAAATGAGAGATAAAATTGAAAGCACCAAGAAAATACAGTGAAAAAGGAAATGTAGGACAGCATTAGTAGACAGTTTGGAGACTTGCTCCACTGAGCCAGCCAGTGACAAGCCTGTATTGTGACACAGGAAATGTGTGTTAACATCAACTGTTAATCAACCTCCTTCCTTCAGTGTTTCACAACGGCAGGCTTTGAGTGAGCACGAGACACTCAATCATGGAGTCCACAGCACAAGTGATCAATCTCTACTGTACAAAGGATCAGCTTTCCATTCCTCGATCTTTCGAGCTCTCCCACTAATTCTGGCAAACCATGCTCCTTCACACTTCCCAGCTACATTTCACACAGAGACCTCATGATTGATCTGTTCCTGAATCCTTCCAAGAACAGTCTATTTACATATACAGTCATCGTTTTTTAGTTCAAGGATACTTTCCACAATCAGTGTTGGGGCCTCAGCTATTTACAATCTATATTAATGACCTAGATGAAGGGACCGAGTGTAATGTATCCAAGTTTGCTGATGATACAAAGCTAGGTGGGACAGTAAGCTGTGCGGAGAACACAGAGTCTGCAAAGGGATATAGATAGACTAAGTGAGTGGGCAGTAAGGTGGCAGATGGAGTATAATGTAGGGAAATGAGAGGTTATTCACTTTGGTAGGAAGAATAGAAAAACAGGATATTTTTTAAATGGTGAGAAACTTTCAAATGTTGGTGTTGAGAGAGATTTGGGTGTCCCCGTGCAAGAAACACAGAAAGCTAGCATGCAGGTACAGCAAGCAATAAGGAAGGCAAATGGCATGTTGGCCTTTATTGCAAGGGGGTTGGAGTATAAGAGTAAGGAAGTCTTGCTACAATTGTACAGGGCCTTGGTGAGACCACACCTGGAGTACTGAGAACAGTTTTGGTCTCCTTATCTGAGAGGATATACATGCCTTGGAGGCGGTGCAACGAAGGTTCACTAGATTGATTCCTGGGATGAGAGGGCTGTCCTATGATGAGAGATTGTGTAGAATGGGCCTATACTCTCTGGAGTTTAGAAGAATGAGAGGTGATCTCATTGAAACATACAAGATTCTGAAGGGGATTGACAGGGTAGATGCTGAGAGGTTGTTTCCCCTGGCTGGAGTGTCTAGAACTAGGGGGCATAGTCTCAGGATAAGGGGTAGGCGATTTAAGACTGAGATGAGGAGGAATTTCTTCACTCAGAGGGTTGTGAATCTTTTGAATTCTCTGCCCCAGAGGGCTGTGCATTCTGAGTCTTTGAGTATATTCAAGGCTGAGATAGATAGATTTTTGGACTCTAGGGGAATCAAGGGATATGGAGATCGGGCGGGAAAGTGGAGTTGAGGTCGATGATCAGCCATGATCTTATTGAATGGCGGAGCAGGCTCAAGGGGCCGTATGGCCGACTCCTGCTCTTATTTCTTATGTTCTTATCTGTTTTTGGATCCTTTGAAGACTAGTTTCATGAACAACTTATTTCCCTAAACATCCCCTCTCTACCAGAGTTAATTGATCCCCCTGCCTATGTTTATTATACTAGCCACTAGACACTAGTCCAACACCGCCTTCAGTGTGCCAGTGCAGCCTTCGGTCACCTGAGGAAGAGAGTGTTTGAAGACCAGGACCTCAAACCTGGCACCAAGCTCATGGTCTACAGAGCAGTGGTAATACCCGCCTTCCTGTATGCCTCAGAGACATGGACCATGTACAGCAGGCACCTCAAAGCACTGGAGAGGTACCACCAACGCTGCCTCCGCAAGATCCTGAAATCCATTGGCAGGATAGGCGCACCAACGTCAGTGTTCTTGCTCAGGCCAACATCCCCAGCATCGAAGCTTTGACAACACTCGATCAGCTCCAATGGACGGGTCACATCGTCCGCATGCCCGATACGAGACTCCCAAAACAAGCGCTCTACTCGGAGCTCCGACACGGCAAGAGAGCCCCAGGTGGGCAGAGGAAACGCTTCAAGGACACCCTCAAAGCCTCCTTGAAAAAGTGCAACATCCCCACCGACACCTGGGAATCCCTGGCCCAAGACCGTACAAAGTGGAGGAGAAGCATCCGAGAAGGCGCCGAATACCTCGAGTCTCTTCGCCGGGAGCAAGCGGAAGCCAAGCGCAAGGAGCGCACGTCAACCCAAGCACCCCACCCACCTGCCCCTTCAACCACCGTCTGCCCCACCTGTAACAGAGACTGTAGGTCCCGCATTGGACTCATCAGTCACCTGAGAACTCATTTTTAATGTGGAAGCAAGTCATCCTCGGTTCCGAGGGACTACCTAAGAAGAGAAGAAGCCACTCGTGGTCAATGTTGCCCCAGTCGCTTATTTCCTTGCACAAGCATTTCTTGTAGATAATAATCAGACATTTGGAACAGAACATAGACCATCCTTTATTCTATGGCAACTCGCTGTTATCCCGTTTCCTTAGAAAGCCTCTTGCTCCAAGATACAAAGCAGTTCGATTATTAACCCTTAACTCCCCAAGATGTCCAAGAGTGCTGCACAAGCAGTTTAATATAGATTTTAGATTGAATTTCTTTGGCTTGGCAATTTCTTTTCTTCCTTCTCCCATCCAGATTTATTTTAAAATGTCTTGCTTAACCTAAAACTATCTCATCTTGCTTATCATCTGTCAACCTTTCTTCCTCCTTATTAATACATCAACATCTTAAACTTTCCTTCCATGCTTCATGCTCAAATCATTCGCTTTCCCCCTCACCTCTGCCGTATTATTTTAAACCCTCCACAGCTCCAAGATAAGGTCAATGTAAGGATAGACAGCGAGTTCAGCTCGCACCGGGCAGTGGTGCCAATGCCCAGGAACATGATCCCTACTCTACACCTTAAGACATACTCTTACATAGTTACACAGTATTTACAGCAGGGAAACAGGCCATTCGGCCCAACAGGTCCATGCTGGTGTTTCTGCTCCACAGGAGCCTCTTCCCGCCCCTCTTCGTCTCACCCTAGCAACACATCCTTCCATTCCTTTCTCCCTCGTGTGTTTATCCAGCTTCCCCTTAAATGTATCTGTGTTATTCGCCTCAACCACTCCCTGTGGTAGCGAGTTCCACATTCTCACCACTCTCTGGGTAAAGAAGTTTCTCCTGAATTCCCTATTAGATTTATTAGTGACTATCTTATATTGATGGCCCCTAGTTCTGCTCTCACCCACAAGTGGAAACATCTTCTCTACGTCTACCCTATGGAACCCTTTCATAATCTAAAAGACCTCTATTGGGTCACCCCTCAGTCTTCTCTTTTCTAGAGATAAGAGCCCCAGCCTGTTAAATCTTTCCTGATCGGTGTAACCTCTCAGTTCTGGTATCATCCTTGTGAATCTTTTTTGCACCTTCTCCAGTGCCTCTATATCCTTTTTATAATCTGGAGACCAGAACTGTTCCCAGTGCTCCGTGTGGTCTAACCAAGGTTCGATACAAGTTTAACACAACTTCTCTGCTTTTCCATTCTATCCCTCTAGAAATGAACCCCAGAGCTTGGTTTGCTTTTTTATGGTCTTATTAACCTGCGTCGCTACTTTTAGTGATTTGTGTATCTGTACCCCCAGATCCCTCTGCTCCTCTACCCCATTTAGACACTTATTTCCACAGAGTATGTGGTCTCCTTATTCTTCCTACCAAAATGTACCATCTCACATTTATCTATAGTGAAGTTCATTTGCCAATTACATGCCCATTCTGCAAGTTTATTAATGTCTTCCTGTATTTGATCGCAGTCCTCCTCTGTATTAACTACACCCCCCAATTTGGTGTCTTCTGCAAATTTTGAAATTGTACTTCCGATTCCCGAGTCCAAATCATTTATGTAAATGGTGAACAACAGCGGTCCCAGCATCGATCCCCGTGGAACACCACTTCCCACGTTTTGTCAGTCTGAGTAATTATCGTTAACCCCTACCCCGACCTGTAGCCAGCTAGCTATCCATTCTGCTACTTGTCCCCTGACTCCACACATTCTCACCTTAGTCATGAGTCGACTATGAATCTTCTTAGGCAGTCCCTCGGAACCGAGGATGACTTGCTTCCGCACTAAAAATGAGTTCTCAGGTGACTGATGAGTCCAATGAGGGACCTAGTCTCTGTCACAGGTGGGGCAGACGGTGGTTGAAGGGGCAGGTGCCCATCTTTCCCGCAACTCCATGTTTGAACCTCTCCAATCAGGATTCCGCTCCTGCCACAGCACTGAAACGGCCCTTATCAAAGTCACAAATGACATCCTATGTGACTGTGAGCACGGTAAACTATCCCATCTCTTCCTTCTCAACCTGTCTGCAGCCTTCGACCACAGCATCCTCCTCCAACACATCCAGCTGGGCGGGACTGCCCTCGCCTGGTTCCATTCTTATCTATCTAGTCGTAGCCAGAGAATCTCCTGCAACGGCTTCTCTTCCTGCTCCCGCACCGTTACCTCTGGTGTCCCCCAAGGATCTATCCTTGGCCTCCTCCTACTTCTCATCTACATGCTGCCCCTCGGTGACATCATTCAAAAACACGGCAGGTTCCACATGTATGCTGGCGACACCCCGCACTACCTCACCACCACTTCTCTCGACCCCTCCGCTCTCTCTGATTTGTCGCACTGCTTGCCCAACATCCAGTACTGGATGAGCAGAAATTTCCTCTCATTAAATATTGGTTAGACCAAAGCCATTGTCTTCAGCCCCTGCCACACATTCTGTTCCCTAGCCGCCGACTCTCTCCACCTCCCTAACCAAGTTGAGCTTCCGACCCCATATCCTCTCCATCATCAAGACCGCCTACTTCCACCTCCATAACATCACCCATCTTGCTCCCTGCCTCAGCTCATCTGCTGCTGAAACCCTCATCCATGCTTTTGTTTCCTCCAGACTCGACTATTCCAACCCACTCCTGGTCGGTCTCCCACCTTACATCCTCCGTAAACTTCAGCCCATCCAAAACTCGGCTGCCCGTGTCCTAACTCGCACCAAGTCCCGTTCACCCATCACCCCCTGTGCTCGCTGATCGACACTGGCTCCCGGTCCAGCAACACCTCAATTTTAAAATTCTCATCCTTGTTTTCACATCCCTCCATGTCCTCGCCCCTCCCTATCTCTGTAACCTCCTCCAGCCCCACAACCCTCCGAGATCTCTGCGCTCCTCCAATTCTGGCCTCTTGAGCATCCCCGATTTTAATTGCTCCACCATTGGTGGCCGTGCCTTCAGCTGCCTGGGCCCTAAGCTCTGGAATTCCCTCCCTAAACCTCTCCGCCTCTCTCTCCTCCTTTAAGATGCTCCTTAAAACCTACCTCTTTGACCAAGCTTTTGGTCACATGTCCTATTTAAGAACATAAGAATTAGGAGCAGGCGTCGGCCATACAGCCCCTCGAGCCTGCTCCGCCATTCAATAAGATCATGGCTGATCATCCACCTCAACTCCACTTTCCCGCCCGATCTCCATATCCCTTGATTCCCCCGATTCCCCCATGAGTCCAAAAATCTATCTATCTCAGCCTTGAATATATTCAAAGACTCAGCATCCACAGCCCTCTAGGGCAGAGAATTCCAAAGATTCACAACCCTCTGAGTGAAGAAATTCCTCCTCATCTCAGTCTTAAATGGCCGACCCCTTATCCTGAGACTATGCCTCCTAGTGCTAGACACTCCAGTCAGGAGAAACAACCTCCCTGCATCTACCCTGTCAATCCCCCTCAGAATCTTGTATGCTTGATTTGCGTTGTCAATATCCTGATTTACGCTCCTGTGAAGCGCCTTGGGACATTTTACTACATTAAAGGTGCTACATAAATGCAAGTTGTTGTTGTTGTTGTTGTCGCTTCCTTTCTTCTCTCTCACGATCCCCAACCTATCGCGCTCTGGTACACTGTCTGTTCCTCCCTCTCTCTCTGATGATCTAATTAATAAGAACATAAGAATTAGGAGCGGGAGTCGCCCATTCGGCCCCTCGAGCCTGCTCCGCCATTCAATAAGATCACGGCTGATCTTCGACCTCAACTCCACTTTCCCGCCCGATCCCCATATGGTCTGATTCTCTCTCTCTCTCTCTCTCTCTGATTCTCCCTCTCTCTCATGGTCTGATTCTCTCTCTCTCTCTGGTCTGATTCTCTCTCTCTCTCTCTCTGATTCTCCCTCTCTCTCATGGTCTGATTCTCTCTCTCTCTCTGGTCTGATTCTCTCTCTCTCTCTCTGGTCTGATTCTCTCTCTCTCTCTGGTCTGATTCTCTCTCTCTCTCTGGTCTGATTCTCTCTCTCTCTCTCTGGTCTGATTCTCTCTCTCTCTGGTCTGATTCTCTCTCTCTCTCTCTGATTCTCTCTCTCTCTCTCTCTGGTCTGATTCTCTCTCTCTCTCTGGTCTGATTCTCTCTCTCTCTCTCTCTCTGGTCTGATTCTCTCTCTCTCTCTGGTCTGATTCTCTCTCTCTCTCTCTGGTCTGATTCTCTCTCTCTCTCTCTCTCTGGTCTGATTCTCTCTCTCTCTCTGGTCTGATTCTCTCTCTCTCTCTCTCATGGTCTGATTCTCTCTCTCTCTGGTCTGATTCTCTCTCTCTCTCTCTCTGATTCTCTCTCTCTCTCTCTGGTCTGATTCTCTCTCTCTCTCTGGGCTGATTCTCTCTCTCTCTCTCTCTCTGGTCTGATTCTCTCTCTCTCTCTCTGGTCTGATTCTTTCTTTCTCTCTCTCTCTCTGGTCTGATTCTTTCTTTCTCTCTCTCTCTGGTCTAATTCTTTCTCTCTCTCTCTGGTCTGATTCTCTCTCTCTCTCTCTCTCTGGTCTGATTCTCCCTCTCTCTCTCTCTGATTCTCTCTCTCTCTCTGATTCTCTCTCTCTCTCTCTCTGATTCTCTCTCTCTCTCTCTGGTCTGATTCTCTCTCTCTCTCTCTCTCTCTCTCTGGTCTGATTCTCCCTCTCTCTCTCTCTCTGATTCTCTCTCTCTCTCTGGTCTGATTCTCTCTCTCTCTCTGATTCTCTCTCTCTCTCTGATTCTCTCTCTCTCTCTCTCTGATTCTCTCTCTCTCGCTCTGGTCTGATTCTCTCTCTCTCTCTGGTCTGATTCTCTCTCTCTCTCTCTCTGGTCTGATTCTCTCTCTCTCTCTCTGATTCTCTCTCTCTCTCTCTCTGGTCTGATTCTCTCTCTCTCTCTCTGGTCTGATTCTCTCTCTCTCTCTCTCTGGTCTGATTCTCTCTCTCTCTCTCTGATTCTCTCTCTCTCTCTCTGGTCTGATTCTCTCTCTCTCTCTCTGGTCTGATTCTCTCTCTCTCTCTCTGGTCTGATTCTCTCTCTCTCTCTCTGGTCTGATTCTCTCTCTCTCTCTCTGGTCTGATTCTCTCTCTCTCTCTCTGGTCTGATTCTCTCTCTCTCTCTCTGGTCTGATTCTCTCTCTCTCTCTGGTCTGATTCTCTCTCTCTCTCTCTGGTCTGATTCTCTCTCTCTCTCTCTGATTCTCTCTCTCTCTCTCTGGTCTGATTCTCTCTCTCTCTCTCTGGTCTGATTCTCTCTCTCTCTCTCTGGTCTGATTCTCTCTCTCTCTCTGGTCTGATTCTCTCTCTCTCTCTCTGATTCTCTCTCTCTGGTCTGATTCTCTCTCTCTCTCTGATTCTCTCTCTCTCTCTCTCTCTGATTCACTCTCTCTCTCTCTCTCTGATTCACTCTCTCTCTCTCTGGTCTGATTCTCTCTCTCTCTCTCTCTGGTCTGATTCTCTCTCTCTCTCTCTCTGATTCTCTCTCTCTCTCTGGTCTGATTCTCTCTCTCTCTCTCTCTGATTCTCTCTCTCTCTCTCTGGTCTGATTCTCTCTCTCTCTCTCTGATTCTCTCTCTCTCTCTCTCTGGTCTGATTCTCTCTCTCTCTCTCTCTGGTCTGATTCTCTCCCTCTCTCTCTCTGGTCTGAGCGAGCGGACCTGCGGGAGGAACGGAGTCGGAGACCGGGGATAAAGGCAGCGCGGAGCAGAGGCCTGGGAGTCTGAGTGAGCGGACTACCTGCGAGGGGGACAGTCGGCAAGCGACACAACGAAGGAGTGACGTCAGAATTCAAAGGTGTCGCTGGCATAAGGGAGCTGAGGGGTGAGTATTTGGGTAAATTTTTTTTGTTCTGTTTTCAGTATATTTCTGCTAAGTAGTTCCTAGCCTATCTAATAGAGGGAGGTGCTGATTGGTGGGTAGCTGTTGAGTGTTTGTTAAGTTTATTTCTGCTACATTACCTCCATAGTCTGGTAAATAGAGGCACGGCAGGGCAGCTCAGTCCTGTGATTTGCACATCCTGTGCCATGTGGGATATCCTGGACGCTTCTTGCAGCCTGGATGACCACGTGTGCAGGAAGTGTCGCCAACCGCAGCAACTCAAGCTCTGGGTTTCGGAGCTTGAGCGGCAGCTGGAGTCACTACAGACCAGCCGAGAGGCTGAGAAATACTTGGAAAGCAAACGGAATGATGGCCTTCATAGTAAGGGGATTTGAGTACAGGAGTAGGGAGGTGATGCTGCAGTTGTACAGGGCCTTGGTGAGGCCACACCTGGAGTATTGTGCGCAGTTTTGGTCTCCTAACTTAAGGAAGGACATTCTTGCTATTGAGGGAGTGCAGCGAAGGTTCACTAGATTGATTCCTGGGATGGCCGGACTGACATATCAAGAAAGATTGGGTCAACTGAACTTGTATCCTCTGGAGTTCAGAAGAATGAGGGGGTATCTTATAGAGACATTTAAAATCCTGACTGGTTTAGACAAATTAGATGCGGGCAGAATGTTCCCAATGGTAGGGAAAACTAGAACCAGGGGTCACAGTCTAAGGATTAAGGGGAAGCCATTTAGGACTGAGCTGAGGAGGAACTTCTTCACCCAGAGAGTGGTGAATCTATGGAATTCTCTTCCACAGAAGGTTGTTGAGGCCAGTTCGCTAAATATATTCAAAAGGGAGTTAGATATAACACTCACAACTAGGGGGATCAAGGGGTATGGCGAGAAAGCAGGAATGGGGTACTGAGGTAGCATGTTCAGCCATGAACGCATTGAATGGCGGTGCAGGCTCGAAGGACCGAATGGTCTACTCCTGTACCTATTTTCTATGTTTCTATGTTTCTAAAGTACGTTTCTAGAAGTGGTCACCCTGCAGCCTCAGAATGTGCAGGCAGAGAAGGAATGGGTGCCCACCAGACAGAGGAGGAGGACCAGGCAGGGAGGACAGGAATCCCCAGAGTGCATCTCGCTCGCTAACCGGTTCACAGTTCTGGAAACTGGTGGGGGTGATGGCTCCGCTGGAGAGAGCAGCCAGAGCCAAGGCCATGGCACCACGGGTTGCTCAGCTGCACAGGGAGGAAGAAGAGTGGAAGAGCAATAGTGATTGGGGATTCAATGGTTAGGGGAACAGACAGGCGTTTCTGTGGATGCAGACGTGATTCCAGGATGGTATGTTGCCTCCCTGGTGCCAGGGTCAAGGATGTCACTGAGCGGCTGCAGGACACTCTGAGGGGGGAGGGTGAACAACCAAAGGTCGTTGTCCATATCGGTACCAATGACATAGGCAGAAAGAGGGATGAGGTCCTGCAGGCAGACTATAGGGAGTTAGGAAAGAGATTAAAAAGCAGGACCTCAAAGGTAGTAATCTCCGGATTACTCCCGATGCCACGTGCCAGTGAGTACAAGAATAGGAGGATAGAACAGATGAATGCGTGGCTGGAGAGATGGTGCAGTAGGGAGGGCTTTAGATTCCTGAGGCATTGGGACCATTTCTGGGTGAGGTGGGACCTGTACAAGCCGGACGGCTACACCCCAACAGAGCCGGGACCAATATTCTCGCGGGGAGGTTTGCTAGTACTGTTGGGGAGGGTTTAAACTAGCTTGGCAGGGGGATGGGCACCAGCATGTAGGAGTGGAGGGGAAGAATGGGGTGCATGGAAGAGTGAGTGTGTTGGATGGTACTGGAGGGGAAGGTAGTGCTGGAGGCGGTAGTGCCATATTAGATAGGAGCAGACTAAGAAAGACTACGAAAAATTCAAAAATGGGTTTAGAATGCATGTATGTAAATGCACAAAGTGTGGTGAATAAGGTTGGTGAGCTACAAGCACAATTAGCCATGTGACAATATGATGTTGTGGCAATAACGGAAACGTGGCTTAAAAGCGGTGAGGACTGGGCACTTAATATTCAAGTGTACAAGGTGTTCAGAAAAGATAGGGAAGGAAAAAAGGGAAGGAAAAAAGGGATGTGGGGTGGCAGTGCTGATTAAGGAAGACATTGTAGTGTTGGAAAGGGAGGATGTTCTTGAGGGGACAAGGACAGAATCCATTTGGTTAGAGTTGAGGAGCAAAAAGGGTACGATCACGCTATTGGGGGGTATTCTACAGGCCTCCAAATAGTGAGAGGTAGGTAGAAGAGCAAATCTGCAGGGAAATCGCAGAGATATGCAAGAGCTATAGAGTGGTGATATTGCGGGACTTTAATTACCCAAATATCGATTGGGATAATGCTAGGGTAAAGGGAAAGGAGGAGGAGGAATTTCTGAAATGTGTTCAGGAGAATTTCCTTGACCAGTATGTTCTTGGCCCAACTAGGAAGGAAGCATTGCTGGATCTGGTGCTGGGGAATGAGGTGGGCCAGGTCGACCAAGTGTCTGTGGGAGAACACTTGGGTACGAGTGATCATCGTATCATAAGATTTAGATTAGCAATGGAGAGGAGCAAGGAACAATCTAGAGTGGAACTTCTAAACTGGAACAGGGCTAACTTCAATGGGATGCGAAAGGATCTAGCCAGGGTAAAATGGAACCAAAGACTGACAGGAAAAACTGTAACGGAACAATGGGTGATCTTTAAGGAGGAGATGTTCCAAGTACAGGCTAGGTACATTCCAACAAGAGGGAAGGGTAAGGGAACCAAAGCAAGGGCTCCTTGGATGACGAGGGAGATAGAGAAGATGATGAAACAAAAAAAAGAGGGTGGATGATGAATATCAGGTGAATTCTTCAAGGGAGAACCAAACCAAATACAATAAGTTGAGAGGGGAAGTGAAGATGAAAATAAGATTGGCAAAGAGAGAATATCAGAGTAGAATGGCGGTTACCATAAAAGGGAACCCAAAAATCTTCTACTGGCATGTACACAGTAAGCGGGTAGGAAGAGGCGGGGTGGGGTCTATTAGAGACAAAGAAGGTGATATATGCTTAGAGGCGCAGGGCAAGGCAAGAATACTCAATGAGTACATTGTATTGGTGTTTACTAAGGAGGTGGATGCTGACAAAATATCGGTAGAAGTGGAAAAGGTAGAAGCAATGGAAGGGGTGAAAATTGATAGACAGGATGTACTAGAAAGGCTGGGTATGCTTAGAGTGGATAAGTCGCCTGGTCCAGATGGCTTGCATCCCAGGTTGCTAAGGGAATTGGGGAGGAGATAGCAGAAGGGCTTGCCATAATTTTCCAATCTTCCCTAGATGCAGGGGAGGTGCCTCAGGATTGATAAGTGGCAAATATGACAGCATTGTTCAAGAAAGGGTGTAAGGACAATCCTAGTAACTACAGGCCGGTCAGCTTATCAGTGGTGGGTAAAGTTTTAGAAACAATAATCAAGGAAAAAATTAACGGGCACTTGGAGAGATTTAAGCTAATTAAGGAGAGCCAACACGGATTTGTAAAAGGCAAATCGTGTTTGACTAATCTAATTGAATTTTTTGATGAAGTAACAGGGAGGATTGATGAAGGGAATGCAATGGATGTTGTCTACATGGATTTTAGGAAGGTGTTTGACAAAGTACCACATAGAAGGCTGGTTAACAAAATTGAGGCTCATGGAATAGGTGGGTCAGTGGCAGCTTGGATAAGGCATTGGCTTAAGGACAGAAAACAACGAGTTGTGGTAAATGGCTGTTTTTCAGACTGGAGGATGGTAGACAGTGGTGTTCCCCAAGGGTCAGTGCTGGGGCCACTGCTTTTTTTTGATATATATAAATGACCTGGATATTGGAATACAAAGTAGAATTTCTAAATTTGCTGATGACATCAAACTTGGGGGTGTGGCGAACAGTGAGGATGATATCAATCGACTGCAACAGGACATAGAAAGGCTAGCAGAATGGGCAGACAAGTGGCAGATGGAATTTAATACAGAGAAGTGTGAGGTGATGCATTTTGGCAGAAGGAACAGGGAGAGGCAATATACACTTAATGACACAGTTTTAAAGAGTGTGCAGGGACAGAGGGACCTGGGAGTTAATGTGCATAATTCCCTGAAGGTGGCGGGACATATTGAGAGAGTGGTTAGCAAAGCATTTGGGATCTTGGGCTTCATAAATAGATGTATTGAGTACAAAAGTAGAGAAGTTATGCTGAACCTGTATAAAGCGCTGGTTAGGCCACAACTGGAGTATTGTGTCCAGTTCTGGTCACCACACTTTAGGAAGGATGCGAAGGCACTTGAGAGGGTGCAGAGGAGATTTACCAGAATGGTTCCAGGGATGGGGGATCTTAGCTACAAGGACAGGTTGGAGAAGCTGGATTTGTTTTCATTAAAGCAAGGGAGGTTGCGGGGTGATTTGATAGAGGTGTACAAGATTATGACGGGTTTGGATAGGCTAGACAGGGAAAGGCTGTTCCCACTAGTTGATGGTACAAGGACTAGGGGACACAGATTTAAGGTTTTGGGCAAGAGGTACAGGGGGGACGTGAGGAAAAACTTTTTTACGCAGCGAGTGGTGAGGACCTGGAACTTGCTGCCGACGGAACGGAAATGGTAGAAGCGGAGACACTCAATGATATCAAGGGGAGACTGGATAGGCACATGAGGGAAATAAACTTGCAGGGCTACGGGGATAGAGCGGGGGAATGGGACTGACTGGATTGCTCTACAGAGAGCTGGCACGGACTCGATGGGCTGAATGGCCTCCTTCTGTGCCAGTATGACTCTATGATTCTCTCTCTCTCTGGTCTGATTCTCTCTCTCTCTCTCTGATTCTCTCTCTCTCTCTCTCTCATGGTCTGATTCTCTCTCTCTCTGATTCTCTCTCTCTCTCTCTCTGGTCTGATTCTCTCTCTCTCTCTCTCACATTCTCTCTCTCTCTGGTCTGATTCTCTCTCTCTCTGATTCTCTCTCTCTCTCTCTCTGGTCTGATTCTCTCTCTCTCTCTCTCTCTGGTATGATTCTCTCTCTCTCTCTCTCTGATTCTCTCTCTCTCTCTCTGGTCTGATTCTCTCTCTCTCTCTCTTTGATTCTCTCTCTCTCTCTGGTCTGATTCTCTCTCTCTGATTCTCTCTCTCTGGTCTGATTCTCTCTCTCTCTGATTCTCTCTCTCTCTGGTCTGATTCTCTCTGATTCTCTCTCTCTCTGGTCTGATTCTCTCTGATTCTCTCTCTCTCTCTCTCTGATTCTCTCTCTCTCTCTCTGGTCTGATTCTCTCTCTCTCTCTCTCTGATTCTCTCTCTCTCTCTGGTCTGATTCTCTCTCTCTCTCTCTCTCTGATTCTCTCTCTCTCTCTGATTCTCTCTCTCTCTCTCTTTGATTCTCTCTCGCTCTGATTCTCTCTCTCTCTCTCTCTGATTCTCTCTCTCTCTCTGGTCTGATTCTCTCTCTCTCTCTCTCTGATTCTCTCTCTCTGATTCTCTCTCTCTGGTCTGATTCTCTCTCTCTCTCTCTCTCTGATTCTCTCTCTCTCTCTCTCTCTGATTCTCTCTCTCTCGCTCTCTGGTTTGATTCTCTCTCTCTCTCTGGTCTGATTCTCTCTCTCTCGCTCTCTCTGATTCTCTCTCTCTCTCTGATTCTCTCTCTCTCTCTCTCTGATTCTCTCTCTCTCTCTGGTCTGATTCTCTCTCTCTCTCTCTCTGGTCTGATTCTCTCTCTCTCTCTGGTCTGATTCTCTCTCTCTCTCTCTCTGGTCTGATTCTCTCTCTCTCTCTCTCTCTGGTCTGATTCTCTCTCTCTCTCTCTCTCTGGTCTGATTCTCTCTCTCTCTCTCTCTGGTCTGATTCTCTCTCTCTCTCTCTGATTCTCTCTCTCTCTCTGATTCTCTCTCTCTCTCTCTGATTCTCTCTCTCTCTCTCTCTGGTCTGATTCTCTCTCTCTCTCTCTGATTCTCTCTCTCTCTCATGGTCTGATTCTCTCTCTCTCTCTCTGGTCTGATTCTCTCTCTCTCTCTCTGATTCTCTCGCTCTCTCATGGTCTGATTCTCTCTCTCTCTCTCTGGTCTGATTCTCTCTCTCTCTCTCTCTGATTCTCTCGCTCTCTCATGGTCTGATTCTCTCTCTCTCTCTCTGGTCTGATTCTCTCTCTCTCTCTCTGGTCTGATTCTCTCTCTCTCTCTCTCTCTGATTCTCTCTCTCTCTCTCTGATTCTCTCTCTCTCTCTGGTCCGATTCTCTCTCTCTCTCTCTCTCTCTCTGATTCTCTCTCTCTCTCTCTCTGGTCTGATTCTCTCTCTCTCTCTCTCTGATTCTCTCTCTCTCTCATGGTCTGATTCTCTCTCTCTCTCTTTGGTCTGATTCTCTCTCTCTCTCTCTCTGATTCTCTCTCTCTCTCTCTCTCTCTGGTCTGATTCTCTCTCTCTCTCTGATTCTCTCTCTCTCTCTGGTCCGATTCTCTCTCTCTCTCTCTCTCTCTGATTCTCTCTCTCTCTCTCTCTCTGATTCTCTCTCTCTCTCTCTCTGATTCTCTCTCTCTCTCTGGTCTGATTCTCTCTCTCTCTCTGGTCTGATTCTCTCTCTCTCTCTGGTCTGATTCTCTCTCTCTCTCTCTCTCTCTGATTCTCTCTCTCTCTCTCTGGTCTGATTCTCTCTCTCTCTCTCTCTCTCTGATTCTCTCTCTCTCTCTCTCTCTGATTCTCTCTCTCTCTGATTCTCTCTCTCTCTCTCTGGTCTGATTCGCTCTCTCTCTCTCTCTCTCTCTCTGATTCTCTCTCTCTCTCATGGTCTGATTCTCTCTCTCTCTCTCTCTGGTCTGATTCTCTCTCTCTCTCTGGTCTGATTCTCTCTCTCTCTCTCTGATTCTCTCTCTCTCTGATTCTCTCTCTCTCTCTCTGGTCTGATTCGCTCTCTCTCTCACTCTGGTTTGATTCTCTCTCTCTCTCTCTCTGGTCTGATTCTCTCTCTCTCTCTTTCTCTCTGATTCTCTCTCTCTCTCTCTCTCTGATTCTCTCTCTCTCTCTCTGGTTTGATTCTCTCTCTCTCTCTCTCTCTGATTCTCTCTCTCTCTCTCTCTGGTCTGATTCTCTCTCTCTCTCTGGTCTGATTCTCTCTCTCTCTCTCTCTCTGATTCTCTCTCTCTCTCTGATTCTCTCTCTCTCTCTCTTTGATTCTCTCTCGCTCTGATTCTCTCTCTCTCTCTGGTCTGATTCTCTCTCTCTCTCTGGTCTGATTCTCTCTCTCTCTCTCTCTGATTCTCTCTCTCTGATTCTCTCTCTCTGGTCTGATTCTCTCTCTCTCTCTCTCTCTGATTCTCTCTCTCTCTCTCTCTCTGATTCTCTCTCTCTCGCTCTCTGGTTTGATTCTCTCTCTCTCTCTGGTCTGATTCTCTCTCTCTCGCTCTCTCTGATTCTCTCTCTCTCTCTGATTCTCTCTCTCTCTCTCTCTGATTCTCTCTCTCTCTCTGGTCTGATTCTCTCTCTCTCTCTCTCTGGTCTGATTCTCTCTCTCTCTCTGGTCTGATTCTCTCTCTCTCTCTCTCTGGTCTGATTCTCTCTCTCTCTCTCTCTCTGGTCTGATTCTCTCTCTCTCTCTCTCTCTGGTCTGATTCTCTCTCTCTCTCTCTCTGGTCTGATTCTCTCTCTCTCTCTCTGATTCTCTCTCTCTCTCTGATTCTCTCTCTCTCTCTCTGATTCTCTCTCTCTCTCTCTCTGGTCTGATTCTCTCTCTCTCTCTCTGATTCTCTCTCTCTCTCATGGTCTGATTCTCTCTCTCTCTCTCTGGTCTGATTCTCTCTCTCTCTCTCTGATTCTCTCGCTCTCTCTCTCTGGTCTGATTCTCTCTCTCTCTCTCTGATTCTCTCTCTCTCTCATGGTCTGATTCTCTCTCTCTCTCTCTCTGGTCTGATTCTCTCTCTCTCTGGTCTGATTCTCTCTCTCTCTCTCTCTCTGATTCTCTCTCTCTCTGATTCTCTCTCTCTCTCTCTGGTCTGATTCGCTCTCTCTCTCTCTCTCTCTCTCTGATTCTCTCTCTCTCTCATGGTCTGATTCTCTCTCTCTCTCTCTCTGGTCTGATTCTCTCTCTCTCTCTGGTCTGATTCTCTCTCTCTCTCTCTGATTCTCTCTCTCTCTGATTCTCTCTCTCTCTCTCTGGTCTGATTCGCTCTCTCTCTCACTCTGGTTTGATTCTCTCTCTCTCTCTCTCTGGTCTGATTCTCTCTCTCTCTCTTTCTCTCTGATTCTCTCTCTCTCTCTCTCTCTGATTCTCTCTCTCTCTCTCTGGTTTGATTCTCTCTCTCTCTCTCTCTCTGATTCTCTCTCTCTCTCTCTCTGGTCTGATTCTCTCTCTCTCTCTGGTCTGATTCTCTCTCTCTCTCTCTCTCTGATTCTCTCTCTCTCTCTGATTCTCTCTCTCTCTCTCTTTGATTCTCTCTCGCTCTGATTCTCTCTCTCTCTCTGGTCTGATTCTCTCTCTCTCTCTGGTCTGATTCTCTCTCTCTCTCTCTCTGATTCTCTCTCTCTCTCTCTCTCTGGTCTGATTCTCTCTCTCTCTCTCTCTCTGATTCTCTCTCTCTCTCTCTCTCTGATTCTCTCTCTCTCGCTCTCTGGTTTGATTCTCTCTCTCTCTCTGGTCTGATTCTCTCTCTCTCGCTCTCTCTGATTCTCTCTCTCTCTCTGATTCTCTCTCTCTCTCTCTCTGATTCTCTCTCTCTCTCTGGTCTGATTCTCTCTCTCTCTCTCTCTGGTCTGATTCTCTCTCTCTCTCTGGTCTGATTCTCTCTCTCTCTCTCTCTGGTCTGATTCTCTCTCTCTCTCTCTCTCTGGTCTGATTCTCTCTCTCTCTCTCTCTCTGGTCTGATTCTCTCTCTCTCTCTCTCTGGTCTGATTCTCTCTCTCTCTCTCTGATTCTCTCTCTCTCTCTGATTCTCTCTCTCTCTCTCTGATTCTCTCTCTCTCTCTCTCTGGTCTGATTCTCTCTCTCTCTCTCTGATTCTCTCTCTCTCTCATGGTCTGATTCTCTCTCTCTCTCTCTGGTCTGATTCTCTCTCTCTCTCTCTGATTCTCTCGCTCTCTCATGGTCTGATTCTCTCTCTCTCTCTCTGGTCTGATTCTCTCTCTCTCTCTCTCTGATTCTCTCGCTCTCTCATGGTCTGATTCTCTCTCTCTCTCTCTGGTCTGATTCTCTCTCTCTCTCTCTGGTCTGATTCTCTCTCTCTCTCTCTCTCTGATTCTCTCTCTCTCTCTCTCTGATTCTCTCTCTCTCTCTGGTCCGATTCTCTCTCTCTCTCTCTCTCTCTCTGATTCTCTCTCTCTCTCTCTCTGGTCTGATTCTCTCTCTCTCTCTCTCTGATTCTCTCTCTCTCTCATGGTCTGATTCTCTCTCTCTCTCTTTGGTCTGATTCTCTCTCTCTCTCTCTCTGATTCTCTCTCTCTCTCTCTCTCTCTGGTCTGATTCTCTCTCTCTCTCTGATTCTCTCTCTCTCTCTGGTCCGATTCTCTCTCTCTCTCTCTCTCTCTGATTCTCTCTCTCTCTCTCTCTCTGATTCTCTCTCTCTCTCTCTCTGATTCTCTCTCTCTCTCTCTCTGATTCTCTCTCTCTCTCTGGTCTGATTCTCTCTCTCTCTCTCTGGTCTGATTCTCTCTCTCTCTCTCTCTCTCTGATTCTCTCTCTCTCTCTCTGGTCTGATTCTCTCTCTCTCTCTCTCTCTCTGATTCTCTCTCTCTCTCTCTCTCTGATTCTCTCTCTCTCTGATTCTCTCTCTCTCTCTCTGGTCTGATTCGCTCTCTCTCTCTCTCTCTCTCTCTGATTCTCTCTCTCTCTCATGGTCTGATTCTCTCTCTCTCTCTCTCTGGTCTGATTCTCTCTCTCTCTCTGGTCTGATTCTCTCTCTCTCTCTCTGATTCTCTCTCTCTCTGATTCTCTCTCTCTCTCTCTGGTCTGATTCGCTCTCTCTCTCACTCTGGTTTGATTCTCTCTCTCTCTCTCTCTGGTCTGATTCTCTCTCTCTCTCTTTCTCTCTGATTCTCTCTCTCTCTCTCTCTCTGATTCTCTCTCTCTCTCTCTGGTTTGATTCTCTCTCTCTCTCTCTCTCTGATTCTCTCTCTCTCTCTCTCTCTGGTCTGATTCTCTCTCTCTCTCTTTCTCTCTGATTCTCTCTCTCTCTCTGATTCTCTCTCTCTCTCTCTGGTTTGATTCTCTCTCTCTCTCTCTCTCTCTGATTCTCTCTCTCTCTCTGGTTTGATTCTCTCTCTCTCTCTCTCTCTCTGATTCTCTCTCTCTCTCTCTCTCTCTTTCTCTCTGATTCTCTCTCTCTCTCTGATTCTCTCTCTCTCTCTCTGGTTTGATTCTCTCTCTCTCTCTCTCTCTCTGATTCTCTCTCTCTCTCTCTCTCTGGTCTGATTCTCTCTCTCTCTCTCTCTCTCTGATTCTCTCTCTCTCTCTGGTCTGATTCTCTCTCTCTCTCTCTCTCTGATTCTCTCTCTCTCTCTGGTCTGATTCTCTCTCTCTCTCTCATGGTCTGATTCTCTCTCTCTCTCTCTGGTCTGATTCGCTCTCTCTCTCTCTGGTCTGATTCTCTCTCTCTCTCTCTCTGATTCTCTCTCTCTCTCTCTCTCTGATTCTCTCTCTCTCTCTCTCTGGTTTGATTCTCTCTCTCTCTCTCTGGTCTGATTCTCTCTCTCTCTCTGGTCTGATTCTCTCTCTCTCTCTCTGGTTTGATTCTCTCTCTCTCTCTCTCTCTGATTCTCTCTCTCTCTCTCTCTCTGGTCTGATTCTCTCTCTCTCTCTCTGGTCTGATTCTCTCTCTCTCTCTCTGGTCTGATTCTCTCTCTCTCTCTCTGATTCTCTCTCTCTCTCTGGTCTGATTCTCTCTCTCTCTCTCTCTGATTCTCTCTCTCTCTCTCTCTCTGATTCTCTCTCTCTCTCTCTCTCTGATTCTCTCTCTCTCTCTCTCTCTGATTCTCTCTCTCTCTCTCTCTGATTCTCTCTCTCTCTCTCTCTCTGATTCTCTCTCTCTCTCTCTGGTCTGATTCTCTCTCTCTCTCTCTGGTCTGATTCTCTCTCTCTCTCTCTCTCTGGTCTGATTCTCTCTCTCTCTCTCTCTGGTCTGATTCTCTCTCTCTCTCTCTGATTCTCTCTCTCTCTCTGATTCTCTCTCTCTCTCTCTGATTCTCTCTCTCTCTCTCTCTGGTCTGATTCTCTCTCTCTCTCTCTGATTCTCTCTCTCTCTCATGGTCTGATTCTCTCTCTCTCTCTCTGGTCTGATTCTCTCTCTCTCTCTCGCTCTCTCTCTCTGGTCTGATTCTCTCTCTCTCTCTCTGATTCTCTCTCTCTCTCATGGTCTGATTCTCTCTCTCTCTCTCTCTGGTCTGATTCTCTCTCTCTCTCATGGTCTGATTCTCTCTCTCTCTCTCTCTGGTCTGATTCTCTCTCTCTCTCTCTCTCTGATTCTCTCTCTCTCTGATTCTCTCTCTCTCTCTCTGGTCTGATTCGCTCTCTCTCTCTCTCTCTCTCTCTGATTCTCTCTCTCTCTCATGGTCTGATTCTCTCTCTCTCTCTCTCTGGTCTGATTCTCTCTCTCTCTCTGGTCTGATTCTCTCTCTCTCTCTCTGATTCTCTCTCTCTCTGATTCTCTCTCTCTCTCTCTGGTCTGATTCGCTCTCTCTCTCACTCTGGTTTGATTCTCTCTCTCTCTCTCTCTGGTCTGATTCTCTCTCTCTCTCTTTCTCTCTGATTCTCTCTCTCTCTCTCTCTCTCTGATTCTCTCTCTCTCTCTCTGGTTTGATTCTCTCTCTCTCTCTCTCTCTGATTCTCTCTCTCTCTCTCTCTGGTCTGATTCTCTCTCTCTCTCTGGTCTGATTCTCTCTCTCTCTCTCTCTCTGATTCTCTCTCTCTCTCTGATTCTCTCTCTCTCTCTCTTTGATTCTCTCTCGCTCTGATTCTCTCTCTCTCTCTGGTCTGATTCTCTCTCTCTCTCTGGTCTGATTCTCTCTCTCTCTCTCTCTGATTCTCTCTCTCTCTCTCTCTCTGGTCTGATTCTCTCTCTCTCTCTCTCTCTGATTCTCTCTCTCTCTCTCTCTCTGATTCTCTCTCTCTCGCTCTCTGGTTTGATTCTCTCTCTCTCTCTGGTCTGATTCTCTCTCTCTCGCTCTCTCTGATTCTCTCTCTCTCTCTGATTCTCTCTCTCTCTCTCTCTGATTCTCTCTCTCTCTCTGGTCTGATTCTCTCTCTCTCTCTCTCTGGTCTGATTCTCTCTCTCTCTCTGGTCTGATTCTCTCTCTCTCTCTCTCTGGTCTGATTCTCTCTCTCTCTCTCTCTCTGGTCTGATTCTCTCTCTCTCTCTCTCTCTGGTCTGATTCTCTCTCTCTCTCTCTCTCTGGTCTGATTCTCTCTCTCTCTCTCTCTGGTCTGATTCTCTCTCTCTCTCTCTGATTCTCTCTCTCTCTCTGATTCTCTCTCTCTCTCTCTGATTCTCTCTCTCTCTCTCTCTGGTCTGATTCTCTCTCTCTCTCTCTGATTCTCTCTCTCTCTCATGGTCTGATTCTCTCTCTCTCTCTCTGGTCTGATTCTCTCTCTCTCTCTCTGATTCTCTCGCTCTCTCATGGTCTGATTCTCTCTCTCTCTCTCTGGTCTGATTCTCTCTCTCTCTCTCTCTGATTCTCTCGCTCTCTCATGGTCTGATTCTCTCTCTCTCTCTCTGGTCTGATTCTCTCTCTCTCTCTCTGGTCTGATTCTCTCTCTCTCTCTCTCTCTGATTCTCTCTCTCTCTCTCTCTGATTCTCTCTCTCTCTCTGGTCCGATTCTCTCTCTCTCTCTCTCTCTCTCTGATTCTCTCTCTCTCTCTCTCTGGTCTGATTCTCTCTCTCTCTCTCTCTGATTCTCTCTCTCTCTCATGGTCTGATTCTCTCTCTCTCTCTTTGGTCTGATTCTCTCTCTCTCTCTCTCTGATTCTCTCTCTCTCTCTCTCTCTCTGGTCTGATTCTCTCTCTCTCTCTGATTCTCTCTCTCTCTCTGGTCCGATTCTCTCTCTCTCTCTCTCTCTCTCTGATTCTCTCTCTCTCTCTCTCTCTGATTCTCTCTCTCTCTCTCTCTGATTCTCTCTCTCTCTCTCTCTGATTCTCTCTCTCTCTCTGGTCTGATTCTCTCTCTCTCTCTCTGGTCTGATTCTCTCTCTCTCTCTCTCTCTCTGATTCTCTCTCTCTCTCTCTGGTCTGATTCTCTCTCTCTCTCTCTCTCTCTGATTCTCTCTCTCTCTCTCTCTCTGATTCTCTCTCTCTCTGATTCTCTCTCTCTCTCTCTGGTCTGATTCGCTCTCTCTCTCTCTCTCTCTCTCTGATTCTCTCTCTCTCTCATGGTCTGATTCTCTCTCTCTCTCTCTCTGGTCTGATTCTCTCTCTCTCTCTGGTCTGATTCTCTCTCTCTCTCTCTGATTCTCTCTCTCTCTGATTCTCTCTCTCTCTCTCTGGTCTGATTCGCTCTCTCTCTCACTCTGGTTTGATTCTCTCTCTCTCTCTCTCTGGTCTGATTCTCTCTCTCTCTCTTTCTCTCTGATTCTCTCTCTCTCTCTCTCTCTGATTCTCTCTCTCTCTCTCTGGTTTGATTCTCTCTCTCTCTCTCTCTCTCTGATTCTCTCTCTCTCTCTCTCTCTGGTCTGATTCTCTCTCTCTCTCTTTCTCTCTGATTCTCTCTCTCTCTCTGATTCTCTCTCTCTCTCTCTGGTTTGATTCTCTCTCTCTCTCTCTCTCTCTGATTCTCTCTCTCTCTCTGGTTTGATTCTCTCTCTCTCTCTCTCTCTCTGATTCTCTCTCTCTCTCTCTCTCTCTTTCTCTCTGATTCTCTCTCTCTCTCTGATTCTCTCTCTCTCTCTCTGGTTTGATTCTCTCTCTCTCTCTCTCTCTCTGATTCTCTCTCTCTCTCTCTCTCTGGTCTGATTCTCTCTCTCTCTCTCTCTCTCTGATTCTCTCTCTCTCTCTGGTCTGATTCTCTCTCTCTCTCTCTCTCTGATTCTCTCTCTCTCTCTGGTCTGATTCTCTCTCTCTCTCTCATGGTCTGATTCTCTCTCTCTCTCTCTGGTCTGATTCGCTCTCTCTCTCTCTGGTCTGATTCTCTCTCTCTCTCTCTCTGATTCTCTCTCTCTCTCTCTCTCTGATTCTCTCTCTCTCTCTCTCTGGTTTGATTCTCTCTCTCTCTCTCTGGTCTGATTCTCTCTCTCTCTCTGGTCTGATTCTCTCTCTCTCTCTCTGGTTTGATTCTCTCTCTCTCTCTCTCTCTGATTCTCTCTCTCTCTCTCTCTCTGGTCTGATTCTCTCTCTCTCTCTCTGGTCTGATTCTCTCTCTCTCTCTCTGGTCTGATTCTCTCTCTCTCTCTCTGATTCTCTCTCTCTCTCTGGTCTGATTCTCTCTCTCTCTCTCTCTGATTCTCTCTCTCTCTCTCTCTCTGATTCTCTCTCTCTCTCTCTCTCTGATTCTCTCTCTCTCTCTCTCTCTGATTCTCTCTCTCTCTCTCTCTGATTCTCTCTCTCTCTCTCTCTCTGATTCTCTCTCTCTCTCTCTGGTCTGATTCTCTCTCTCTCTCTGGTCTGATTCTCTCTCTCTCTCTCTCTGGTCTGATTCTCTCTCTCTCTCTGATTCTCTCTCTCTCTCTCTGGTCTGATTCTCTCTCTCTCTCTGGTCTGATTCTCTCTCTCTCTCTCTCTCTGGTCTGATTCTCTCTCTCTCTCTCTCTCTCTCTGGTCTGATTCTCTCTCTCTCTCTCTGGTCTGATTCTCTCTCTCTCTCTGGTCTGATTCTCTCTCTCTCTCTCTCTCTCTCTGGTCTGATTCTCTCTCTCTCTCTCTCTCTCTGATTCTCTCTCTCTCTCTCTCTGATTCTCTCTCTCTCTGATTCTCTCTCTCTCACTCTGGTTTGATTCTCTCTCTCTCTCTCTGATTCTCTCTCTCTCTCTCTCTGATTCTCTCTCTCTCTCTCTCTCTCTGATTCTCTCTCTCTCTGATTCTCTCTCTCTCTCTCTCTCTCTCTCTGATTCTCTCTCTCTCTGATTCTCTCTCTCTCTCTCTCTCTCTCTGATTCTCTCTCTCTCTGATTCTCTCTCTCATGGTCTGATTCTCTCTCTCTCTCTCTCTGGTCTGATTCTCTCTCTCTCTCTGGTCTGATTCTCTCTCTCTCTCTCTCTGATTCTCTCTCTCTCTGATTCTCTCTCTCTCTCTCTCTCTGATTCTCTCTCTCTCTCTCTGATTCTCTCGCTCTCTCATGGTCTGATTCTCTCTCTCTCTCTCTGGTCTGATTCTCTCTCTCTCTCTCTCTCTCTGATTCTCTCTCTCTCTCTGGTCTGATTCTCTCTCTCTCTCTCTGGTCTGATTCTCTCTCTCTCTCTCTGGTCTGATTCTCTCTCTCTCTGGTCTGATTCTCTCTCTCTCTCTCTGATTCTCTCTCTCTCTCTCTCTCTCTCTCTCTGATTCTCTCTCTCTCTCTCTGGTCTGATTCTCTCTCTCTCTCTCTCTCTCTCTGATTCTCTCTCTCTCTCTGGTCTGATTCTCTCTCTCTCTCTCTCTGATTCTCTCTCTCTCTCTCTCTCTCTGATTCTCTCTCTCTCTCTGGTCTGATTCTCTCTCTCTCTCTCTCTCTCTCTGATTCTCTCTCTCTCTCTGGTCTGATTCTCTCTCTCTCTCTCTCTGATTCTCTCTCTCTCTCTCTCTCTCTGATTCTCTCTCTCTCTCTGGTCTGATTCTCTCTCTCTCTCTGGTTTGATTCTCTCTCTCTCTCTCTCTCTGATTCTCTCTCTCTCTCTCTGGTCTGATTCTCTCTCTCTCTCTCTCTCTGATTCTCTCTCTCTCTCTGGTCTGATTCTCTCTCTCTCTCTCTGATTCTCTCTCTCTCTCTCTCTGATTCTCTCTCTCTCTCTGGTCTGATTCTCTCTCTCTCTCTCTCTCTCTGGTCTGATTCTCTCTCTCTCTCTCTCTCTGGTCTGATTCTCTCTCTCTCTCTCTCTCTGATTCTCTCGCTCTCTCATGGTCTGATTCTCTCTCTCTCTCTCTCTCTGGTCTGATTCTCTCTCTCTCTGATTCTCTCTCTCTCTCTCTCTCTCTCTCTCTGATTCTCTCTCTCTCTCTGATTCTCTCTCTCTCTCTGGTCTGATTCTCTCTCTCTCTCTCTCTCTCTCTGATTCTCTCTCTCTCTCTGGTCTGATTCTCTCTCTCTCTCTCTCTCTCTGATTCTCTCTCTCTCTCTGGTCTGATTCTCTCTCTCTCTCTCTCTGGTCTGATTCTCTCTCTCTCTCTCTGGTCTGATTCTCTCTCTCTCTCTCTCTCTGGTCTGATTCTCTCTCTCTCTCTCTCTCTGATTCTCTCTCTCTCTCTCTCTGGTCTGATTCTCTCTCTCTCTCTCTCTCTGATTCTCTCTCTCTCTCTCTGATTCTCTCTCTCTCTCTCTGGTCTGATTCTCTCTCTCTCTCTCTCTGATTCTCTCTCTCTCTCTGGTCTGATTCTCTCTCTCTCTCTCTGATTCTCTCTCTCTCTCTCTGGTCTGATTCTCTCTCTCTCTCTCTGGTCTGATTCTCTCTCTCTCTCTCTCTGATTCTCTCTCTCTCTCTCTGGTCTGATTCTCTCTCTCTCTCTCTCTGATTCTCTCTCTCTCTCTCTGGTCTGATTCTCTCTCTCTCTCTGGTCTGATTCTCTCTCTCTCTCTCTGGTCTGATTCTCTCTCTCTCTCTGGTCTGATTCTCTCTCTCTCTCTCTCTGGTTTGATTCTCTCTCTCTCTCTCTCTGGTCTGATTCTCTCTCTCTCTCTCTCTCTCTCTGGTCTGATTCTCTCTCTCTCTCTCTGATTCTCTCTCTCTCTCTGGTCTGATTCTCTCTCTCTCTCTCTGGTTTGATTCTCTCTCTCTCTCTCTCTGGTCTGATTCTCTCTCTCTCTCTCTGATTCTCTCTCTCTCTCTCTGGTCTGATTCTCTCTCTCTCTCTCTGGTTTGATTCTCTCTCTCTCTCTCTCTGGTCTGATTCTCTCTCTCTCTCTCTCTCTGATTCTCTCTCTCTCTCTCTCTCTCTGATTCTCTCTCTCTCTCTCTCTGATTCTCTCTCTCTCTCTCTCTGGTCTGATTCTCTCTCTCTCTCTGGTTTGATTCTCTCTCTCTCTCTCTCTGGTCTGATTCTCTCTCTCTCTCTCTCTCTCTCTGATTCTCTCTCTCTCTCTCTGGTCTGATTCTCTCTCTCTCTCTCTCTGGTTTGATTCTCTCTCTCTCTCTCTCTGGTCTGATTCTCTCTCTCTCTCTCTGATTCTCTCACTCTCTCTCTCTGGTCTGATTCTCTCTCTCTCTCTCTCTCTGATTCTCTCTCTCTCTCTCTCTGATTCTCTCTCTCTCTCTCTCTGATTCTCTCTCTCTCTCTGGTCTGATTCTCTCTCTCTCTCTCTCTCTCTCTCTCTGGTCTGATTCTCTCTCTCTCTCTCTCTCTCTGATTCTCTCTCTCTCTCTGGTCTGATTCTCTCTCTCTCTCTCTCTCTCTCTCTGATTCTCTCTCTCTCTCTCTCTCTGGTCTGATTCTCTCTCTCTCTCTCTGATTCTCTCTCTCTCTCTCTGATTCTCTCGCTCTCTCATGGTCTGATTCTCTCTCTCTCTCTCTCTCTGATTCTCTCTCTCTCTCTGGTCTGATTCTCTCTCTCTCTCTCTCTGGTCTGATTCTCTCTCTCTCTCTCTCTCTCTCTCTCTGATTCTCTCTCTCTCTCATGGTCTGATTCTCTCTCTCTCTCTCTGGTCTGATTCTCTCTCTCTCTCTCTCTCTGGTCTGATTCTCTCTCTCTCTCTCTCTCTGGTCTGATTCTCTCTCTCTCTCTCTCTCTGATTCTCTCTCTCTCTCTCTCTCTCTGATTCTCTCTCTCTCTCTCTGGTCTGATTCTCTCTCTCTCTCTCTCTGATTCTCTCTCTCTCTCATGGTCTGATTCTCTCTCTCTCTCTCTGGTCTGATTCTCTCTCTCTCTCTCTGATTCTCTCTCTCTCTCTCTCTGATTCTCTCTCTCTCTCTGGTCTGATTCGCTCTCTCTCTCTCTGGTTTAATTCTCTCTCTCTCTCTCTCTCTGATTCTCTCTCTCTCTCTCTCTCTGGTCTGATTCTCTCTCTCTCTCTCTCTCTGATTCTCTCTCTCTCTCTCTCTCTGATTCTCTCTCTCTCTCTGATTCTCTCTCTCTCTCTCTCTCTGGTCTAATTCTCTCTCTCTCTCTGGTCTGATTCTCTCTCTCTCTCTCTGGTCTGATTCTCTCTCTCTCTCTCTGATTCTCTCTCTCTCTCTGATTCTCACTCTCTCTCTCTGGTCTGATTCTCTCTCTCTCTCTCTGGTCTAATTCTCTCTCTCTCTCTGGTCTGATTCTCTCTCTCTCTCTCTGGTCTGATTCTCTCTCTCTCTCTCTGATTCTCTCTCTCTCTCTGATTCTCACTCTCTCTCTCTGGTCTGATTCTCTCTCTCTCTCTCTGGTCTAATTCTCTCTCTCTCTCTGGTCTAATTCTCTCTCTCTCTCTGGTCTGATTCTCTCTCTCTCTCTCTGGTCTGATTCTCTCTCTCTCTCTCTGGTCTGATTCTCTCTCTCTCTCTCTCTGGTCTGATTCTCTCTCTCTCTCTCTGGTCTGATTCTCTCTCTCTCTCTCTCTCTGGTCTGATTCTCTCTCTCTCTCTCTCTGGTCTGATTCTCTCTCTCTCTCTCTGGTCTGATTCTCTCTCTCTCTCTCTGGTCTGATTCTCTCTCTCTCTCTCTCTCTGATTCTCTCTCTCTCTCTCTCTGGTCTGATTCTCTCTCTCTCTCTCTCTGGTCTGATTCTCTCTCTCTCTCTCTGATTCTCTCTCTCTCTCTGATTCTCTCTCTCTCTCTGATTCTCTCTCTCTCTCTCTGATTCTCTCTCTCTCTCTCTCTGGTCTGATTCTCTCTCACTCTCTCTCTGGTTTGATTCTCTCTCTCTCTCTCTCTGGTCTGATTCTCTCTCTCTCTCTCTCTGATTCTCTCTCTCTCTCTCTCTCTCTGATTCTCTCTCTCTCTCTGGTCTGATTCTCTCTCTCTCTGGTTTGATTCTCTCTCTCTCTCTCTCTCTGGTCTGATTCTCTCTCTCTCTCTCTGGTTTGATTCTCTCTCTCTCTCTCTCTGGTCTGATTCTCTCTCTCTCTCTCTCTCTGATTCTCTCTCTCTCTCTCTGGTCTGATTCTCTCTCTCTCTCTCTCTGGTTTGATTCTCTCTCTCTCTCTCTGGTCTGATTCTCTCTCTCTCTCTCTCTGATTCTCTCACTCTCTCTCTCTGGTCTGATTCTCTCTCTCTCTCTCTCTCTGATTCTCTCTCTCTCTCTCTGGTCTGATTCTCTCTCTCTCTCTCTCTGCTCTGATTCTCTCTCTCTCTCTGGTCTGATTCTCTCTCTCTCTCGCTCTCTCTGATTCTCTCTCTCTCTCTGATTCTCTCTCTCTCTCTCTCTGATTCTCTCTCTCTCTCTGGTCTGATTCTCTCTCTCTCTCTCTCTGGTCTGATTCTCTCTCTCTCTCTGGTCTGATTCTCTCTCTCTCTCTCTCTGGTCTGATTCTCTCTCTCTCTCTCTCTCTGGTCTGATTCTCTCTCTCTCTCTCTCTCTGGTCTGATTCTCTCTCTCTCTCTCTCTCTGGTCTGATTCTCTCTCTCTCTCTCTCTCTGGTCTGATTCTCTCTCTCTCTCTCTCTCTGGTCTGATTCTCTCTCTCTCTGGTCTGATTCTCTCTCTCTCTCTCTGATTCTCTCTCTCTCTCTGATTCTCTCTCTCTCTCTCTGATTCTCTCTCTCTCTCTCTCTGGTCTGATTCTCTCTCTCTCTCTCTGATTCTCTCTCTCTCTCATGGTCTGATTCTCTCTCTCTCTCTCTGGTCTGATTCTCTCTCTCTCTCTCTGATTCTCTCGCTCTCTCATGGTCTGATTCTCTCTCTCTCTCTCTGGTCTGATTCTCTCTCTCTCTCTCTCTGATTCTCTCGCTCTCTCATGGTCTGATTCTCTCTCTCTCTCTCTGGTCTGATTCTCTCTCTCTCTCTCTGGTCTGATTCTCTCTCTCTCTCTCTCTCTGATTCTCTCTCTCTCTCTCTCTGATTCTCTCTCTCTCTCTGGTCCGATTCTCTCTCTCTCTCTCTCTCTCTCTCTGATTCTCTCTCTCTCTCTCTCTGGTCTGATTCTCTCTCTCTCTCTCTCTGATTCTCTCTCTCTCTCATGGTCTGATTCTCTCTCTCTCTCTTTGGTCTGATTCTCTCTCTCTCTCTCTCTGATTCTCTCTCTCTCTCTCTCTCTCTGGTCTGATTCTCTCTCTCTCTCTGATTCTCTCTCTCTCTCTGGTCCGATTCTCTCTCTCTCTCTCTCTCTCTGATTCTCTCTCTCTCTCTCTCTCTGATTCTCTCTCTCTCTCTCTCTGATTCTCTCTCTCTCTCTGGTCTGATTCTCTCTCTCTCTCTGGTCTGATTCTCTCTCTCTCTCTGGTCTGATTCTCTCTCTCTCTCTCTCTCTCTGATTCTCTCTCTCTCTCTCTGGTCTGATTCTCTCTCTCTCTCTCTCTCTCTGATTCTCTCTCTCTCTCTCTCTCTGATTCTCTCTCTCTCTGATTCTCTCTCTCTCTCTCTGGTCTGATTCGCTCTCTCTCTCTCTCTCTCTCTCTGATTCTCTCTCTCTCTCATGGTCTGATTCTCTCTCTCTCTCTGGTCTGATTCTCTCTCTCTCTCTGGTCTGATTCTCTCTCTCTCTCTCTGATTCTCTCTCTCTCTGATTCTCTCTCTCTCTCTCTGGTCTGATTCTCTCTCTCTCTCTCTGATTCTCTCTCTCTCTGATTCTCTCTCTCTCTCTCACTCTGGTTTGATTCTCTCTCTCTCTCTCTCTGGTCTGATTCTCTCTCTCTCTCTTTCTCTCTGATTCTCTCTCTCTCTCTCTGATTCTCTCTCTCTCTCTCTGGTTTGATTCTCTCTCTCTCTCTCTCTCTGATTCTCTCTCTCTCTCTCTCTCTCTGGTCTGATTCTCTCTCTCTCTCTTTCTCTCTGATTCTCTCTCTCTCTCTGATTCTCTCTCTCTCTCTCTGGTTTGATTCTCTCTCTCTCTCTCTCTCTCTGATTCTCTCTCTCTCTCTGGTTTGATTCTCTCTCTCTCTCTCTCTCTCTGATTCTCTCTCTCTCTCTCTCTCTCTTTCTCTCTGATTCTCTCTCTCTCTCTGATTCTCTCTCTCTCTCTCTGGTTTGATTCTCTCTCTCTCTCTCTCTCTCTGATTCTCTCTCTCTCTCTCTCTCTGGTCTGATTCTCTCTCTCTCTCTCTCTCTCTGATTCTCTCTCTCTCTCTGGTCTGATTCTCTCTCTCTCTCTCTCTCTGATTCTCTCTCTCTCTCTGGTCTGATTCTCTCTCTCTCTCTCATGGTCTGATTCTCTCTCTCTCTCTCTGGTCTGATTCGCTCTCTCTCTCTCTGGTCTGATTCTCTCTCTCTCTCTCTCTGATTCTCTCTCTCTCTCTCTCTCTGATTCTCTCTCTCTCTCTCTCTGGTTTGATTCTCTCTCTCTCTCTCTGGTCTGATTCTCTCTCTCTCTCTCTGGTTTGATTCTCTCTCTCTCTCTCTCTCTGATTCTCTCTCTCTCTCTCTCTCTGGTCTGATTCTCTCTCTCTCTCTCTGGTCTGATTCTCTCTCTCTCTCTCTCTGGTCTGATTCTCTCTCTCTCTCTCTGATTCTCTCTCTCTCTCTGGTCTGATTCTCTCTCTCTCTCTCTCTGATTCTCTCTCTCTCTCTCTCTCTCTGATTCTCTCTCTCTCTCTCTCTCTGATTCTCTCTCTCTCTCTCTCTCTGATTCTCTCTCTCTCTCTCTCTGATTCTCTCTCTCTCTCTCTCTCTGATTCTCTCTCTCTCTCTCTGGTCTGATTCTCTCTCTCTCTCTGGTCTGATTCTCTCTCTCTCTCTCTCTGGTCTGATTCTCTCTCTCTCTCTCTCTCTGATTCTCTCTCTCTCTCTCTGGTCTGATTCTCTCTCTCTCTCTCTCTCTGGTCTGATTCTCTCTCTCTCTCTCTCTGGTCTGATTCTCTCTCTCTCTCTCTCTCTCTGATTCTCTCTCTCTCTCTGGTCTGATTCTCTCTCTCTCTCTGGTCTGATTCTCTCTCTCTCTCTCTGGTCTGATTCTCTCTCTCTCTCTCTCTGGTCTGATTCTCTCTCTCTCTCTCTCTCTGATTCTCTCTCTCTCTCTCTCTGATTCTCTCTCTCTCTCTCTGGTCTGATTCTCTCTCTCTCTCTCTCTCTCTGATTCTCTCTCTCTCTCTCTGGTCTGATTCTCTCTCTCTCTCTCTCTCTCTGATTCTCTCTCTCTCTCTCTGGTCTGATTCTCTCTCTCTCTCTCTCTCTGATTCTCTCTCTCTCTCTGGTCTGATTCTCTCTCTCTCTCTGGTCTGATTCTCTCTCTCTCTCTCTCTGATTCTCTCTCTCTCTCTCTCTGATTCTCTCTCTCTCTGATTCTCTCTCTCTCTCTCTCTCTCTCATTCTCTCTCTCTCTCATGGTTTGATTCTCTCTCTCTCTCGCTCTCTCTGATTCTCTCTCTCTCTCTGATTCTCTCTCTCTCTCTCTGGTCTGATTCTCTCTCTCTCTCTGGTCTGATTCTCTCTCTCTCTCTCTCTCTGGTCTGATTCTCTCTCTCTCTCTCTCTGGTCTGATTCTCTCTCTCTCTCTCTGGTCTGATTCTCTCTCTCTCTCTGGTCTGATTCTCTCTCTCTCTCTCTCTCTCTCTCTGGTCTGATTCTCTCTCTCTCTCTCTCTCTCTGATTCTCTCTCTCTCTCTCTCTGATTCTCTCTCTCTCTGATTCTCTCTCTCTCACTCTGGTTTGATTCTCTCTCTCTCTCTCTGATTCTCTCTCTCTCTCTCTCTGATTCTCTCTCTCTCTCTCTCTCTCTGATTCTCTCTCTCTCTGATTCTCTCTCTCTCTCTCTCTCTCTCTCTGATTCTCTCTCTCTCTGATTCTCTCTCTCTCTCTCTCTCTCTCTGATTCTCTCTCTCTCTGATTCTCTCTCTCTCTCTCTCTCTCTCTGATTCTCTCTCTCTCTGATTCTCTCTCTCATGGTCTGATTCTCTCTCTCTCTCTCTCTGGTCTGATTCTCTCTCTCTCTCTGGTCTGATTCTCTCTCTCTCTCTCTCTCTGATTCTCTCTCTCTCTGATTCTCTCTCTCTCTCTCTCTCTGATTCTCTCTCTCTCTCTCTGATTCTCTCGCTCTCTCATGGTCTGATTCTCTCTCTCTCTCTCTGGTCTGATTCTCTCTCTCTCTCTCTCTCTCTGATTCTCTCTCTCTCTCTGGTCTGATTCTCTCTCTCTCTCTCTGGTCTGATTCTCTCTCTCTCTCTCTGGTCTGATTCTCTCTCTCTCTGGTCTGATTCTCTCTCTCTCTCTCTGATTCTCTCTCTCTCTCTCTCTCTCTCTCTCTGATTCTCTCTCTCTCTCTCTGGTCTGATTCTCTCTCTCTCTCTCTCTCTCTCTGATTCTCTCTCTCTCTCTGGTCTGATTCTCTCTCTCTCTCTCTCTGGTTTGATTCTCTCTCTCTCTCTCTCTCTGATTCTCTCTCTCTCTCTCTCTCTGGTCTGATTCTCTCTCTCTCTCTTTCTCTCTGATTCTCTCTCTCTCTCTGATTCTCTCTCTCTCTCTCTGGTTTGATTCTCTCTCTCTCTCTCTCTCTCTGATTCTCTCTCTCTCTCTGGTTTGATTCTCTCTCTCTCTCTCTCTCTCTGATTCTCTCTCTCTCTCTCTCTCTCTTTCTCTCTGATTCTCTCTCTCTCTCTGATTCTCTCTCTCTCTCTCTGGTTTGATTCTCTCTCTCTCTCTCTCTCTCTGATTCTCTCTCTCTCTCTCTCTCTGGTCTGATTCTCTCTCTCTCTCTCTCTCTCTGATTCTCTCTCTCTCTCTCTCTCTCTGGTCTGATTCTCTCTCTCTCTCTCTCTCTGATTCTCTCTCTCTCTCTGGTCTGATTCTCTCTCTCTCTCTCATGGTCTGATTCTCTCTCTCTCTCTCTGGTCTGATTCGCTCTCTCTCTCTCTGGTCTGATTCTCTCTCTCTCTCTCTCTGATTCTCTCTCTCTCTCTCTCTCTGATTCTCTCTCTCTCTCTCTCTGGTTTGATTCTCTCTCTCTCTCTCTGGTCTGATTCTCTCTCTCTCTCTGGTCTGATTCTCTCTCTCTCTCTCTGGTTTGATTCTCTCTCTCTCTCTCTCTCTGATTCTCTCTCTCTCTCTCTCTCTGGTCTGATTCTCTCTCTCTCTCTCTGGTCTGATTCTCTCTCTCTCTCTCTCTGGTCTGATTCTCTCTCTCTCTCTCTGATTCTCTCTCTCTCTCTGGTCTGATTCTCTCTCTCTCTCTCTCTGATTCTCTCTCTCTCTCTCTCTCTCTGATTCTCTCTCTCTCTCTCTCTCTGATTCTCTCTCTCTCTCTCTCTCTGATTCTCTCTCTCTCTCTCTCTCTGATTCTCTCTCTCTCTCTCTCTCTGATTCTCTCTCTCTCTCTCTGGTCTGATTCTCTCTCTCTCTCTGGTCTGATTCTCTCTCTCTCTCTCTCTCTGGTCTGATTCTCTCTCTCTCTCTCTCTCTGATTCTCTCTCTCTCTCTCTGGTCTGATTCTCTCTCTCTCTCTCTCTCTGGTCTGATTCTCTCTCTCTCTCTCTCTGGTCTGATTCTCTCTCTCTCTCTCTCTCTCTGATTCTCTCTCTCTCTCTGGTCTGATTCTCTCTCTCTCTCTGGTCTGATTCTCTCTCTCTCTCTCTGGTCTGATTCTCTCTCTCTCTCTCTCTGGTCTGATTCTCTCTCTCTCTCTCTCTCTGATTCTCTCTCTCTCTCTCTCTGATTCTCTCTCTCTCTCTCTGGTCTGATTCTCTCTCTCTCTCTCTCTCTCTGATTCTCTCTCTCTCTCTCTGGTCTGATTCTCTCTCTCTCTCTCTCTCTCTGATTCTCTCTCTCTCTCTCTGGTCTGATTCTCTCTCTCTCTCTCTCTCTGATTCTCTCTCTGATTCTCTCTCTCTCTCTGGTCTGATTCTCTCTCTCTCTCTGGTCTGATTCTCTCTCTCTCTCTCTCTGATTCTCTCTCTCTCTCTCTCTGATTCTCTCTCTCTCTGATTCTCTCTCTCTCTCTCTCTCTCTCATTCTCTCTCTCTCTCATGGTTTGATTCTCTCTCTCTCTCGCTCTCTCTGATTCTCTCTCTCTCTCTGATTCTCTCTCTCTCTCTCTGGTCTGATTCTCTCTCTCTCTCTGGTCTGATTCTCTCTCTCTCTCTCTCTCTGGTCTGATTCTCTCTCTCTCTCTCTCTCTCTCTGGTCTGATTCTCTCTCTCTCTCTCTGGTCTGATTCTCTCTCTCTCTCTGGTCTGATTCTCTCTCTCTCTCTCTCTCTCTCTGGTCTGATTCTCTCTCTCTCTCTCTCTCTCTGATTCTCTCTCTCTCTCTCTCTGATTCTCTCTCTCTCTGATTCTCTCTCTCTCACTCTGGTTTGATTCTCTCTCTCTCTCTCTGATTCTCTCTCTCTCTCTCTCTGATTCTCTCTCTCTCTCTCTCTCTCTGATTCTCTCTCTCTCTGATTCTCTCTCTCTCTCTCTCTCTCTCTGATTCTCTCTCTCTCTGATTCTCTCTCTCTCTCTCTCTCTCTCTGATTCTCTCTCTCTCTGATTCTCTCTCTCTCTCTCTCTCTCTCTGATTCTCTCTCTCTCTGATTCTCTCTCTCATGGTCTGATTCTCTCTCTCTCTCTCTCTGGTCTGATTCTCTCTCTCTCTCTGGTCTGATTCTCTCTCTCTCTCTCTCTCTGATTCTCTCTCTCTCTGATTCTCTCTCTCTCTCTCTCTCTGATTCTCTCTCTCTCTCTCTGATTCTCTCGCTCTCTCATGGTCTGATTCTCTCTCTCTCTCTCTGGTCTGATTCTCTCTCTCTCTCTCTCTCTCTGATTCTCTCTCTCTCTCTGGTCTGATTCTCTCTCTCTCTCTCTGGTCTGATTCTCTCTCTCTCTCTCTGGTCTGATTCTCTCTCTCTCTGGTCTGATTCTCTCTCTCTCTCTCTGATTCTCTCTCTCTCTCTCTCTCTCTCTCTCTGATTCTCTCTCTCTCTCTCTGGTCTGATTCTCTCTCTCTCTCTCTCTCTCTCTGATTCTCTCTCTCTCTCTGGTCTGATTCTCTCTCTCTCTCTCTCTGATTCTCTCTCTCTCTCTCTCTCTCTGATTCTCTCTCTCTCTCTGGTCTGATTCTCTCTCTCTCTCTGGTTTGATTCTCTCTCTCTCTCTCTCTCTGATTCTCTCTCTCTCTCTCTCTGGTCTGATTCTCTCTCTCTCTCTCTCTCTGATTCTCTCTCTCTCTCTGGTCTGATTCTCTCTCTCTCTCTCTGATTCTCTCTCTCTCTCTCTCTGATTCTCTCTCTCTCTCTGGTCTGATTCTCTCTCTCTCTCTCTCTCTCTGGTCTGATTCTCTCTCTCTCTCTCTCTCTGATTCTCTCGCTCTCTCATGGTCTGATTCTCTCTCTCTCTCTCTCTCTGGTCTGATTCTCTCTCTCTCTGATTCTCTCTCTCTCTCTCTCTCTCTCTGATTCTCTCTCTCTCTCTGATTCTCTCTCTCTCTCTGGTCTGATTCTCTCTCTCTCTCTCTCTCTCTCTGATTCTCTCTCTCTCTCTGGTCTGATTCTCTCTCTCTCTCTCTCTCTCTGATTCTCTCTCTCTCTCTGGTCTGATTCTCTCTCTCTCTCTCTCTGGTCTGATTCTCTCTCTCTCTCTCTGGTCTGATTCTCTCTCTCTCTCTCTCTCTGGTCTGATTCTCTCTCTCTCTCTCTCTCTGATTCTCTCTCTCTCTCTCTCTGGTCTGATTCTCTCTCTCTCTCTCTCTCTGATTCTCTCTCTCTCTCTCTGATTCTCTCTCTCTCTCTCTGATTCTCTCTCTCTCTCTCTGGTCTGATTCTCTCTCTCTCTCTCTCTGATTCTCTCTCTCTCTCTGGTCTGATTCTCTCTCTCTCTCTCTGATTCTCTCTCTCTCTCTCTGGTCTGATTCTCTCTCTCTCTCTCTGGTCTGATTCTCTCTCTCTCTCTCTCTGATTCTCTCTCTCTCTCTTTGGTCTGATTCTCTCTCTCTCTCTCTCTGATTCTCTCTCTCTCTCTCTGGTCTGATTCTCTCTCTCTCTCTGGTCTGATTCTCTCTCTCTCTCTCTGGTCTGATTCTCTCTCTCTCTCTGGTCTGATTCTCTCTCTCTCTCTCTCTGGTTTGATTCTCTCTCTCTCTCTCTCTGGTCTGATTCTCTCTCTCTCTCTCTCTCTGGTCTGATTCTCTCTCTCTCTCTCTGATTCTCTCTCTCTCTCTGGTCTGATTCTCTCTCTCTCTCTCTGGTTTGATTCTCTCTCTCTCTCTCTGGTCTGATTCTCTCTCTCTCTCTCTGATTCTCTCTCTCTCTCTCTGGTCTGATTCTCTCTCTCTCTCTCTCTGGTTTGATTCTCTCTCTCTCTCTCTCTGGTCTGATTCTCTCTCTCTCTCTCTCTCTGATTCTCTCTCTCTCTCTCTCTCTCTGATTCTCTCTCTCTCTCTCTCTGATTCTCTCTCTCTCTCTCTCTGGTCTGATTCTCTCTCTCTCTCTGGTTTGATTCTCTCTCTCTCTCTCTCTGGTCTGATTCTCTCTCTCTCTCTCTCTCTCTGATTCTCTCTCTCTCTCTCTGGTCTGATTCTCTCTCTCTCTCTCTCTGGTTTGATTCTCTCTCTCTCTCTCTCTGGTCTGATTCTCTCTCTCTCTCTCTGATTCTCTCACTCTCTCTCTCTGGTCTGATTCTCTCTCTCTCTCTCTCTCTGATTCTCTCTCTCTCTCTCTCTGATTCTCTCTCTCTCTCTCTCTGATTCTCTCTCTCTCTCTGGTCTGATTCTCTCTCTCTCTCTCTCTCTCTCTCTCTGGTCTGATTCTCTCTCTCTCTCTCTCTCTCTGATTCTCTCTCTCTCTCTGGTCTGATTCTCTCTCTCTCTCTCTCTCTCTCTGATTCTCTCTCTCTCTCTCTGATTCTCTCTCTCTCTCTCTCTCTGGTCTGATTCTCTCTCTCTCTCTCTGATTCTCTCTCTCTCTCTCTGATTCTCTCGCTCTCTCATGGTCTGATTCTCTCTCTCTCTCTCTCTGATTCTCTCTCTCTCTCTGGTCTGATTCTCTCTCTCTCTCTCTCTGGTCTGATTCTCTCTCTCTCTCTCTCTCTCTGATTCTCTCTCTCTCTCATGGTCTGATTCTCTCTCTCTCTCTCTGGTCTGATTCTCTCTCTCTCTCTCTCTCTGGTCTGATTCTCTCTCTCTCTCTCTCTCTGGTCTGATTCTCTCTCTCTCTCTCTCTCTGATTCTCACTCTCTCTCTCTCTCTCTGATTCTCTCTCTCTCTCTCTGGTCTGATTCTCTCTCTCTCTCTCTCTGATTCTCTCTCTCTCTCATGGTCTGATTCTCTCTCTCTCTCTCTGGTCTGATTCTCTCTCTCTCTCTCTGATTCTCTCTCTCTCTCTCTCTGATTCTCTCTCTCTCTCTGGTCTGATTCGCTCTCTCTCTCTCTGGTTTAATTCTCTCTCTCTCTCTCTCTCTGATTCTCTCTCTCTCTCTCTCTCTGATTCTCTCTCTCTCTCTGATTCTCTCTCTCTCTCTCTCTCTGGTCTGATTCTCTCTCTCTCTCTCTGGTCTGATTCTCTCTCTCTCTCTCTGGTCTAATTCTCTCTCTCTCTCTGGTCTGATTCTCTCTCTCTCTCTCTGGTCTGATTCTCTCTCTCTCTCTCTGATTCTCTCTCTCTCTCTGATTCTCACTCTCTCTCTCTGGTCTGATTCTCTCTCTCTCTCTCTGGTCTAATTCTCTCTCTCTCTCTGGTCTGATTCTCTCTCTCTCTCTCTGGTCTGATTCTCTCTCTCTCTCTCTGATTCTCTCTCTCTCTCTGATTCTCACTCTCTCTCTCTGGTCTGATTCTCTCTCTCTCTCTCTGGTCTAATTCTCTCTCTCTCTCTGGTCTAATTCTCTCTCTCTCTCTGGTCTGATTCTCTCTCTCTCTCTCTGGTCTGATTCTCTCTCTCTCTCTCTGGTCTGATTCTCTCTCTCTCTCTCTCTGGTCTGATTCTCTCTCTCTCTCTCTGGTCTGATTCTCTCTCTCTCTCTCTCTCTGGTCTGATTCTCTCTCTCTCTCTCTCTCTGGTCTGATTCTCTCTCTCTCTCTCTGGTCTGATTCTCTCTCTCTCTCTCTGGTCTGATTCTCTCTCTCTCTCTCTCTCTCTGATTCTCTCTCTCTCTCTCTCTGGTCTGATTCTCTCTCTCTCTCTCTCTGGTCTGATTCTCTCTCTCTCTCTCTGATTCTCTCTCTCTCTCTGATTCTCTCTCTCTCTCTGATTCTCTCTCTCTCTCTCTGATTCTCTCTCTCTCTCTCTCTGGTCTGATTCTCTCTCACTCTCTCTCTGGTTTGATTCTCTCTCTCTCTCTCTCTGGTCTGATTCTCTCTCTCTCTCTCTCTGATTCTCTCTCTCTCTCTCTCTCTCTGATTCTCTCTCTCTCTCTGGTCTGATTCTCTCTCTCTCTCTGGTTTGATTCTCTCTCTCTCTCTCTCTCTGGTCTGATTCTCCCTCTCTCTCTCTCTCTCTGGTTTGATTCTCTCTCTCTCTCTCTCTGGTCTGATTCTCTCTCTCTCTCTCTCTCTGATTCTCTCTCTCTCTCTCTGGTCTGATTCTCTCTCTCTCTCTCTCTGGTTTGATTCTCTCTCTCTCTCTCTCTGGTCTGATTCTCTCTCTCTCTCTCTCTGATTCTCTCACTCTCTCTCTCTGGTCTGATTCTCTCTCTCTCTCTCTCTCTGATTCTCTCTCTCTCTCTCTGGTCTGATTCTCTCTCTCTCTCTCTCTGCTCTGATTCTCTCTCTCTCTCTCTCTGATTCTCTCTCTCTCTCTCTCTCTCTGATTCTCTCTCTCTGATTCTCTCTCTCTCTCTCTCTGCTCTGATTCTCTCTCTCTCTCTCTCTGATTCTCTCTCTCTCTCTCTCTCTCTGATTCTCTCTCTCTCTCTCTAATTCTCTCTCTCTCTCTCTCTGATTCTCTCTCTCTCTCTCTGATTCTCTCTCTCTCTCTCTGATTCTCTCTCTCTCTCTCTGGTCTGATTCTCTCTCTCTCTCTCTGGTCTGATTCTCTCTCTCTCTCTGATTCTCTCTCTCTCTCTCTCTCTGATTCTCTCTCTCTCTCTGGTCTGATTCTCTCTCTCTCTCTCTCTCTCTCTGATTCTCTCTCTCTGATTCTCTCTCTCTCTCTGGTCTGATTCTCTCTCTCTCTCTCTGATTCTCTCTCTCTCTCATGGTCTGATTCTCTCTCTCTCTCTCTGGTCTGATTCTCTCTCTCTCTCTCTGGTCTGATTCTCTCTCTCTCTCATGGTCTGATTCTCTCTCTCTCTCTCTCTGGTCTGATTCGCTCTCTCTCTCTCTGGTCTGATTCGCTCTCTCTCTCTCTGGTTTGATTCTCTCTCTCTCTCTCTCTGATTCTCTCTCTCTCTCTCTGGTCTGATTCGCTCTCTCTCTCTCTGATTCTCTCTCTCTCTCTCTCTCTCTGATTCTCTCTCTCTCTCTCTGGTCTGATTCTCTCTCTCTCTCTCTCTGGTCTGATTCTCTCTCTCTCTCTCTGATTCTCTCTCTCTCTCTCTCTCTCTGATTCTCTCTCTCTCTGGTCTGATTCTCTCTCTCTCTCTCTCTGATTCTCTCTCTCTCTCTCTGGTCTGATTCTCTCTCTCTCTCTCTCTGGTTTGATTCTCTCTCTCTCTCTCTCTGGTCTGATTCTCTCTCTCTCTCTCTCTCTCTGATTCTCTCTCTCTCTCTCTCTCTGGTCTGATTCTCTCTCTCTCTCTCTGGTTTGATTCTCTCTCTCTCTCTCTGGTCTGATTCTCTCTCTCTCTCTCTCTCTCTGATTCTCTCTCTCTCTCTCTCTGGTTTGATTCTCTCTCTCTCTCTCTCTCGTCTGATTCTCTCTCTCTCTCTCTGGTTTGATTCTCTCTCTCTCTCTCTGGTCTGATTCTCTCTCTCTCTCTCTCTCTGATTCTCTCTCTCTCTCTGGTCTGATTCTCTCTCTCTCTCTCTGGTCTGATTCTCTCTCTCTCTCTGGTCTGATTCTCTCTCTCTCTCATGGTCTGATTCTCTCTCTCTCTCTCTGGTCTGATTCTCTCTCTCTCTCATGGTCTGATTCTCTCTCTCTCTCTCTGGTCTGATTCTCTCTCTCTCTCTCTGGTCTGATTCTCTCTCTCTCTCTCTCTGATTCTCTCTCTCTCTCTCTGGTCTGATTCTCTCTCTCTCTCTCTCTCTCTCTGATTCTCTCTCTCTCTCTGGTCTGATTCTCTCTCTCTCTCTCTCTCTCTGGTCTGATTCTCTCTCTCTCTCTCTCTCTGGTCTGATTCTCTCTCTCTCTCTCTCTCTGATTCTCTCGCTCTCTCATGGTCTGATTCTCTCTCTCTCTCTCTCTCTGGTCTGATTCTCTCTCTCTCTGATTCTCTCTCTCTCTCTCTCTCTCTCTGATTCTCTCTCTCTCTCTGATTCTCTCTCTCTCTCTGGTCTGATTCTCTCTCTCTCTCTCTCTCTCTCTGATTCTCTCTCTCTCTCTGGTCTGATTCTCTCTCTCTCTCTCTCTCTCTGATTCTCTCTCTCTCTCTGGTCTGATTCTCTCTCTCTCTCTCTCTGGTCTGATTCTCTCTCTCTCTCTCTGGTCTGATTCTCTCTCTCTCTCTCTCTCTGGTCTGATTCTCTCTCTCTCTCTCTCTCTGATTCTCTCTCTCTCTCTCTCTGGTCTGATTCTCTCTCTCTCTCTCTCTCTGATTCTCTCTCTCTCTCTCTGATTCTCTCTCTCTCTCTCTGGTCTGATTCTCTCTCTCTCTCTCTCTGATTCTCTCTCTCTCTCTGGTCTGATTCTCTCTCTCTCTCTCTGATTCTCTCTCTCTCTCTGGTCTGATTCTCTCTCTCTCTCTCTCTGATTCTCTCTCTCTCTCTCTGGTCTGATTCTCTCTCTCTCTCTCTCTGATTCTCTCTCTCTCTCTCTGGTCTGATTCTCTCTCTCTCTCTGGTCTGATTCTCTCTCTCTCTCTCTGGTCTGATTCTCTCTCTCTCTCTGGTCTGATTCTCTCTCTCTCTCTCTGGTTTGATTCTCTCTCTCTCTCTCTCTGGTCTGATTCTCTCTCTCTCTCTCTCTCTGGTCTGATTCTCTCTCTCTCTCTCTGATTCTCTCTCTCTCTCTGGTCTGATTCTCTCTCTCTCTCTCTGGTTTGATTCTCTCTCTCTCTCTCTCTGGTCTGATTCTCTCTCTCTCTCTCTGATTCTCTCTCTCTCTCTCTGGTCTGATTCTCTCTCTCTCTCTCTCTGGTTTGATTCTCTCTCTCTCTCTCTCTGGTCTGATTCTCTCTCTCTCTCTCTCTCTGATTCTCTCTCTCTCTCTCTCTCTCTGATTCTCTCTCTCTCTCTCTCTGATTCTCTCTCTCTCTCTCTCTGGTCTGATTCTCTCTCTCTCTCTGGTTTGATTCTCTCTCTCTCTCTCTCTGGTCTGATTCTCTCTCTCTCTCTCTCTCTGATTCTCTCTCTCTCTCTCTGGTCTGATTCTCTCTCTCTCTCTCTCTGGTTTGATTCTCTCTCTCTCTCTCTCTGGTCTGATTCTCTCTCTCTCTCTCTGATTCTCTCACTCTCTCTCTCTGGTCTGATTCTCTCTCTCTCTCTCTCTCTGATTCTCTCTCTCTCTCTCTCTGATTCTCTCTCTCTCTCTCTCTGATTCTCTCTCTCTCTCTGGTCTGATTCTCTCTCTCTCTCTCTCTCTCTCTCTCTGGTCTGATTCTCTCTCTCTCTCTCTCTCTGATTCTCTCTCTCTCTCTGGTCTGATTCTCTCTCTCTCTCTCTCTCTCTGATTCTCTCTCTCTCTCTCTGATTCTCTCTCTCTCTCTCTCTCTGGTCTGATTCTCTCTCTCTCTCTCTGATTCTCTCTCTCTCTCTCTGATTCTCTCGCTCTCTCATGGTCTGATTCTCTCTCTCTCTCTCTCTCTGATTCTCTCTCTCTCTCTGGTCTGATTCTCTCTCTCTCTCTCTCTGGTCTGATTCTCTCTCTCTCTCTCTCTCTCTCTCTCTGATTCTCTCTCTCTCTCATGGTCTGATTCTCTCTCTCTCTCTCTGGTCTGATTCTCTCTCTCTCTCTCTCTCTGGTCTGATTCTCTCTCTCTCTCTCTCTGGTCTGATTCTCTCTCTCTCTCTCTCTCTGATTCTCTCTCTCTCTCTCTCTCTCTGATTCTCTCTCTCTCTCTCTGGTCTGATTCTCTCTCTCTCTCTCTCTGATTCTCTCTCTCTCTCATGGTCTGATTCTCTCTCTCTCTCTCTGGTCTGATTCTCTCTCTCTCTCTCTGATTCTCTCTCTCTCTCTCTCTGATTCTCTCTCTCTCTCTGGTCTGATTCGCTCTCTCTCTCTCTGGTTTAATTCTCTCTCTCTCTCTCTCTCTGATTCTCTCTCTCTCTCTCTCTCTGATTCTCTCTCTCTCTCTGATTCTCACTCTCTCTCTCTGGTCTGATTCTCTCTCTCTCTCTCTGGTCTAATTCTCTCTCTCTCTCTGGTCTGATTCTCTCTCTCTCTCTCTGGTCTGATTCTCTCTCTCTCTCTCTGATTCTCTCTCTCTCTCTGATTCTCACTCTCTCTCTCTGGTCTGATTCTCTCTCTCTCTCTCTGGTCTAATTCTCTCTCTCTGGTCTGATTCTCTCTCTCTCTCTCTGGTCTGATTCTCTCTCTCTCTCTCTGATTCTCTCTCTCTCTCGCTCTCTGATTCTCTCTCTCTCTCTCTCTCTCTGATTCTCACTCTCTCTCTCTGGTCTGATTCTCTCTCTCTCTCTCTGGTCTAATTCTCTCTCTCTCTCTGGTCTGATTCTCTCTCTCTCTCTCTGGTCTGATTCTCTCTCTCTCTCTCTGGTCTAATTCTCTCTCTCTCTCTCTCTGGTCTGATTCTCTCTCTCTCTCTCTGGTCTGATTCTCTCTCTCTCTCTCTCTCTGGTCTGATTCTCTCTCTCTCTCTCTCTCTGGTCTGATTCTCTCTCTCTCTCTCTGGTCTGATTCTCTCTCTCTCTCTCTGGTCTGATTCTCTCTCTCTCTCTCTCTCTCTGATTCTCTCTCTCTCTCTCTCTGGTCTGATTCTCTCTCTCTCTCTCTCTGGTCTGATTCTCTCTCTCTCTCTCTGATTCTCTCTCTCTCTCTGATTCTCTCTCTCTCTCTGATTCTCTCTCTCTCTCTCTGATTCTCTCTCTCTCTCTCTCTGGTCTGATTCTCTCTCACTCTCTCTCTGGTTTGATTCTCTCTCTCTCTCTCTCTGGTCTGATTCTCTCTCTCTCTCTCTCTGATTCTCTCTCTCTCTCTCTCTCTCTGATTCTCTCTCTCTCTCTGGTCTGATTCTCTCTCTCTCTCTGGTTTGATTCTCTCTCTCTCTCTCTCTCTGGTCTGATTCTCCCTCTCTCTCTCTCTCTCTGGTTTGATTCTCTCTCTCTCTCTCTCTGGTCTGATTCTCTCTCTCTCTCTCTCTGATTCTCTCTCTCTCTCTCTGGTCTGATTCTCTCTCTCTCTCTCTCTGGTTTGATTCTCTCTCTCTCTCTCTCTGGTCTGATTCTCTCTCTCTCTCTCTCTGATTCTCTCACTCTCTCTCTCTGGTCTGATTCTCTCTCTCTCTCTCTCTCTGATTCTCTCTCTCTCTCTCTGGTCTGATTCTCTCTCTCTCTCTCTCTGCTCTGATTCTCTCTCTCTCTCTCTCTGATTCTCTCTCTCTCTCTCTCTCTCTGATTCTCTCTCTCTGATTCTCTCTCTCTCTCTCTCTGCTCTGATTCTCTCTCTCTCTCTCTCTGATTCTCTCTCTCTCTCTCTCTGATTCTCTCTCTCTCTCTCTAATTCTCTCTCTCTCTCTGATTCTCTCTCTCTCTCTCTGATTCTCTCTCTCTCTCTCTGATTCTCTCTCTCTCTCTCTGGTCTGATTCTCTCTCTCTCTCTCTGGTCTGATTCTCTCTCTCTCTCTGATTCTCTCTCTCTCTCTCTCTCTGATTCTCTCTCTCTCTCTGGTCTGATTCTCTCTCTCTCTCTCTCTCTCTGATTCTCTCTCTCTGATTCTCTCTCTGGTCTGATTCTCTCTCTCTCTCTCTGATTCTCTCTCTCTCTCATGGTCTGATTCTCTCTCTCTCTCTCTGGTCTGATTCTCTCTCTCTCTCTCTGGTCTGATTCTCTCTCTCTCTCATGGTCTGATTCTCTCTCTCTCTCTCTCTGGTCTGATTCGCTCTCTCTCTCTCTGGTCTGATTCGCTCTCTCTCTCTCTGGTTTGATTCTCTCTCTCTCTCTCTCTGATTCTCTCTCTCTCTCTCTGGTCTGATTCTCTCTCTCTCTCTCTCTGGTCTGATTCTCACTCTCTCTCTCTCTGATTCTCTCTCTCTCTCTCTCTCTCTGATTCTCTCTCTCTCTCTCTGGTCTGATTCTCTCTCTCTCTCTCTCTCTGGTCTGATTCTCTCTCTCTCTCTCTCTCTGATTCTCTCTCTCTCTCTCTCTCTCTGATTCTCTCTCTCTCTCTCTGGTCTGATTCTCTCTCTCTCTCTCTCTCTGATTCTCTCTCTCTCTCTCTGGTCTGATTCTCTCTCTCTCTCTCTCTCTCTCTGGTTTGATTCTCTCTCTCTCTCTCTCTGGTCTGATTCTCTCTCTCTCTCTCTCTCTCTGATTCTCTCTCTCTCTCTCTCTCTGGTCTGATTCTCTCTCTCTCTCTCTGGTTTGATTCTCTCTCTCTCTCTCTGGTCTGATTCTCTCTCTCTCTCTCTCTCTCTGATTCTCTCTCTCTCTCTCTCTGGTTTGATTCTCTCTCTCTCTCTCTCTCGTCTGATTCTCTCTCTCTCTCTCTGGTTTGATTCTCTCTCTCTCTCTCTGGTCTGATTCTCTCTCTCTCTCTCTCTCTGATTCTCTCTCTCTCTCTGGTCTGATTCTCTCTCTCTCTCTCTGGTCTGATTCTCTCTCTCTCTCTGGTCTGATTCTCTCTCTCTCTCATGGTCTGATTCTCTCTCTCTCTCTCTGGTCTGATTCTCTCTCTCTCTCATGGTCTGATTCTCTCTCTCTCTCTCTGGTCTGATTCTATCTCTCTCTCTCTGGTCTGATTCTCTCTCTCTCTCTCTCTGATTCTCTCTCTCTCTCTCTGGTCTGATTCTCTCTCTCTCTCTCTCTCTCTCTCTGATTCTCTCTCTCTCTCTCTCTCTCTGATTCTCTCTCTCTCTCTCTGATTCTCTCTCTCTCTCTGGTCTGATTCTCTCTCTCTGTCTCTCTGATTCTCTCTCTCTCTCTCTCTCTCTGATTCTCTCTCTCTCTCTCTGATTCTCTCTCTCTCTCATGGTCTGATTCTCTCTCTCTCTCTCTGGTCTGATTCTCTCTCTCTCTCATGGTCTGATTCTCTCTCTCTCTCTCTCTCTGGTCTGATTCTCTCTCTCTCTCTGATTCTCTCTCTCTCTCTCTGGTCTGATTCTCTCTCTCTCTCGCTCTCTGGTCTGATTCTCTCTCTCTCTCTCTCTCTCTCTGATTCTCTCTCTCTCTCTCTCTCTCTGATTCTCTCTCTCTCTCTCTCTGATTCTCTCTCTCTCTCTATCTGATTCTCTCTCTCTCTCTGGTCTGATTCTCTCTCTCTCTCTGGTCTGATTCTCTCTCTCTCTCTCTGGTCTGATTCTCTCTCTCTCTCTCTGGTCTGATTCTCTCTCTCTCTCTCTCTCTGGTCTGATTCTCTCTCTCTCTCTCTCTCTGGTCTGATTCTCTCTCTCTCTCTCTCTGGTCTGATTCTCTCTCTCTCTCTCTCTCTCTGATTCTCTCTCTCTCTCTCTCTGGTCTGATTCTCTCTCTCTCTCTCTCTCTGGTCTGATTCTCTCTCTCTCTCTCTCTCTGGTCTGATTCTCTCTCTCTCTCTGATTCTCTCTCTCTCTCTCTCTGGTCTGATTCTCTCTCTCTCTCTCTGGTCTGATTCTCTCTCTCTCTCTCGCTGGTCTGATTCTCTCTCTCTCTCTCTGGTCTGATTCTCTCTCTCTCTCTGGTCTGATTCTCTCTCTCTCTGATTCTCTCTCTCTCTGGTCTGATTCTCTCTCTCTCTCGCTCTCTGGTTTGATTCTCTCTCTCTCTCTCTCTCTGATTCTCTCTCTCTCTCTCTCTCTCTGTCATTCGCTCTCTCTCTCTCTCTCTCTCTGTCATTCGCTCTCTCTCTCTGGTCTGATTCTCTCTCTCTCTCTCTCTGGTTTGATTCTCTCTCTCTCTCTCTCTCTGGTCTGATTCTCTCTCTCTCTCTCTGTCTGATTCTCTCTCTCTCTCTGATTCTCTCTCTCTCTCTCTCTGGTCTGATTCTCTCTCTCTCTCTCTCTCTGGTCTGATTCTCTCTCTCTCTCTCTCTGATTCTCTCTCTCTCTCTCTGGTCTGATTCTCTCTCTCTCTCTGGTTTGATTCTCTCTCTCTCTCTCTCTGGTTTGATTCTCTCTCTCTCTCTCTCTCTCTCTGGTCTGATTCTCTCTCTCTCTCTCTGATTCTCTCTCTCTCTCTGATTCTCTCTCTCTCTCTCTGGTCTGATTCTCTCTCTCTCTCTGATTCTCTCTCTCTCTCTCTGATTCTCTCTCTCTGGTCTGATTCTCTCTCTCTCTCTCTCTGATTCTCTCTCTCTCTCTGATTCTCTCTCTCTGGTCTGATTCTCTCTCTCTCTCTGATTCTCTCTCTCTCTCTCTCTGATTCTCTCTCTCTCTCTCTCTGATTCTCTCTCTCTCTCTCATGGTCTGATTCTCTCTCTCTCTCTCTGATTCTCTCTCTCTCTCTCTCTGTTCTGATTCTCTCTCTCTCTCTCTGATTCTCTCTCTCTCTCTCTGATTCTCTCTCTCTCTCTCTGTTCTGATTCTCTCTCTCTCTCTCTGATTCTCTCTCTCTCTCTCTGTTCTGATTCTCTCTCTCTCTCTCTCTGATTCTCCCTCTCTCTCATGGTCTGATTCTCTCTCTCTCTGATGATCTCTTTTTTTCTCAGATCTCCAGCCTAGTTTTCACCTCTTGAACTCCTGGCTCCACTTCTCTTTCATCCAGTTGTTCCCGGTCTCCGCTTCCTCGATTATTCCCTCCAGTCCCGAGCCTGCCGCGGGAGGTCGCCCGTGATCCCCGAGACCGCAAACAGCGCGGAACCGGTCCAGAAACTCGCGGCCCCGCCACACCGGGACCGCGGGGCATCCACCTGGGGCGCTCTGTGATTGGGTGTTGGCCTACCTGGGGCGCTCTGTGATTGGGTGTTGGCCCACCTGGGGCGCTCTGTGATTGGGTGTTGGCCCACCTGGGGCGCTCTGTGATTGGGTGTTGGCCCACCTGGGGCGCTCTGTGATTGGGTGTTGGCCCACCTGGGGCGCTCTGTGATTGGGTGTTGGCCCACCTGGGGCGCTCTGTGATTGGGTGTTGGCCCACCTGGGGCGCTCTGTGATTGGGTGTTGGCCCACCTGGGGCGCTCTGTGATTGGGTGTTGGCCCACCTGGGGCGCTCTGTGATTGGGTGTTGACCCACCTGGGGCGCTCTGTGATTGGGTGTTGGCCCACCTGGGGCGCTCTGTGATTGGGTGTTGGCCCACCTGAGGCGCTCTGTGATTGGGTGTTGGCCCACCTGAGGCGCTCTGTGATTGGGTGTTGGCCCACCTGAGGCGCTCTGTGATTGGGTGTTGGCCCACCTGAGGCGCTCTGTGATTGGGTGTTGGCCCACCTGGTGCGCTCTGTGATTGGGTGTTTGCCCACCTGGGGCGCTCTGTGATTGGGTGTTGGCCCACCTGAGGCGCTCTGTGATTGGGTGTTGGCCCACCTGGTGCGCTCTGTGATTGGGTGTTTGCCCACCTGAGGCGCTCTGTGATTGGGTGTTGGCCCACCTGAGGCGCTCTGTGATTGGGTGTTGGCCCACCTGAGGCGCTCTGTGATTGGGTGTTGGCCCACCTGGTGCGCTCTGTGATTGGGTGTTTGCCCACCTGGTGCGCTCTGTGATTGGGTGTTTGCCCACCTGGTGCGCTCTGTGATTGGGTGTTTGCCCACCTGAGGCGCTCTGTGATTGGGTGTTGGCCCATCTGAGGCGCTCTGTCATTGGGTGTTGGCCCATCTGAGGCACTTTGTGATTGGGTGTTGGCCCACCTGAGGCGCTCTGGGTGGGAAAAGCACAAAAGGAGGGTCTGTGATAGGGAGGGGGGCCGGAGAGATTAAATGACAAAGGGGATGATGGTGCAAGGCAGAAGGGGGTAGTAATGGGACAAGTAAAGAAACAAAAGATAAAAGAAAGGAACAGCACCTCATCTTTTGTATAGGCACGCTACAGCCCTCTGGACTCAATATCGAGTTCAACAATTTTAGATCATAACCTCAGCTCCAATCACATTTATATTTTATTTTTTCCACCCTTTTATTTGCCCCCCCCCCCCCACCTTTTTTTTCCTCCTAGAAGCTGGCAGCTGTCCTTCATTCTGCCAGTGGATTTCACACTTCTTTCAGCCTTAATCTGTCACATTAACACCACCTCTAGCCTTGCATATCTTTTAATGTCTCCTAATGTCTCCTAATGTCTCTTCATCTCCCCCTTTGTTCTTTTATCCCCTCCCCCTTTTCCCAGCTTTACCCTGTCCTTAAATCTATTTGATTTCCGGCTCTTCCCAGTTCTGACGAAAGGTCATCGACCTGAAACGTTAACTCTCTTTCTCTCTCCACAGATGCTGCCTGGCCTGCTGAGTTTTTCCAGCGTTTTCTGTTGTTATAAAAGAAAGAAAGACGTCCATTCCTACAGAGCCTTTCACGACCACCGGACGTCCCAGAGCGCTTTACAGCCAATGAAGTACTTTTTGAAGTGTAGTCACTGATGTAATGTAGGAAACGCGACAGCCAATTTGAGCACAGCAAGCTCCCACAAACAGCAATGTGATGATGACCAGATAATCTGTTTTAGTGATTTTGGTTGAGGGATAAATATTGGCCAGGACACCGGGGAGAACTCCCCTGCTCTTTTTCAAAATAGTGCCATGAGATCTTTTAAATCCACCTGAGAGAGCAGATGGGGCTTCGGTTTTACATCTCATCTGAAAGACGGCACCTCCGACAGTGCAGCACTCCCTCAGTACTGCCCCTCGACAGTGCGGCACTCCCTTAGTACTGCCCCTCCGACAGTGCAGCGCTCCCTCAGTACCGCCCCTCGACAGTGCGGCACTCCCTCAGCACTGCCCCTCCGACAGTGCAGCGCGCCTTCAGTACTGCCCCTCCGACAGTGCGGCGCTCCCTCAGTATTGCCCCTCCGACAGTGCAGCGCTCCCTCAGTACTGCCCCTCAGACAGTGCGGCACTCCCTCAGTACTGCCCCTCCGACAGTGCGGCGCTCCTTCAGTACTGCCCCTCCGACAGTGCGGCGCTCCCTCAGTACTGCCCCTCCGACAGTTCAGCGCTCCCTCAGTACTACCCCTCCGACAGTGCGGCGCTCCCTCAGTACTGCCCTCCGACAGTGCAGCGCTCCCTCAGTACTGCCCCTCCGACAGTGCAGCGCTCCCTCAGTACTGCCCCTCCGACAGTGCAGCGCTCCCTCAGTATTGCCCCTCCGACAGTGCGGCGCTCCCTCAATACTGCCCCTCGGACAGTGCGGCACTCCCTCAGTACTGCCCCTCCGACAGTGCAGAGCTCCCTCAGTACTGCCCCTCCGATAGTGCGGCGCTCCCTCAGTACTGCCCCTCCGACAGTGCAGAGCTCCCTCAGTACTGCCCCTCCGATAGTGCGGCGCTCCCTCAGTATTGCCCCTCCGACAGTGCGGCGCTCCCTCAGTACTGCCCCTCGGACAGTGCGGCACTCCCTCAGTACTGACCCTCCGACAGTGCAGAGCTCCCTCAGTACTGCCCCTCCGACAGTGTGGCACTCCCTTAGTACTGCCCCTCTGACAGTGCAGCTCTCCCTCAGTACGGCCCCGCTGACATTACTGCGCTCCCTCAGTACTGCCCCTCCGACAGTGCAGCGCTCCCTCAGTACTGCCCCTCTGACAGTGCGGCGCTCCCTCAGTACTGCCCCTCCGACAGTGCAGTGCTCCCTCAGTACTGCCCCTCCGACAGTGCAGAGCTCCCTCAGTACTGCCCCTCCGACAGTGCGGCACTCCCTCAGTACTGCCCCTCCGACAGTGCAGCGCTCCCTCAGTACTGCCCCTCCGACAGTGCAGAGCTCCCTCAGTACTGCCCCTCCGACAGTGCGGCGCTCCCTCAGTACTGCCCCTCTGACAGTGCGGCGCTCCCTCAGTACTGCCCCTCCGACAGTGCGGCGCTCCCTCAGTACTGCCCCTCCAACAGTGCGGCGTTGCCTCAGTACTGCCCCTCCGACAGTGCAGCGCTCCCTCAGTACTGCCCCTCCGACAGTGCGGCGCTCCCTCAGTACTGCCCCTCCGACAGTGCAGCGCTCCCTCAGTACTGCCCCTCCGACAGTGCGGCACTCCCTCAGTACTGCCCCTCCGACAGTGCGGCGCTCCCTCAGTACTGCCCCTCTGACAGTGCAGGTGTTGGACTACCTGGAGCAGGCTGTGATTGGTTGTTGGACAACCTGGGGCATGCTGTGATTGGTTGTTGAACTAATGCATTTGTGGAGGGCTAACAAGGCAAGGGAATACACAATAAATGGTAGGATACTGAGAATTGTAGAGTAACAGAGGGACCCTGGAGTGCATGTCCACAGATCCTTGAAGGTGGCAGGACAGGTAGATAAGGTAGTTAAGAAGGCATACGGGATACTTTCCTTTATTAGCCGAGGCATAGAATATAAGAGCAGGGAGGTTATGCTAGAACTTTATAAAACACTAGTGAGGCCACAGCTAGAGTACTGCGTACAGTTCTGGTCACTACATTACAGGAAATAGGTGATTGCACTAGAGAGGGTACAGAGGAGATTTACGAGGATGTTGCCAGGACTGGAGAATGTTAGCTATGAGGAAAGATTGGATAGGCTGGGGTTGTTTTCTTTGGAACAGAGGAGGCTGAGAGGAGATTTAATTGAGGTGTATAAAATTATGAGGGGCCTAGATAGAGTGGATAGGAAGGACCTATTTCCCTTAGCAGAGAGGTCAATAACCAGGGGACATAGATTTAAAGTAATTGGGAGAAGGATTAGAGAGGATTTGAGAACTTTTTTCACCCAGAGGGTGGTGGGGGTCTGGAACTCACTGTCTGAAAGGGTGGTAGAGGCAGAAACCCTCAGCACATTTTAAAAGTACTTGGATGTGCACTTGAAATGCCAGAACCTACAGGGCTACGGACCAAGAGCTGGAAAGTGGGATTAGGCTGGGCGGCTCTTTTTCAGCCGGCGCGGACACGATGGGCCAAATGGCCTCATTCTGCGCCGTAAATTTCTATGATTCTATGCCTGGGACGGGCTATGATTGGTTGTTGGACTACCTGGGACGGGCTATGATTGGTTGTTGGACTACCTGGGGCAGGCTATGATTGGTTGTTGGACTACCTGGGGCAGGCTATGATTGGTTGTTGGACTACCTGGGGCAGGCTATGATTGGTTGTTGGACTACCTAGGGCAGGCTATGATTGGTTGTTGGACTACCTGAGGCAGGCTTTGATTGGTTGTTGGACTACCTGGGGCAGGCTATGATTGGTTATTGGACTACCTGGAGCAGGCTATGATTGGTTGTTGGACTACCTGGGGCAGGCTATGATTGGTTGTTGGACTACCTGGGGCAGGCTGTGAATCTCAGAGACACTAGGAGGGAAACAACAACCCAAAGGCTCCATTTTGTCACCAGTAACCTACCCCCCCCCCCCTCCCTCCCCCTACCTGCCCCTCCCACTCTGTGGGATGGAGTCGGTGGCTGGGGAACAGAGTTTGTGGCGGGGACTGAAGACAATGGCTTCGCTCTTCCCAATATTTAATTGGAAGAAATTTCTGCTCATCCAGAACTGGATGTCGGACATGGAGTCTAACAAATTGGAGGCAGTGGGGACGGGGGCGGGGGTGCGCGAGAGAGGTGGTGGTGAGGTAGAGCTGGGTGTTGTCAGCGTACATGTGGAACCTGCCGTGTTTTTTAATGATGTCACCGAGGGGCAGCATGTAGATGAGAAATAGGAGGGGGCCAAGGATAGATCCTTGGGGGACACCAGAGGTAACGGTGCAGGAGCGGGAAGAGAAGCCATTGCAGGTGATTCTCTGGCTACGACTGGACAGATAGCACTGCCTGTATGCTCAATTCATTGTAATCAGCAGGTAGCACGGATATTGCCTGCATTGAAAGTAATTGGCCCAGGCAGTCAATGGTCCATGAAAACTCTAGTCCTTCATTCAATCCCGACACATTCCTTTGACTGACTTGCTTGGATCGCTCATGGATTGGGGAAAGTTTATCAAGGGCTCCTCCACCAAACACGTTATTCAGATTGCCCTGCAATAAATTGAACACCCCACCCAGGATCTCTGTATTTGTACCCTGGTATCTCTGTGTCTGAAATAAAAACAGAAAATGCTGGAAATACTCAGCAGCTCAGGCAGCATCTGTGGAGAGAGAAACAGAGTTAACATTTCAGGTCAATGACCTTTCGTCAGAACTGAAAAAAGTTAGAGATATAACAGGTTTTAAGCAAATGTAGGGGCAGGGAAAGAGAGGAGGGGAGGAAAGAACAAAAGGAAAGGTCTGTGATAGGGTGGAAGGCAGGAGAGATTAAATGACAAAAGGGATGATGGTGCAAGGCAAAAGGTTATTGGGACAAGTAAAGAAACAAAAGATGGGTCTAGAGGAGGTGTAAATGGCTACAGCTGCTGTCTGAAAAATGGGAGCGGTGGTTATGATTGGTTAACGGACAGAAAACAGAGTAGGGATAAACAGGTAATTTTCCGGTTGGCAGGCTGTAACTAGCGGGGTACCGCAAGGATCAGTGTTGGGGCCTCAACTATTTACAATCTACATTAATGACCTAGATGAGGGGGCCGAGTGTAATGTATCCAAGTTTGCTGACGATACAAAGCTAGGTGGGACAGTAAGCTGTGAGGAGAACACAAAGAACCTGCAAAGGGATATAGATAGACTAAGTGAGTGGGCAATAAGGTGGTAGATGGAGTATAATGTGGGGAAATGTGAGGTTATTCACTTTGGTAGGAAGAACAGAATATTTTTTAAATGCTGCAAGACTAGAAAATGTTGGTGTTCATAGAGATTTGGGTGTCCTCATACAGAAAACACAGAAAGTCAGCATGTAGGTACAGCAAGCAATTAGGAAGGCAAATGGCATTTTGGTCTTTATTGCAAGGGAGTTGGAGTATAAGAGTAATGAAGTCTTACTAAAATTGTACAGGGCCTTGGTGAGACCACACCTGGAGTACTGTGTACAGTTTTGGTCTCCTTATCTGAGAAAGGACACACATGCCTTAGAGGCGGTACAACAAATGTTCACTAGGTTGATCCCTGGGATGAGAGGGCTGTCCTATGAGGAGAGATTGTGTAGAATGGGCCTATACTCTCTGGAGTTTAGAAGAATGAGAGGTGATCTCATTAAAACATACAAGATTCTGAAGGGGATTGACAGGGTAGATGCTGAGAGGCTGTTTCCCCTGATTGGAGTGTCTAGAACTAGGGGGCATAGTCTCAGGATAAGGGGTAGGCCATTTAAGACCGAGATGACAGGTTGGGTGAGTGGGCAGAAGCGTGGCAGATGCAATATAACGTGGATAAATGCGAGGTTATCCACTTTGGTGTCAAAAACAGAAAGGCAGACTATTATCTGAATGGCAATAGATTGGGAGAAGGGGAAGTGCAACGAGACCTGGGTGTCCTTGTGCACCAGTCGCTGAAGGTAAGCATGCAGGTGCAGCAGGCGGTGAAGAAGGCAAATGGTATGTTGGCCTTCATAGCGAAAGGGTTTGAGTACAGGAACAAGGATGTCTTGCTGCAGTTGTACAGGGCCTTGGTGAGACCACACCTTGAGTACTGTGTGCAGTTTTGGTCGCCTTATCTGAGGAAGGATGTTCTTGCCATGGAAGGAGTTCAGCGAAGATTCACAAGGCTGATACCTGGGATGACAGGAATGACATATGAGGAGAGATTGGGTCGATTGGGCTTATACTCGCTGGAGTATAGAAGAATGAGAGGGGATCTCATCGAAACTTATAAAATTCTGACAGGTCTGGACAAACTAGATGCAGGAAGAATGTTCCCGATGGTCGGAGAGTCCAGAACCAGGGGTCATAATCTAAGGATAACGGGTAAGCCATTTAGGACAGAAATGAGGAAGAATTTCTTCACCCAGAGAGTGGTGAACCTATGGAATTCTCTACCACAGAAGGTAGTTGAGGCCAATTCATTAAATATATTCAAGAATGAGTTAGATATATTTCTTAAAGCTAAAGGTATCAAGGGATATGGGGAGAAAGCAGGGACAGGGTACTGAATTTGGATGATCAGCCATGATCTCATTAAATGGCGGAGCAGGCTCAAGGGGCCGAATGGCCTACTCCTGCTCCTATCTTCTATGTTTCTGTCTATGAGGAGGAATTTCTTCACTCAGAGGGTGGTGAATCTTTGGAATTCTCTACCCCAGAGGGCTGTGGATGCTGAGTCTTTGAGTATATTCAAGACTGAGATTGATAGATTTTTGGACTCTAGGGGAATAAAGGGATATGGAGATCGGCCGGGAAAGTGGAGTTGAGGTCAAAGATCAGCCATGATCTTATTGAATGTTGGAGCAGGCTCAAAGGGTCATATGGCCGACTCCTGCTCCTAATTCTTATGTACTTATGATATGAAATTGTTGAACTCAATGTTGAGTCCAGAAGGCTGTAAAGTGTCTAATCGAAAAATGAGGTGCTGTTCCTCGAGCTTACGTTGAGCTTTGTTGGAACATTAGAGGGCAGAGGTCAGAGTGGGCGTGGGGTGACAAGCGACCTAAAGCTCAGGGTCATGCTTGCGGACTGAACAGAAGTATTCCGCAAACTGGTCACCCAATCTGTGTTTGGTCTCCCCACTGTAGAGGAGACCGCATCATGAGCAGCGAATACAGTATACTACATGGAAAGAAGTACAAGTAAATCGCTGTTTCACCTGGAAAAGTGTTTGGGGCCCTGGACAGTGGATAGGAAGGAGGTAAAAGGGCAAGTGTTGCAACTCCTGCGCTTGCACGGGAAGGTGCCGTGGGAAGCGGAGCGTGTGTTGGGGGTGATGGAAGAGTGGACCAGGGTGTCACGGAGGGAGCGATCCCTTCCGAGTGCTGAAAGGAGAGGGGAGGAGAAATGTGTTTGGTGGTGGGATCATGCTGAAGGTGGCGGAAATGGCGGAGGGTGATCCGTTGAATGTAAAGGCTGGTCGGGTGGAAGGTGAGTTATCTGCGCCCAAGGACCTCTGTGTCTGTACCCCGGGATCTCTGTGCCTGTACCCCGGGATCTCTGTGCCTGTACCCCGGGATCTCTGTGCCTGTACCCCGGGATCTCTGTGCCTGTACCCCGGGATCTCTGTGCCTGTACCCCGGGATCTCTGTGCCTGTACCCCGGGATCTCTGTGCCTGTACCCCGGGATCTCTGTGCCTGTACCCCGGGATCTCTGTGCCTGTACCCCGGGATCTCTGTGCCTGTACCCCGGGATCTCTGGGCCTGTATCCCAGGATCCCTGTGTCTGTACCCCGGGATCCCTGTGTCTGTAACCCGGGATCTCTGTGCCTGTACCCCGGGATCTCTGTGCCTGTACCCCGGGATCTCTGTGCCTGTACCCCGGGATCTCTGTGCCTGTACCCCGGGATCTCTGTGCCTGTACCCCGGGATCTCTGTGCCTGTACCCCGGGATCTCTGTGCCTGTACCCCGGGATCTCTGGGCCTGTATCCCAGGATCCCTGTGTCTGTACCCCGGGATCCCTGTGTCTGTAACCCGGGATCTCTGTGTCTGTACCCTGGGTTCTCTGTGCCTGTACCCCGGGATCTCTGTGCCTGTACCCCGGGATCTCTGGGCCTGTATCCCGGGATCTCTGGGCCTGTACCCCGGGATCCCTGTGTCTGTACCCCGGGATCTCTGTGTCTGTACCCCGGGTTCTCTGTGCCTGTACCCCAGGATCTCTGGGCCTGTATCCCGGGATCCCTGTGTCTGTACCCCGGGATCTCTGTGCCTGTACCCCGGGATCTCTGTGCCTGTACCCCGGGTACTCTGTGCCTGTATCCCGGGATCTCTGTGTCTGTACCCCGGGATCTCTGTGTCTGTACCCCAGAATCTCTGTGTCTGTACCCCGGGATCTCTGTGTCTGTATCCTGCAATCTCTGTGACTGTACCCCAGGATCTCTGTGCCTGTACCCCAGGATCTCTGTGTCTGTACCCCGGGATCTCTGTGTCTGTACCCCGGGATCTCTGTGCTTGTACCCCGGGTACTCTGTGCCTGTACCCCGCGATTTCTGTGTCTGTACCCCGGGATCTCTGTGCCTGTACCCCGGGATCTCTGTGCCTGTACCCCGGGATCTCTGTGCCTGTATCCTGCAATCTCTGTGTCTGTACCCCAGGATCTCTGTGTCTGTATCCTGCAATCTCTGTGTCTGTACCCCGGGATCTCTGTGCCTGTACCCCGGGATCTCTGTGCCTGTACCCCGGGATCTTTGTGCCTGTATCCCGCGATCTCTGTGCCTGTACCCCGGGATCTCCGGGCCTGTATCCTGCGATCTCTGGGCCTGTATCCCCAGGATCTCTGGGCCTGTACCCCGCGATCTCTGGGCCTGTACCCCGGGATCTCTGGGCCTGTACCCCGCGATCTCTGGGCCTGTACCCCGGGATCTCTGGGCCTGTACCCCGGGATCTCTGGGCCTGTACCCCGGGATCTCTGGGCCTGTACCCCGCGATCTCTGGGCCTGTACCCCGCGATCTCTGGGCCTGTACCCCGCGATCTCTGGGCCTGTACCCCGGGATCTCTGGGCCTGTACCCCGGGATCTCTGGGCCTGTACCCCGGGATCTCTGGGCCTGTACCCCGGGATCTCTGGGCCTGTACCCCGGGATCTCTGGGCCTGTACCCCGCGATCTCTGGGCCTGTACCCCGCGATCTCTGGGCCTGTACCCCGGGATCTCTGGGCCTGTACCCCGCGATCTCTGGGCCTGTACCCCGTGATCTCTGGGCCTGTACCCCGCGATCTCTGGGCCTGTACCCCGGGATCTCTTGGCCTGTACCCCGGGATCTCTTGGCCTGTACCCCGGGATCTCTGTATCTGCAACCCTACATATTAAATAAAGGCATGGCAGGGCAGCTCAGTCTCGTGGAATTCACATCCTGTGCCATGTGGGGACTGCAGAACGCTTCCCGTGTCCTGGACAACCACATGTGCAGGAGGTGTCGTCAGCTGGAGGAGCTCGAGCTCCGGGTTTTGGAGCTTGAGCAGCAGCTGGCGTCACTGCGGTGCATCCGTGAGGCTGAGAGCTTCGTGGACAGCACATTTCAGGAGGTGGTCACACCACAGATAAAGAGTGTGCAGAAGAGGAGGACCAGGCAGGTAGTGCAGGAGTCCCCTGAGTGCATCTCGCTCTCCAACCAGTATTCGGTTCTGAGTACTGGTGAGGGCGATGGTTCCTCTGGGGAGTACAGCCAGAGCCAAGTCCGTGGCACCATGGAAGGCTCAGCTGTACAGGGGGGGAGGAAGAAGATCGGGAAAGCAATATTGGTAGGAGACTCGATAGTTAGGGGAGCAGACAGGTGTTTCTGCGGCTGCAGACATGACTCCAGGATGGTATGTTGCCTCCCTGGTGCCAGGGTCAAGGATGTCACTGAGCGGCTGGAGAACATTCTGAGGGGGGAGGGTGAACAGCTAGAGGTCGTGGTCCATATCGGAACCAACGGCATAGGTAGAAAGAGGGATGAGGTCCTGCAGGCAGATTTCAGGGAGCTAGGAAAGAGATTAAAAAACAGGACCCCAAAGGTAGTAATCTCTGGATTACTCCTGGTGCCACGCGCAAGTGAGTATAGAAATAGGAGGATAGAGCAGATGATTGCGTGGCTGGAGAGATGGTGCAGAAGGGAGGGCTTTAGATTCCTGGGGCATTGGGACCAGTTCTGGGGGAGGTGGGACCTGTACAGGCCGGACGGGTTGCACCTCAACAGGGCCGGAACCAATACCCTCACAGGGTGGTTTGCTAGTGCTGTTGGGGAGAGTTTAAACTAATTTGGCAGGGGGATGGGCACCAGGATGTAACATTAGAAAGGGGAAATAAAGTGCTCAAAGGATTGGGAGAGGCAGAGAGCACTAAAGTAAGAAATAGTAAGGTATTAAGGGGGGTCAAACTAAGCGAGAATACAGGATGGTCTAAGATGGGTTTACAGTGTATGTATGTGAACGCACGAAGCGTAGTAAACAAGGTAAGTGAGCTGCAGGCACAAATAGCCACATGGGAATATGATGTTGTGGCAATAACTGAGACCTGGCTCAAAAAAGGGCAGGATTGGGTATTAAATATTCCTGGTTATAAAGTGTCAGGAAAGATAGGGAAGGAAAGATAGGAGGTGGTGTGGCAGTATTGGTTAAGGAGAATATTACAGTGCTGGAGAGGGAGGATGTCCTGGAGGGGTCAAGGACAGAATCTATATGGCTAGAGTTAAGAAATAATAGAGGTGCCATTAGACTACTAGGTGTATTCTATAGACCAGATAGTGGGAAAGATAAGGAGGAGCAAATTTGCAGAGAAATTACCGAGAGGTGCAAGAACTATAGAGTAGTAATAATGGGGGACTTCACCTATCCTAATATAGACTGGGATCGTAATAGTGTTAAGGGCAGAGAAGGGGAAGATTTTCTGAAGTGTGTTCAGGAGAGCTTTCTTGATCAGTATGTTTCCGGCCCGAAGAGGGAGGAGGCATTGCTGGATCTGGTTCTGGGGAATGAGGTGGGTCAAGTATCAATAGGTGAACATTTAGGGAACAGTGATCATAATATCATAAGGTTTAGATTAGCTATGGAAAAGGACAGGGAGCAATCTAGAGTAAAAATGTTTAACTGGGGAAAGACCAATTTCAGTGGGATAAGAATGGATCTGGCCCGGGTAAGCAGGAATCAAAGATTGGCAGGCAAAACCGTAATGGAACAATGGGCTGTCTTTAAAGAGGAAATCGTTCAGGTACAGTTGAGGTACATTCCCACGAGGGGGAAAGGCAGGGCAACTAAAGTCAGAGCTCCCTGGATGATGAAAGAGATAGAGAATATGATGAAGCAGTAAAAGAGCGCATATGACAGATGTCAGGTTGCAAATACATCTGAGAATCAGGATAAATATAGAAAGGTCAGAGGAGAAGTGAAAAAGAAAATAAGGGGCGACGTAAGAAAACTACTAGGCACTTGGTCTAAGCGTTAAACAAAGCTTTAATCAACTGTTTTACAACATGGAGATCGAGTTGTACTAGTTCCTGTTAAGAATGTCCTGCGCAAGCTGGGCCCGTGCCCGAGTATTTATACTCTCCCTGGACAGCGCCACCCGCAGGCCACTCAGTATTATTTCATAAGTCTTTCTTTCATGAATGACAGATTCATGTCATTCTTCCCGCCTGAAGGATTGGAAGTCCGGCGACTTCCTTCTATCAGATTAATCGGACTACGAATAGCTGTAGTCGTTTGGATCTCCGTTTGTGGCTGGAAGGCACGTCTCCTCGGACCGTGTCTTGGTCCCTAGGTCGCTTGGTTCGGACCGGCGGGCTGGCAGAGCCCGTGTCGCCTCGATCGACCTGAGGGGGACTGGGGAGGTCGTGACTCTGGGTGCGGGTCCCCACCGGCGCAGAGCTGGCTTCATCCTGCTCAGTGGCCGGTGATTGACCGGCGTCCTGGCTTCGGGTGGCCATCCCGCGGGGAGCGCTCTGTTCCCCGGGTTGATCCAGCGGAGTAGCTGGCAGATCCCTTGATGTCCCGGGTAGGGCATCATCCTCGGAGGAGCGCGGAGTATCGGCGTCGTTAATACGGATCTCTCTATCGATTGGGTCCGTGGGACCGGTTGGGCAGGGAGCCAGATCCCGAAGTGAAACTGTGGACTCCCGGCCATCAGGGTACCGCACGTACGCGTATGTAGGATTGACATCAGTTAGTTCCACCTCGTCGACGAGGGGATCACTCTTGGAGGATCAGATGAATCTTTGGAGCAGCACGGAGCCAGGAGCTGCCAACCATGATGGTAGGGACGTCCCATGAGTGGAGCGACGCTGGAACCCGAAGAATCGTTCGTGAGGAGTAACATTGGTGGATGTAGAAAGAAGAGACCTGATGGAATGCAACGTGTCAGGGAGCATAGTTTCCCACTGCTGGTCTGGTAGATTGTGTGATCTCAGTGCAAGACGAACAGCGTTCCAAATGATAGCGTTGTATCTCTCAACCTGTCCGTTTCCAATAGGATGATACTGTGTCGTTTTACTTGTGGCGATTCCCCGTTGGGAAAGATAACTTTTGAGTTCGCTTGACATGAAGGAGGGACCCCGGTCAGAGTGGATGAAATTGGCCGTACCGCAAAGGGAAAAGACCTGATCGAGGCATTTGATCACTGTGGAAGTAAGCATATTGGGACAGGGGAAAGCAAAGAGAAAGCGTGAATATTCGTCAAGTGATACCCCGGGTTGTTGTCGAGTTGTGGCCAGTAGATGCCGAGCAAAAATTTCGTTTGGGGCCTTAACATCTAGTTGCTGTAGTATTCGGATAGCGGAGTCATAGTTTACACAGTCTTCGATATAGTCAAACACATGAGGGGATACATAATTGGCAAGTATCTCTAACTTATCAGGAACATTCTCACCACACGCCCTGAGGAAGTTGCTGAAGGTACGATACCAGTGTTTCCATACCGTAGCAGTTGTAGGTGAATTCGGGTCCAGGTCGAGACGGGCGGGTTGGAGTAGTTTCTCCATGATGGATTGATTACTATATCTGGTTCCCTTCTACCGTTTGAGTCGTAGCCGTCTGTTCCCAAAACTACTCAGAGCGTGGAGCAAGTCCAGTTGATTAAATTGACGGAAGAAAACTACTAGGCACTTGGTCTAAGCGTTAAACAAAGCTTTAATCAACTGTTTTACAACATGGAGGTCTAGTTGTGTCCTTCTCTAGTTCCTGTTAAGAATGTCCTGCGCAAGCTGGGCCCGTGCTCGAGTATTTATACTCTCCCTGGACAGCGCCACCCGCAGGCCACTCGGTATTATTTCATAAGTGAGAAGTCGCACAACATCAGGTTATAGTCCAACAGCTTTATTTGAAATCACACATTTCAAATCACAGATTTCAAATAAAGCTGTTGGACTATAACCTGGTGTTGTGCGACTTCTCACTTTTGTCCACCCCAGTCCAACACCGGCATCTCCGCATCATGCATATTATTTCATAAGTCTTTCTTTCATGAATGACAGATTCATGTCAAGGGGGGCAAACAGAGGGTATGAGAATAGAATGGCAGACAACATAAAAGGTAATCCAAAAGTCTTCTATAGGCATATAAATAGTAAAAGGGTAGTAAGAGGAGGGGTGGGGACGATTAGGGACCAAAAAGGAGACCTACGCATGGAGGCAGAGGGTATGGCTGAGGTACTAAACGAGGACTTTGCATCTGTCTTCACCAAGGGAGAAGATGCTGCCAAAGACATAGTAATGGAGGAGGTAGTGGAGACACCTGATAGGATAAAAATTGATAAAGAGGAGGTATTAGAAAGGCTGGCTGTACTTAAAGTAGATAAATCACCAGGAGCAGATGGGATGCATCCTAGGATGCTGAGGGAATTGAGGGTGGAAATCGCGGAGGTACTGGCCATAATATTCCAATCCTCCATTGATACAGGGGTGGTGCCAGAGGACTGGAGAATTGCAAATGTTACACCATTGTTCAAAAAAGGGTATAAAGATAAAACCAGCAACTACAGGCCAATCAGTTTGACCTCGGTAGTGGGGAAGCTTTTAGAAACAGTAATCAGGGACAAAATTAACAGTCACTCGGACAAGTGTGGACTAATTAAGGAAAGCCAGCATGGATTTGTTAGAGGCAAATTGTGTTTAACCAACTTGATTGAGTTTTTTGACGCGGTAACAGAGAGGGTTGATGAGGGCAGTGCGGTTGATGTGGTGTACATGGATTTCCAAAAGGTGTTCGACAAAGTGCCACATAACAGGCTTGCCAGCAAAGTTGAAGCCCATGGGATAAAAGGGACAGTGGCAGCATGGATACGGAATTGGCTAAGTGACAGGAAACAGAGAGTAGCGGTGAACGGTTGTTTTTCGACTGGAGGAAGGTATACAGCGGTGTTCCCCAGGGGTCAGTTCTAGGACCACTGCTTTTCTTGATATATATTAATGACTTGGACTTGGGTGTACAGGGCACAATTTCAAAATTTGCAGATGACACAAAACTTGGAAGTATCGTGAACAGTGAGGAGGAGAGTGATAGACTTCAGGAAGACATAGACAGGCTGGTGAAATGGGCGGACACGTGGCAGATGAAATTTAACGCAGAAAAGTGTGAAATGATACATTTTGGTAGAAAGAATGAGGAGAGGCAATATAAACTAAATGGTACAATCCTGAAGGGGTGCACAAACAGAGAGACCTGGGGGTATGTGTGCACAAATCGTTGAAGGTGGCAGGGCAGGTTGAGAAAGCGGTTAAAAAGGCTTACGGGATCCTGGGCTTCATGAATAGAGGCATAGAGTACAAAAGTGTGGAAATTATGATGAACCTGTATAAAACACTGGTTCGGCCTCAACTGGAGTTCTGTGTCCAATTCTGAGCACCACACTTTAGGAAAGATGTGAAGGCCTTAGAAAGGGTACAGAAAAGATTTATGAGAATGATTCCAGGAATGAGGGACTTCAGTTACGTTGATAGACTGGAGAGGCTGGGGTTGTTCTCCATGGAGCAGAGAAGATTGAGAGGAGATTTGATAGAGGTGTTCAAAATCATGAGGGGTCTGCACAGAGTAGATAGAGACAAACTGTTCCCATTGGCAGAAGGGTCGAGAACCAGAGGACACAGATTTAAGGTGATTGGCAAACAGTTTCCCGTTTGTTCTGTAAAGTAGCTCCACTCCAGCGGGGAGCTTACTGAGGGTGAGATGGAACATTGCAGCAAGGAAGATCGAGAAGAGCGTTGGTGCGATGACACAGCCTTGCTTGACCCCGGTCCATACGTGAATTGGGTCTGTGGTGGAACCGTTGGTCAGGATCACAGCTTGCATGTCGTCGTGAAGCAGGTGGAGGATGGTGACAAACTTTTGAGGGCAGCCGAATTTGAGGAGTACACTCCATAATCCTTCCCGGTTGACTGTGTCGAAAGCCTTTGTGAGATCAAAGAAGGCCATGTACAGCGGTTGGTGCTGTTCCCTGCATTTCTCTTGTAATTGACGCGCAGTGAAGATCATGTCCATTGTGCCCCTTAGTGGGCGGAATCCGCATTGCGACTCTGGGAGGAGCTCTTCGGCCACTGGGAGAAGGTGATTGAGGAGGATTCTTGCGATGACTTTCCCTGTGGCAGACAGCAGGGAAACTCCTCTGTAATTACCGCAGTCGGACTTGTCACCTTTCTTGAAGATGGTCATAATTACGGCGTCTCTGAGATCCCCTGGCATGCTCTCCTCCTTCCAGATAAGAGAAATGTGTTCATGAATTCGCGCCAGTAGTGCTTCTCCACCATGCTTCAGTGCCTCGGCAGGGATTCCATCTTCTCCTGAGGCCTTGCTGTTCTTCAGTTGTCGGATGGCCTTTTCAACCTCATGCCGGGCTGGGGTTGTGCTGAGATGATGGCGGGTAGCATGCTGCGGGATGGAGTTGATGACACTGGCGTCGAAGACAGAGTCTTGGTTAAGGAGATCTTCGAAGTGCTCTTTCCAGCGGGCACTGACTGCCTCTCTGTCCTTGATGAGTACCTCTCCGTTCCTGGCCCGCAGTGGGCTAGGACCTTGAGTGCTTGGGCCGTAGGCGGTCTTGACTGCGCTAAAGAATCCACGCACGTCGTGGTTGTCGGCTAGCTGCTGGACGTCCTGCGCTTTCTCCACCCACCATCTGTTCTTTAGGTCACGAGTTTTTTGTTGGACCTCGGCCTTCAGGCGTCTGTAGAGCTGCTTTCTTGCTCTCGAGTTCTGTTGCTGTTTCCAGATCAGGAATGCCTTGCGCTTGCGGCTTATTAGCTCCTGGATCTCCTGGTCGTTCTCGTCGAACCAGTCTTGGTGTTTCCTGGTCGAGTGACCGAGCGTCTCTTCACAGGTGCAGATTATGGAGGCCTTGAGTGCAGACCAGGCGCTGTGGGCACTCTGTGTCTCTGCATCACTGGGAGTCGTCAGGTTGGTTGTGATGTGCAGGCTGAATAGGACTTTCTTAGCGGGGTCTTTGAGTGCTCCAGCGTTGATTTTCCTGCGGCATTGTTTCTTTGCCACCGCTGTTTTGGGGCTACATTGATGGAGATGACAGAGCAGATTAGGCGGTGGTCTGTCCAGCAGTCGTCAGCTCCTGTCATGGCGCGGGTAATGCGGACGTCCTTGCGGTCCCTCGCTCGGACGATGACGTAGTCCAGCAGATGCCAGTGCTTGGAGCGAGGGTGCTGCCATGAAGCCTTGTACTTGTCTCTCTGATGGAACAAGGTGTTGGTTATGACAAGGCCATGTTCTAAGCATTTCGTCAGGAGGAGGGTACCGTTGGAGTTGGCTTTCCCTACCCCCTCTCTACCGATCACACCTCCCCAGAGGTCGGAGTTCTTTCCAACTCTGGCGTTAAAGTCGCCAAGGAGGATCAGCTTGTCACCCATTGGAACTCGGGACAGGGATTGTTCGAGGCTGGAGTAGAATTCTTCTTTGGTCTCGTCTGTGGCTTCCAGTGTTGGGGCGTATGCACTGATGACCGTAGCGCACTGGTTCCGGGCTAGGGTGAGCTGAAGAGTCATGAGGCGCTCGTTTATTCCGCTAGGAGAGTCTCTGAGACGCCCAACTAGTTCATTTTTTATGGCAAAGCCTACTCCATGGAGCCGGCGTTCTTCTTCAGGTTTGCCTTTCCAGAAGAAGGTGTAACCACCGCCTTGCTCCTTGAGCTGGCCTTCCCTTGCCTGCCGGGTCTCACTTAGGGCGGTGATGTCAATGTCGAGAAACTGTTCAACCTCCGTCACCTCCAGTCCAGATCCAAGGTCGTCCCATCCTCTGTCGTCGAATTACAGTATGCAGATGACGCTTGCGTCTGCGCACACTCGGAGGTCGAACTCCAAACCATCATCAACACCTTCACCGAAGCGTACGAGAGCATGGGCCTTACACTAAACATCCGTAAGACAAAGGTTCTCTACCAACCTGCCCCCGACACACAGTACTGCTCCCCAATTATCAAAATCCACGACAAGGCCTTGGACAACGTGGACCACTTTCCATACCTCGGGAGCCTACTGTCAACAAGGGTAGACGTCGATGACGAAGTCCAACACCGCCTTCAGTGTGCCAGTGCAGCCTTCGGTCACCTGAGGAAGAGAGTGTTTGAAGACCAGGACCTCAAACCCGGCACTAAGCTCATGGTCTACAGAGCAGCAGTGATACCTGCCCTCCTGTATGCCTCAGAGACATGGACCATGTACAGCAGGCATCTCAAAGCACTGGAGAGGTACCACCAACGCTGCCTCCGCAAGATCCTGCAAATCCATTGGCAGGATAGGCGCACCAACGTCAGTGTTCTTGCTCAGGCCAACATCCCCAGCATCGAAGCTTTGACCACGCTCGATCAGCTCCGATGGACGGGTCACATCGTCCGCATGCCCGATACGAGACTCCCAAAACAAGCGCTCTACTCGGAGCTCCGGCACAGCAAAAGAGCCCCAGGTGGGCAGAGGAAACGCTTCAAGGACACCCTCAAAGCCTCCTTGAAAAAGTGCAACATCCCCACCGACACCTGGGAATCCCTGGCCCAAGACCGTACAAAGTGGAGGAGAAGCATCCAGGAAGGCGCCGAACACCTCGAGTCTCTTCGCCGGGAGCAAGCAGAAGCCAAGTGCAGGCAGCGGAAGGAGCGCACGTCAACCCAAGCACCCCACCCACCCGCCCCTTCAACCACTGTCTGCCCCACCTGTGACAGAGACTGTAGGTCCCGCATTGGACTCATCAGTCACCTGAGAACTCATTTTTAATGTGGAAGCAAGTCATCCTCGGTTCCGAGGGACTGCCTAAGAGAAGAGATTGGCAAAAGAACCAAAGGCGACGTAAGAAAAAACTTTTTTACGCAGCGAGTGGTTGTGATCTGGAATGCACTGCCTGAAAGGGTGGTGGAGGCAGACTCAATCACAGCTTTCAAAAGGGAGTTGGATAAGTATCTGAAGGAAATAAATTTGCAGGGCTACGGGGAAAGGGCGGGGGAGTGGGACTAGCTGAAGTGCTCTTGCAGAGAGCCGGCACGGGCTCGACGGGCCGAATGGCCGCCTTCCATGCTGTAACCATTCTATGATTCTATTCTATTCTATATCTCTGTGTCTTCACTAAAAATACTACCCTGAAGGGCACATTTCCTTTCCATGATTATTTTCCCAAAATGTATTAGTTGACAGATCTCTGGATGCATCTGCCTCTGCCCCAAGCTGCAAACCCCTCTATGACTGTCGCCTACCATGTCCCTCACAGGCTGCCATGGTCTCTAATTTGTCATTATCACCAAAATTTGATATCTTTCCTCTAACTAAACTCACTGATATAACTGCGAAGCAGCAGGCATTGCTGCACTCTGACTGTGTGTCCCCAGCACTCCCGCTCTCCTGTTGTTGCCATTAGGGTTATTGTTACTGGTGCTGTAGTTACAGTTGTTGTTATGGTTGTGGTTATTATTTGTTGTTATTGTTGCTGTTTTGGATGATGGAAGTTTTCTTTCAACAACTTTATTTGAAAGTTACAAACAATGTCCTGCTGGTGACGCTGCAGAGCCACTAAAACCCAACAGACCCGGCGGCGCCACCTGCAGGATCCCAGCGGCACTGCAGCCCTGGGGGTAATTGAGGTTCAGGCCCAGGGGGTAATTGAGGTTCAAGCCCTGGGGGTAATTGAGGTTCAGGCCCAGGGGGTAATTGAGATTCAGGCCCCGGGGGTAATTGAGGTTCAGGCCCAGGGGGTAATTGAGGTTCAAGCCCTGGGGGTAATTGAGGTTCAGGCCCCGGGGGTAATTGAGGTTCAAGCCCTGGGGGTAATTGAGGTTCAGGCCCAGGGGGTAATTGAGATTCAGGCCCCGGGGGTAATTGAGGTTCAAGCCCTGGGGGTAATTGAGGTTCAGGCCCCGGGGGTAATTGAGGTTCAGGCCCTGTGGGCTAACTGAGGTTCAGGCCCAGGGGGTAATTGAGGTTCAGGCCCAGGGGGTAATTGAGGTTCAAGCCCTGGGGGTAATTGAGGTTCAGGCCCAGGGGGTAATTGAGGTTCAGGCCCTGTGGGCTAACTGAGGTTCAGGCCCAGGGGGTAATTGAGGTTCAGGCCCTGGGGGTAATTGAGGTTCAGGCCCCGGGGGTAATTGAGGTTCAGGCCCAGGGGGTAATTGAGGTTCAGGCCCCGGGGGTAATTGAGGTTCAGGCCCTGGGGGTAATTGAGGTTCAGGCCCAGGGGGTAATTGAGGTTCAGGCCCAGGGGGTAATTGAGGTTCAGGCCCAGGGGGTAATTGAGGTTCAGGCCCAGGGGGTAATTGAGGTTCAGGCCCAGGGGGTAATTGAGGTTCAGGCCCAGGGGGTAATTGAGGTTCAAGCCCTGGGGGTAATTGAGGTTCAGGCCCCGGGGGTAATTGAGGTTCAGGCCCTGTGGGGTAATTGAGGTTCAGGCCCAGGGGGTAATTGAGGTTCAGGCCCCGGGGGTAATTGAGGTTCAGGCCCCGGGGGTAATTGAGGTTCAGGCCCCGGGGGTAATTGAAGTACAGGCCCCGGGGGTAATTGAAGTACAGGCCCCGGGGGTAATTGAAGTACAGGCTGATGGGGACAGGTAGGATTCAGATTTTGAATGACTGAAGGCTCACGACCAATGGAGAGAGATTGTGGCTAAAGCTAACAGGGTATTGGGTTTTATTTATGGAGCCATTCAGTATAAATCAAAGGACACCAATCTGTCATTACACATACCGTTGGTCAGACCGCACCTGGAGTACTGTGCCTAGTTTTATCCCCCACATGGTGGGTGATAGAGTGGTCGTGGAACAGGTCCAGAGGAGAGCTACAAGAATGATTCTCAGCTTAAAGAACCTCAGCTACTCAGATCGGCTCAAAGATCTCAGGGTTGTGAGGTGGGGAGGGGGGACCGGGTGGGGAGGGGGGACCGGGTGGGGAGGGGGGACGGGGTGGGGAGGGGGGACCGGGTGGGGAGGGGGGACCGGGTGGGGAGGGGGGACCGGGTGGGGAGGGGGGACCGGGTGGGGAGGGGGGACGGGGGTGGGTTGGGGAAAAGGGAAGGGGAAAGAAGAGGGGAGGGGGGAAGTGGTGTGTGATTTGGGCGGGTGGGGTGCCACACAAGAGGTTATTAAATAAAATTAGGGCTCCTGGGATTGGGGGTAATATACTAGCATGGATTGAGGATTGGTTAACGGACAGAAAACAGTAGGAATAAACGGGTCATTTTTGGGTTGGCAGGCTGTAGCTAGTGGGGTACCGCAAGGATCAGTGCTTGGGCCTCAGCTATTCACAATCTACATCAATGATTTGGATGAAGGGACTGAGTGTAAAGTATCCACATTTGCTGATGATACAAAGTCAGGTGGGAAAGTAAGCTGTGAGAAGGATGCAAAGAGGCTACAGAGAGATATAGACAGGTTGACTGAGTGGGCAAGAACATGGCAAATGGAATACAATGTGGGGAAGTGTGAAGTTATCCACTTTTGTTGGAAAAACAAAAAAGCAGGGTATTTTTTGAATGGTGAGAGACTGGGAAATGTTTGTATTCAGAGGGACCTGGGTGTCCTTGTACATGAATCACAGAAAGTTAACATGCAGGTACAGCAAGCAATTAGGAAAGCAAATGGTATGTTAGCTTTTGTTACAAAAGGATTAGAGTACAAGAGTAAAGAAGTGTTACTACAATTATATAGGGCCCTGATGAGACCACACCTGGAGTACTGCGTACAGCTCTGGTCTCCTTACCTAAGGAAGGATATACTTGCCATAGAGGGAGTGCAACGAAGGTTCACCAGACTGGTTCCTGGGATGGGGGGATTGTCCTATGAGGAGAGATTGTGTACACTAGGCCTATATTCTCCAGAGTTTAGAAGAATGAGAGGTGATCTCATTGAAACATATAAAATTCTTACAGGGCTTGACAGGGTAGATGCTGAGAAAATATTTCCCCTGGCTGGGGAATCTAGAACACGGGGTCACAGTCTCAGAATAAGGGGTCGGCCATTTAGGACTGAGATGAGGAGAAATTTCTTCACTCAGAGGGTGGTGAATCTTTGGAATTCTCTACCCCAGAGAGCTGTGGATGCTCAGTCGTTGAGTATATTCAAGACAGAGGTCAATTAATTTTTGGGAATCAAGGGATATGGGGATAGTTCAGGAAAGTGGAGATGAGGTATAAGATCAGCCATAATCTTATTGAATGGTGGAGCAGGCTCAATGGGCCGAATGGCCGACTCCTGCTCCTATTTCTTATGTTCTTATGAGGGTGTGTTTAGCCAGGGTGCTCGGCCCAGCAGGGTGTGGGGCAGGCTCAATGGGCCGAATGGCCGACTCCTGCTCCTATTTCTTATGTTCTTATGAAGGTGTGTTTTGCCAGGGTGCTCGGCCCAGCAGGGTGTGGGGCAGGTTCGATTGAGCAGCTGGTCTTTTCCTGCCCTCCAGTTTTGTGTCTTGGTGTGAGGGACACTCTGTGGAACTTAACTTGCCTGTCACCTCGCATCGCTGCGACAGCCTCAGTACTCAACACCAACAACAGCCAATCTCCAGACCCCATCCTACAACTCATCCGCTTCATCCTTGACCACAATGTCTTCACCTTCGACTACCAGTTTTTTACCCAAACACACGGAACAGCCATGGGGACCAAATTCGCACCCCAATACGCCAACATCTTCATGCACAAGTTCGAGCAAGACTTCTTCGCTGCACAGGACCTCCAACCAACGCTATACACCAGATACATCGACGACATTTTCTTCCTATGGACCCACAGCGAAGAATCACTGAAAAGACTACACGATAACATCAACAAGTTCCATCCCACCATCAAACTCACCATGGACTACTCCTCAGAATCGGTTTCATTCTTGGACACACGAATCTCCATCAAAGATGGACACCTCAGCACTTCACTCTACCGCAAGCCCACGGACAACCTCACGATGCTCCACTCTCCAGCTTCCACCCTAACCACGTTAAAGAAGCCATCCCCTATGTACAAGCCCTGCGAATGCACAGGATCTGCTCAGACGAGGAGGAACGCGATGGACACCTACAGACGCTGAAAGACGCCCTCGTAAGAACGGGATATGACGCTCGACTCGTCGATCGACAGTTCCGACGGGCCACAGCGAAAAACCGCATAGACCTCCTCAGAAGACAAACACGGGACACAACCAACAGAGTACCATACGTCGTCCAGTACTTCCCCGGAGCAGAGAAACTACGCCATGTTCTTCGTAGCCTTCAACATGTCATCGATGACGATGAACACCTCGCTAAGGCCATCCCCACGCCTCCACTACTCGCCTTCAAACAGCCGCCTAACCTCAAACAGACCATCGTTCGCAGCAAATTACCCAGCTTTCAGGAGAACAGCGACCACGACACCACACAACCCTGCCACGGCAACCTCTGCAAGACATGCCAGATCATCAACACAGATACCATCATCACACGTGAGGACACCACCCACCAGGTACATGGTACATACTCATGTGACTCGACCAACGTTGTCTACCTCATACGTTGCAGGAAAGGATGCCCCGGAGCATGGTACATCGGCGAGACCATGCAGACACTGTGACAACGTATGAACGGACACCACGCAACAATCGCCAGGCAGGAGTGTTCCCTCCCAGTCGGGGAACACTTCAGCAGTCAAGGACATTCAGCCTCCGATCTTCGGGTAAGCGTTCTCCAAGGCGGCCTTCGAGACACACAACAACGCAAAATCGTCGAGCAGAAACTGATAGCCAAGTTCCGCACCCATGAGGACGGCCTCAACCGGGATCTTGGGTTTATGTCACGCTACATGTAACCCCACCTGACATAGAGTCATCCAGACTCGAGTCGTCGTTGGCTTGTTCTCTCTACACAGATGTGGCCGGACCTGCTGTGATTTCCAGCAAAAAAAGTTTTTTGTTTTCCATACAGACCCCAGCATCTGCCACAATTGACCCCTTGTGACCCCACCTCATTGTCTTTGATGTAATGTTTTCCTGACTGACCTGTTTGGACACCATCCACACCTTTGATTGCCGGGATTATCTCTCTGCCGAGGTGTGATAAAGAGCAGTTAGAAAGATTCACTGTAATCATCTGGCAGTGTTCTCTGACTATATATGCTGTGCCCATTTGTATTTCTTCACTTCACCTGACGAAGGAGCAGCGCTCCGAAAGCTCGTGATTTCAAATAAAACTGTTGGACTATAACCTGGTGTTGTGCGACTTCTCACATTTGTCCACCCCAGTCCAACACCGGCATCTCCGCATCATTATCACATCACCTTCTGGATTCCCAGCCTTTTAATAACAGCAAGGAAAAATGAATGTGTAATCCCGGAGACTCCCGGTAAATATATATCTGTGTAACAAGCATATATCAGTCACCTTCACCCTTCCCCAGGCATAGCCTGTGTTCACATCACCACACAATCCGTTCCATGTGTCTGAGTGCATGTGTCACCGTGTGTCACCGTGTGTTACCGTGTTACCGTGAGTTACCGTGTGTCACCGTGTTACCGTGAGTTACCATGTGTCACCGTGAGTTACCATAGAATCATAGAAAGTTACAGCACGGAAGGAGGCCATTTCGGCCCATCGTGTCCGCGCCGGCCAGCAAAGAGCTATCCAGCTTAATCCCACTTCCCAGCTCTTGGTCAATAGCCCTGCAGGTTAGAGCATCCCAAGTGCACATCCAAGTACTTTTTAAATGTGGTTAGGGTTCCTGCCTCTACCACCCTTTCAGGCAGTGCGTTCCAGACCCCCACAACCCTCTGGGTGAAGAAATTTCCCCTCAAATCCCCTCTAAACCTTCCACCAACTAAATCTGTACCCCCTGGTTTTTTTGACCCCTCTGCTAAGGGAAATAGGTCCTTTTTATCCACTTTATCTATGTCCCTCAATAAGGTCTCCCCTCAGCCTCCTCTGCTCCAAGGAAAACAGACCCAGTCTTTCCTCATAGCTAAGATTCTCTACTCCCAGCAGCATCCTTGTAAATCTCCTCTGTACCCTCTCTAGTGCAATCACATCTTTCCTGTAATGTGGGGACCAGAACTGCACGCAGTACTCTAGCTGAGGCCTAACTAGTGTTTTATACAGTTGAAGCATAACCCCCCTGCTCTTGTATTCTATGCCACGGCTAATAAAGGCAAGCATTCCGTATGCCTTCTTAACCACCTTATCTACCTGGCCTGCTACCTTCAGGGATCTGTGGACATGCACTCCAAGGTCACTTTGTTCCTCTACACTACTCAGTGTCCTACCATTTAATGTGTATTCCCTTTCCTTGTTAGCCCTCCCCAAATGTGTTACCATGAGTCACCATGAGTTATGTGTGTTACCGGGTGTTATCTTGAGTTACCATGAATTACTGTCCTGCATATTAGTCTCCCATCTCCTCTCCATAAACCAAGACCGTCTATTTCCAGCTCCGTAACATCGCCCAATTCCACACCTGCCTCAGCTCATCAGCTCATCTGCTGCTGAAACCCAATTGGTGGGAGTAACTATGACTCTCTTCAGTGATATTACACTTGAGAGAAGTCAATCTGAATAGTTACAGTCGCTGTGATTGTCTTACGTATTCTCTCGATCACAGCGAGTCGTACCTCCCCGTGGGTTCCTGCCGGTAACAAAGTATATCGTTGGCCAAATCAACTTCCTAAGAATACGTGTAGGTGGGTGATCTGCGCAGATCACGGCCCTAGCGGGCAGGGGCATTTAAAACAAAGAAAATGGAGGGTAACCTGAGAAGGTTTACCCTACCCGGATGGGACGTATCCCGGATAAACAAAGTCCCCGTTCAGTGCCAATTGCAGCGGCACACTACACAAAGTGCAAATGCTGCACATGCGCCGGGTCCTTGCCTGCGGAACCTGAGCGAACGTCCTCCTCCACCCAGACCAGTGAGGAGGACCCGAGACCAAGAAGACCAGAATACCTGCCAGATTGGCACCCAGTTCAGGTAGTCAGAGCCAAGAGAGCTGGGAGGCCAGTAGTAGATGATGAAACGGGGGTTAGTGATGATGGTCTTACCGCTTCTGACGGCCTAGCTGCAAATGTTATCATCCTAACCCAAATAATTTATAATAGTAGCCTAAAGAAAACCTTGGGAATGGAAACTGAGACAGCCACAGACAGTACACCAACAATTCAAACTACCATAGAGAATGCCACTTATTTTGAAGGCATTCGAATCGAACCTAAACAAGACAGAAATCCAAAGACAGCAATAATTATACACTACCCAATCGACGGACTGTTTTGCTTTGAATGCAATGAAGTTTATCACACTGTCGGATTATTTAGATCTCACCTGAATAAAAAACATCAAATTAATAACTTCCAAACGAAATGCGGGAAATGCAATAAAACTGGCGAATACCATTCGATAGCATGCCATTACGCCAAATGTAAAGGTAAAGGGTTACCCAACACAGAAGGCATCTTCTCCTGCGAAGCTTGTGAATAACTCAAAGGGGTCTCAACCAGCGCGAGAGGCACAAACACCCAGCTCTGAGGAATAAGAAACGAATTGCAGCGCTTATTCCTAAGAAAAAACCTGGCAGACAGACGATTTGGTCGGCGGAAGAAATCGACCTACTAATAAAGCTGGAACAACAGTCCCTTGGTAGGCGAGATATCAACAAATTAATCGCTAATGAACTGAAATCAAAAACAAATCGGCAGATTTCGGACAAGCGACGTGCCCTACGTAAAGAGGCAGAGAGAGCGGCGACAGAGGCTCGGAACACAAACAATGACGGGGAGTTGGACGATGATTTGGAGCTTCCTGAAACCGAGGAAACAACAACCACCGCCGGCCAAGCAACAAATAATGCCGAAGCCCGACCCTGGGACCCAGCAATGGGTCTCCCAAAACACCGTGATCTAGTTGATCAGCTCTTAATTGCTGAAGAGTTTCTTCGTGATAAGGAAGACCCGGAGGTCAGAGGTCTATGTTTAGGCCTGGTAGAAAGTATCACGGAGACGGTGCTTGATAAATATATATCTAATCCTCGTGGGACAAAGAGGAAAAAGGCGGCCAACAATAAGAACAAGCACAGAGTCGCGAACGCCCAAAACTCCGGTGCTAAAAAAAGGTGGGCCTCTAAAAAGGCCAAATTCAAACTTATTCAGACACTGTACAAAAAGGACAGAAAAAGACTGGCACGTCAAATCATGGGTGCTCCAGCCACAACAAACTGCCCTCTGAGTAAGGAGGACCTGGAAAAGTGCTTCATCGCTAAACTTTCCTACCCAAACAATAAAGCAAACATCAGTAGTTCGGCAACATACCAGGGACACACCAACCACAATATACTGATGGAAGCCATTCAGGTTGAAGAAGTTGAAGAAGCACTCAGAGGGATTAAAGAAAAGAGTGCAGTCGGGCCGGATGGCATGAAGGTTGAGGACCTCCAGAACATCATGGGAGAAGACGAGAACATACTCCCCCGCCTCTTCACTCTATGGTTGAAATCAGCTACAATTCCGGCGGCTTTAAAGAAAAGCAGAACAGTATTGATTCCAAAGACCGAGGAGGCAGAGCTCTTGAAAGATATCGACAACTGGAGGCCCATTACAATCGGGCCAATGTTGCTCCGCCTCTTCACTAAGATAATCGCGAAGAGGCTCTCAGAGGCTGTGGAAATTAACCCACGTCAGAAGGGGTTTATAGCAGCTACCCCGGGATGTAATGAGAATATCGTTATTCTCCAAAATATAATCAAAGGAGCAAAGAGCAACAAAAAAGATCTGGCCATAGTCTTTGTAGACTTAGCAAAGGCCTTTGACTCAGTCAGCCATAAAATGCTCTCAATTGGTTTAAAAAGGATGGGTGTGCCGAGAAGGTTTATTCACCTAGTGGAGAGTCTCTATACCGGCAACACGACGGTAATAGAAGGTGATAAAACCAACACAGACCCCATCTTCATCAAAAGGGGAGTCAAACAAGGCGACCCGTTATCACCTCTGTTGTTTAATATTATGATGGAGCCCCTTATATGTTCCTTAGAAAGAGCTAACATGGGGGTGGTGATGAAACTTAACAATCAAGCAATCAACTGTTGCTCACTTGCCTTTGCGGACTATATCGCAATTCTCAGCGACTCCCACTCTGGAATGGCCACTAATCTGAAAATCTTGCAGTCATTCTGTAAGAATACAGGTCTTAACATCAACATAAAGAAGACAGCCGGCTTCCACTTCAGTTGTGTGAGGAAGACGTTCCAATATAACTGTAAACATAAATGGAAGATCAACGGAAGCCCGGTGAGCTACATCCCTCCAGGAGACCTAGAGAAGTATCTGGGGGCCCGAATCGACCCATGGGCGGGAGTCACCGAGGACAAATGGTCCGCAAAACTCAACACTTGGATAGAGAGCCTGAGGCAGGTTGAATTGAAGCCTACTCAGAAGCTCGAAATACTTAAAATGCATATGATACCACGGATCTACTATCATCTCATTTTAACTGAAGCATCCCAGAATACTCTTACTAATCTGGACCTATTAATTAAAAAAGCAGTTAAGGAGATACTTCATCTCCCAGCCGATATCACGGACGGCATTTTATACTCAAGAAATAAAGACGGAGGCCTTGGGCTGCCCAAACTGGAAATACAAATTCCATCTGCACTCATAAGGAAACTCGTATCCCTTGAAACGTCTAACGACGCGATTATCAATGCGTCGTTCCAGTACCGCGGGAAAAATAACCAAGAGAACATTATGAGGCTCAGGAATTTGAAAGTCCTCAAAGAGATTGAAGAGTTCCATGAACCCACTCCACCCCAAGCCATCCAAGGCAGTGAACTGTCCAGACTGCCGAGTATTGCCGAGGAAACGTTCGAAGAGATGGCAAACCAAGATAGAGAGATGCCCAGACGGCTGGAGACTACATTAGAAGTGGTGGCGAGAGCAATGTTTGGAATTGGAAAGAGCAACAAACCAATTAATAGATACGCGGACTGGAGGAAACGGGAATTCGCCAGATGGGCAAAACTCAGGTGCCAAGGCTCGGGAATTCATTATTACAGAGATGATAGAATATCCAACTCATGGATAAATACAGTTTACATCCACAAACAATCGCAATATATAATGGGACTATTATTGAGGTGTAACCTATATCCCACTAGGTACACCCTTTCATACGGCCGCAGTAACGCGGTGAAAACCTGTAGAAGATGCTTGGCAGCAAGCGAATCTATAGTACATATATCTGGACGATGTCCCGCGGTCAAGAACGCGAGAATAAAACGCCATAACAAGATCCAGGATAAACTGAAAGAACTGGTGTCCAAATATGGCTGGACGATACACATCGAGCCCAGATTTATAACCCAGGATGGGAGATTATGGAAGCCCGATATTATATTCATCAAAGGGCAGGAGGTGGCAGTGGTCGATGTGACGGTGCGATTCGAGGACAACAACATGGCGCTGGAGAAAGCATGGGCGGAGAAGGCCGAAAAATACAAACATCTGGAACCACTGATCACAGAAATGACCAAGGGAGCGTCGATCCAATTTTTTAGATTCGTTATGGGAGCCAGAGGCAAATGGCTGGAACTTAATGACACTTTTATGAAATATCTCAATATTGAGAGGTACAATGCCTTCTCTAAACAACTATCTAGATTAACAATAGCTTTAACACTGGAAATATTACAGATATTTAATGATCAGTAATTGCTGGTGTACTGTCTGTGCGTAAAAGTAATATTAATCTCTTTATCTCTATGGTAATAGTTCTTGCGTGTGTTTGTATTATCATCGTTAAAGATGAATTGTAAAAACTGTGTTTTTAATCACTGTAATGAATGTGTATATTATTAGTAATAATACACAAACATCGATGATGATTATGGGTATAACTCTACGAGCGTATGGCTCCATGAGAACTAACCAATGACACGGTAGCTTTGCTACGTTTCCCTTTCGGTGATGAACTCCATGCTGGTAAAACAGGTAGCCGTCTGTACCTATCCTATTAATCATAGTTTTACCCAGTCGCCTCCATCATCTGAGTACCCGGCCTTCCCATGGCCTGTGTGTATTCACTGGACGAGACCTCGTAGACGAGCCACGTTAATACTTGAAATAGACACTCTTTTAATGGGACTTGTCCCACGAGTGTATCCAAATGCCTGTGTTACCTCTAGACTCGACTATTCCAATGCTCTCCTGGCTGGCCTCCCATCTTTCACCCTCCATAAACTTGAGCTCATCCAAAACTCTGCTGCCCGTATCCTAACTCACACCAAGTCCCGTTCACCCATCACTCCTGTGCTTGCTGACCTACATTGACTCCCAGTCCATTTTGATTTAAAATCCTCATCCTTGTTTTCAAATCCCTCCATGGCCTCGCTCCTCCCTATCTATGTACCTCCTCCAGCCCCTACAACCATAGAAACATAGAAACATAGAAAATAGGTACAGGAGTAGACAATTCGGTCCTTCGAGCCTGCACCGCCATTCAATGCGTTCATGGCTGAACATGCTACCTCAGTACCCCATTCCTGCTTTCTCGCCATACCCCTTGATCCCCCTAGTTGTGAGTGTTATATCTAACTCCCTTTTGAATATATTTAGCGAACTGGCCTCAACAACCTTCTGTGGAAGAGAATTCCATAGATTCACCATTCTCTGGGTGAAGAAGTTCCTCCTCAGCTCAGTCTTAAATGGCTTCCCCTTAATCCTTAGACTGTGACCCCTGGTTCTAGTTTTCCCTAACATTGGGAACATTCTGCCCGCATCTAATTTGTCTAAACCAGTCAGGATTTTAAATGTCTCTATAAGATCCCCCCTCATTCTTCTGAACTCCAGAGGATACAAGTTCAGTTGACCCAATCTTTCTTGATATGTCAGTCCGGCCATCCCAGGAATCAATCTAGTGAACCTTCGCTGCACTCCCTCAATAGCAAGAATGTCCTTCCTTAAGTTAGGAGACCAAAACTGCGCACAATACTCCAATGTCTCTGCGCTCCTCCAATTCTGGCCTCTTGTGCATCCCCAATTTCCATCGCTCCACCATTGGCAGCCATGCCTTCAGCTGCCTGGGCCCTAAGTTCTGGAATTCCTTCCCAGTGCAGTACTGAAGGAGCGCTGCACTGTCGGAGGGTCAGTACTGAGGGAGCGCTGCACTGCCGGAGGGGCAGTACTGAGGGAGCACTGCACTGCCGGAGGGGCAGTACTGAGGGAGCGCCGCACTGTCGGAGAGGCAGTACTGAGGGAGCGCCGCACTGTCGGAGGGGCCATACTGAGGGAGCGCCGCACTGCCGGAGGGGCAGTACTGAGGGAGCACTGCACTGCCGGAGGGGCAGTACTGAGGGAGCGCCGCACTGTCGGAGGGGCAGTACTGAGGGAGCGCCGCACTGTCGGAGGGGCAGTACTGAGGGAGCGTGCACTGTCGGAGGTGCTGTCTTTCGGATGAGACATTAAACCGAGTCACTGTCTGGCCTCTCAGGTGGACGTAAAAGATCCCACTGACTCTATTCGAAGAAGAGCAGGGGAGTTCTCTCTGGTGTCCTGGCTAATATTTATCCCTCAACCAACATCACTAAAACAAATTATCTCATTGCTGTTTGTGGGTTCTTGCTGTACACAAATTGGCTGCCACGTTTCCCTACATTACAACAGTGACTATACTTCAAAAGTATTTAATTGGCTGTAAAGTGCTTTGGGATGTCCTGAGGTCGTGAAAGGCGCTGTAGAAATGCAAGTCTTTCTTTCATTTTGTCTCTGTGTTTGTCTGCTGTTTGTCTTTTTCTGTCTCTCTCTGACTGTCTCTATCTCTGTCTCAGTCTCCCTCTCTCTCTCTCTCTCTCTCGCTCCCTGGACTTGGCAAAATGTGATTGAAGAGCATTTATGTCTGGGTTTAGCGAGCTTTAGACAGGTAATCTGTTGCGTCAAAGCACGAACTCAGACTTAAATCACTTCAGGGTCACCTTCATGATGTTTTTGAAGCTTTTGTAAGAAATGTGCTGTGGGACGGTATGGAGTGGCTAGAGAATCGGGGAGGGGAACGCTAGGCATTGGGGGTCTGAAAATATTTAGGGTTGCTGCAGGTTTAGGAGAAAATCTCCTGACCCAGGGCCTGGTGAGCAGTTCTTGTCCCATTGAGTGCTTGGACTCCTCAGACTGCTCTCTCAGGACCCCTACCCCAGTGCCCCATTTGAACACCTCATTCAATTGCCGTTATGCAGACCAATCCAGGAAGCTTTGGCTGTAGCTCTGCTCCAGGAACCGGGAGCTCTACCTCAGCATCCCTATAGTGCCCTGTCACTGCCAAGCCTACACAGCGTGCCTGCGCTCAGCTGAATCTAGGCTTGGCAGCGAGAGAGCTTCTTTCGGCCTCCCAGCATCTAACGCTTCACTTGCTGGGGACTAAAAGAAAGACTTGCATTTATACAGATCTTTCACGACCACCGGACATCTCAAAGCGCTTTACAGTCAATGAAGTACTTTTGAAGTGGAGTCACTGTTATAATGTAGGAAACGCGGCAGCCAAATTGCGCACAGCAAGGTCCCACAAACAGCAATGTGATAATGACCAGATAATCTGTTTTTGCTATGTTGGTTGAGGGATAAATATTGGCCAGGACACAGGGGATAACTCCCCTACTCTTCTTCAAAATAATGCCATGGGATCTTTTATGTCCACCTGAGAGGGCAGACGGGGCCTCGGTTTAACGTCTCATCCGAAAGACGGCACCTCTGACAGTGCAGCACCCCCTCAGCACTGCACTGGAGTGTCAGCCTAGCTTTATGTCCCGGGTGCAGTACTGAGGGAGTGCTGCACTATTGGAGGTGCCGTCTTTCGGATGAGATGTTAAACCGAAGGCCCCGTCTACCCTCTCAGGTGGACATAAAAGATCCCATGGCACTATTTCAAAGAAGAGCAGGGGAGTAAATAATGACTGCTGCCCTGGGATTGGAAGTGACCTACAGTACCGAATTCAAGGAAAAGGTTATCTTCGCAATTCCTTAGTCACCTCTAACCTCTTCTCTTCCATTGATGGCCCAGTGCTTCTCTGAATTTCCCTCTCTTCTTCACTCTAAACTTCAAATACCCATCCCACACTCCACATCCTCACTGTGTTGTTATGAAAACACATTTCACCATCTTCCACTTTAACTTATATTTTGCAGGACCTCAAAACTGTGCAACTACTCACCTCATTCAGTACTCCCTCTGCCCACAGCCTAACATCCTAGCCAGATGTCCCCTAAACAATCTCGCCTTCTCTGCTTTTCCTTCAGCCTTGGTGATGCCTTGTTCTGTGGGTCTTGGACCTTCAGACTCTTGCCTCTCAATTAGAAGATTGTGGATTCAAGTCCCACTCGAGACTTGAGCCCATAATCCAGGCCGACATTTCCAGTGCAGTACTGAGGGAGTGCTGCACTATTGGAGGTGCCGTCTTTCGGCTAAGACGTTAAACCGAAGGCCCGTCTGCCTCTGAAGTGGTTGTAAAAGACTTCGAAGAAGAGCAGAGGAGTTCTCCCCAGTGTCCTGGGGCCAATATTTATCCCTCAATCAACATCACAAACAGATTATTTGATCATTATCACATTGCTGTTTGTGGGAGCTTGCTGCGCACAATTTGGCTGCCACGTTGCCTACATTACAACAGTGACTAAAGACTTCAAAAGTATTCCATTGGCTGTAAAGCACTTTGGGACGTTGTGAGGTTGTGAAAGGAGCTATAGAAATGCAAGTCTCTTTCTTTCACACTGGTTTCTCACTGATATAAAGTCAGCCCAGTGGTGAGATAACTTGATGCACAAGCACCTTGGGCTAAATTAAGCAATGTGGCACGGCACTAAAACCACACTGAAGAGCCAATCCTCAATGTTAATTAAATATAAGCTTTCCAAATTCAATGAACATCCTAAATGAATAAATCAAAAGGAAATTGCTGAGAGAGACAGAGCGATTGAGTGAGCGATTGAGTAAACGAGAGTGTGGCAGAGGTTGAGTGTGGCGGTGTGGTGATTGATAGTGCAGCTAATCGATATCACTCCCGACAGCCTCAAGTTTAAAGCACAGCAGCAACGATGACCTAATTATTGAAGGTCATTAATAACTTCTGTGCCTTGAATGTGTCATGAAGCAGCTTAGTGGGCAGCAGATGGTGGATGTAAAACCATCTTCAATCCATTCAAGGGAGCTTATAAGGATAATGAAACGAATCTTCAAATACAAGTAAGGGAAGAGATCGATGCACAGCATGTTTTTCTGAACTAGAATGCTGAGCCTAGTGATTAACAATCAGCAATACAGGCTCCAGAATAAGAACATTCAACACAGCAAACTAACATTTTCCGATCTCACCCTTCCAACTTACTCAAATAATCCTTCAATAATAGTCTGTATAAATCTGAGCGATTGGTCACACTCAACTGTGTCACGCTTCAAGGTACGCAAACTATCCTCTCACTATACACCTTGCACAAGTAAACACTACGCCATTAGACCATGTACAAGGATCCGCAAACTCATTGGAAAAAAAGAGGTATATTAAAGGGTATGGGGAATAGGGGAGAGTGGTAGTAGACTGGGTGGGATATTAAAAAAAGAGTATGGGGAACAAGCAGGAGACTGGGATTGGACTAAGTGGGATATTAAAGAGTACAGGGAGTGAGCAGAGGAGCAGGATTAGACCCCTAGAACACCCGGCCGCTGACCCCTTGCCAGGTTGATGCAGCTCCATTCACAACAAGCCTTGTTTTCGCCTGCCCCTCTCCACACTTCCTAACCTCCCAGCCTGCCCCTCTCCACACTTCCTAACCTCCCAGCCTGCCCTTCTACACACCTCCCAGCCTGCCCCTCTCCACACCTCCCAGCCTGCTCCTCTCCACACCTCCCCCTCTCCACACCTCCCAGCCTGCTCCTCTCCACACCTCCCCCTCTCCACACCTCCCAGCCTGCCCCTCTCCACACCTCCCAGCCTGCTCCTCTCCACACCTCCTAGCTTGTTCGCCTGCCCAGGATCGGAAGCCTTGCTGAAATCTAAAATACATCACATCTACAGGACTTCAGTTTTGAACAAGATCTGTCATTTCTTTAAAGAACTCCAGTAAATTTGATAGGCAAGATGTCTTCCATAAATCTATGCTAACTCCCCCTTACCATCCCATAGTTTTGTGGGTCTTTCACTGACTCTCAGGATTCCTTGAGAACAGACATCTGGCTCACTGGCCTATGCCTGTTTAAAGATTTCTGTTACATCAGCTACTCTCCAATCCTTGGGCATTACTCCATTATCTAATGATTCCCCACAGATAAAGATAAGCCTGATGTTTGACCGTTTGTGCAGAGGGCATCATCAAAAGTGACCAATTAGTGGCAGGGCTGCTTTTTAACAGCTTCAGATGTGACAGATAGAATGAACTAAATCCCAAACCATTGCCGAGATAACGTCAATTACACTTGACGCCTTCTGCCTTGTTCAATAACTAACTGGCAGTGCATCACCCAATCGGTGCCGTAAGCATCATATAACTCGCCAGTAAGAGATGCAAAGGGAGACTGCACAGCAACCAACACTCGCCAGGAACTGCCTCAGAGCCGAACCCATTCCCACGCCAATGGATGGAATTCTCTCTGCTCCATGTGTTAATAATTCGAGATGGGACGTCAGCTAATCCAACCCCAATCCAAGATCATAGTTAAAGGGGCCTTCAAATCCAGCTCAATCCATACTAACTTATCAATATCTTCTCGAGGGGCTTTGGGGCGAGATAAAGATGATGGTGATGCGCCTGAGGTTGAAAGCTGTTATCAGCATATTGCAGGACAGAGCCCAAACTTCACCTTGAAGATCACAAATACACAAAATAAAAGGAAGATGCAGTGAGTGGAGCAAAGCATTTAATTCACATTGTTATTATACAATGTGTCTGTACAACATTTTGGGAAATAAACTGCAGAGAAATTCACTTCCCAGGCAGAGAGAGAGCAAGATGTGATGATGATGATGGGATTCTTCATCCATTGGGCTTTAGCCTTGCTCTCCCGCAGTCTTCTCTTCCGTGCTCCCTCAGTGGCCGCACGCTTTAACCCCACTGGCACCGTTCTACCTGTAGCACTTCTACTCAATCCTTGCTCTAGCAGGAAGTGACTTGCCTTGGGCTGAGGGGGAAGCTGCCATGAAGTGGGTCTGTATGAGGGTCCTGCTGGTAATCTGCAACATAAACCATATCTCAGTGATTGACACTCGGAATTGTAGGAAACGTCAAATGCCCCTCCCAGGCTGTTTATTTTCTCTTTGGTTGGTTGTCCTGAGTGAGGTTCAGCTCAGTGGCCAGTCATGGGTTGTTAGTTAACGTTACCCATCACCCTCTCTCTCTGGAGAATCATATTATTACAGCAGAGCAGGAGGCCATTCAGCCCATTGCGCTGTGTTGCTGTAATAACATTACTCCAACCTTTACCCGTATCCAACTCGCCAACCCCCAACCTGGCTCGTTCTGTGTGTCTCAGTCACTGTTTCACGCCCCCTCCCCCCAGTTACTGGTTAGTGACCAAGTATTCAGATAATAAAATTTAAAACCAGTCGCTATGGTGACCAGGAATTTTCTAGGAGCTGTTCTCACTCCATCACCGTAACTTCAGGGTTTCCACCCCCCGCAAACTCTGACCATCACACTGCAGGACTCCCAGTCATCAATAAATAAATGTTTCTATTGAAATTCAAACAACAGAATCAACCCCAGCCCAGGGCCCGAACACCAGCATCCATTTTAGGCCCATCAATGACCCCGTGCGCCTGAACCTGAATTCCTCAAATAAAACCCCGACACACAGGGCCCGAACCCCGACACATAGGGCCCGAACCCCGACACACGGCAGGACTGTGTTACACGAGTACCTTACCTTTCCTCCTGTCCAGAGCCCAGCCCCAGTCGGCCCATTTCGGGGGAATAAATAAACTACCTTTTCAATCCTCTGCAAAACAAGAGAAAACAAGTAAAATCCTCAGCGTGAAGCTCAAAAATAAGATGGCGTGCAACAACGTGCAGCGAGGGCTTTTCCAATGGATAAAGGCCAATCGCACTGTTTGGCCAAACCCCCCACACCGGGGACATCACAAATTGAAAACATTGGATAAGAACCCTGGGCCACATTTAACTGGGCAGCTCTCAGCCTCGTTTTGATAGGGAGGGAGGAGGTATCACTTTAAATCAATTAGATCACCCCTTAATCTTCTATACTTTAGAGAATACAAGCCCAGTCTGCTCTTTTGGTGCAATCAATAAACAAAAAAACTGTAACTTAACAAAAATACATCAAATGAAACTTAATAAATTAAATTAAAATTTCATTGCCGGTGGTGATGAAGCACTCCAGCCCTGCAGTGCCCACCGGTCACGGAAGGCCTCGGGCGTGCCGGCGGACACCGCGTGCTCCAGCTCCAGGGCCACCCGGGCGCAAACATGGCCGCGGAAGAGAGGCCGGCAGTCGGGCCCAACGCCCCCCTCGACCGCCCGCTGCCCACACCAGTTAATGGTCACTTTGGCCAGGCCCAGGAGCAGTCCCCCCGATCTGCCCGCTCCCCTCCGCACCGGGTGACCAAAGATCAGCAGCGTGGGACTGACGTGCAGCCAAAAACCGAGGGGCAGCCCCTTCAAATAATGGAAGAGGGGCTGCAACCTCTCACATTCAGTGTATACATGGAACACGGACTCCTCCAGGCCGCAGAAAAGGCAGGCGGCCTGGGAGTCCGTGAACCGACTTAAAAATTTATTGCACTGAACTGTTCCGTGCAACACCCTCCAGGCCAAGTCCCCAATAGATAAAGGGAGGATTCCCGCGTAGAGAGCCCTCCACTGGGGACTCCCTCCACCTCCGGACTGCAAGATGGTGCGTCAAGGCGTGTCCGGATGGCAGACGAGGATGGCAAAATGACAAGCCCAGTCTGTGCAACCTGTCCTCATAATTTAACCCTTTTAGCCCCGGTATCATTCTGGTGAATCTGCGCTGCTCCCCCTCCAAGGGCAATATATCCTTCCTGAGGTGCGGGGCCCAGAACTGAACACAGTGTCCAGATGGGGTCTAACCAGAGCTCCGGACAACTGTGACAGAACCTCCAGCCCCTGGGATAAAGGCCGACAATCCAACAGCCTTAAGGTTGCTTTTTGTACCTGTATGACTCGGAATCTCAAATCTCTTTGCTCCTCCACTGTTCCTAGTTTCTCCCCATTTAGTAAATACTCTGACCTATCTTTCTTGGGTCCAAAGTGGATGACATCACACTTCCCCACATTGAGTGGGAAAAACTAGGGCAGATGGAGTTCAGTCTATTAATGTCCCTTTGCAACTTTCTGCTCCCAGCCACACAATGTACTGCACCTCCTAACATGGTGTCATCTGCAAACTTGGATACACAACTCTCTATTTATTTATTCATTCATCCACGTCAATTAATAAATATGGTGAAAAATTGAGGCCCCAGAACAGATCCCTGGGGAACACTATTTGTCACATCCCGTCAATCAGAGAATATTCCTTTCATCCCCACTCTCTGTCTCCTTCCTCCCAACTAATTCCCAACCTAAGTGAAAAGGAGTTCAATTCTCATTTTGGTAATCTCTCGTGTTTAACCTTCTAAAATGCCTTCTAGAAGTCGGTAGAGATAACACTCCCTGAGCATTAGTGACCCCTCAAAAAACTCAACCAGATGATTCAGACATGACCTGCCCCCAACAAAGCCGCTGTCCGGAGTGGCCGTACCTGCCGGCCGGAGAGTCGCTGCTACATTCCTGCCGGACAGCCGCCGGCCCGCCGACCTCATCCGCGAATCTGCAAAACAAACAAACAATCAGACTCAAGAACTTCCAGAGAAACCCCGGCCCCAGAGAGAGTCCGCCCCAGACCAACCCCGGCCCCAGAGAGAGAGAGAGTCCGCCCCAGACCAACCCCGGCCCCAGAGAGAGAGAGTCCGCCCCAGACCAACCCCGGCCCCAGAGAGAGAGAGAGAGAGAGTCCACCCCAGACCAACCCCGGCCCCACAGAGAGAGAGAGAGAGAGAGTCCACCCCAGACCAACCCCGGCCCCACAGAGAGAGAGAGAGAGAGTCCACCCCAGACCAACCCCGGCCCCAGAGAGAGAGAGTCCACCCCAGACCAACCCCGGCCCCAGAGAGAGAGAGTCCACCCCAGACCAACCCCGGCCCCAGAGAGAGAGAGTCCACCCCAGACCAACCCCGGCCCCAGAGAGAGAGAGAGAGAGAGTCCGCCCCAGACCAACCCCGGCCCCACAGAGAGAGAGAGAGTCCGCCCCAGACCAACCCCGGCCCCACAGAGAGAGAGAGAGTCCACCCCAGACCAACCCCGGCCCCAGAGAGAGAGAGTCCACCCCAGACCAACCCCGGCCCCAGAGAGAGAGAGAGAGAGAGTCCGCCCCAGACCAACCCCGGCCCCACAGAGAGAGAGAGAGTCCGCCCCAGACCAACCCCAGCCCCAGAGAGAGAGAGAGAGAGAGTCCACCCCAGACCAACCCCGGCCCCACAGAGAGAGAGAGAGAGAGTCCACCCCAGACCAACCCCGGCCCCACAGAGAGAGAGAGTCCGCCCCAGACCAACCCCAGCCCCAGAGAGAGAGAGAGAGAGAGTCCACCCCAGACCAACCCCGGCCCCACAGAGAGAGAGAGAGAGAGTCCACCCCAGACCAACCCCGGCCCCAGAGAGAGAGAGAGAGAGAGAGTCCGCCCCAGACCAACCCCGGCCCCAGAGAGAGAGAGAGAGAGAGAGTCCGCCCCAGACCAACCCCGGCCCCAGAGAGAGAGAGAGAGAGAGAGTCCGCCCCAGACCAACCCCAGCCCCAGAGAGAGAGAGAGAGAGAGAGAGTCCACCCCAGACCAACCCCGGCCCCAGAGAGAGAGAGAGAGAGAGAGAGTCCACCCCAGACCAACCCCGGCCCCAGAGAGAGAGAGAGTCCGCCCCAGACCAACCCCAGCCCCAGAGAGAGAGAGAGAGAGTCCGCCCCAGACCAACCCCGGCCCCACAGAGAGAGAGAGAGAGTCCGCCCCAGACCAACCCCGGCCCCAGAGAGAGAGAGAGTCCGCCCCAGACCAACCCCGGCCCCAGAGAGAGAGAGAGAGAGTCCGCCCCAGACCAACCCCGGCCCCAGAGAGAGAGAGAGAGTCCGCCCCAGACCAACCCCGGCCCCAGAGAGAGAGAGAGAGAGAGTCCGCCCCAGACCAACCCCGGCCCCAGAGAGAGAGAGAGAGAGAGTCCGCCCCAGACCAACCCCGGCCCCACAGAGAGAGAGAGAGAGAGTCCACCCCAGACCAACCCCGGCCCCACAGAGAGAGAGAGTCCGCCCCAGACCAACCCCAGCCCCAGAGAGAGAGAGAGAGAGAGTCCACCCCAGACCAACCCCGGCCCCACAGAGAGAGAGAGAGAGAGTCCACCCCAGACCAACCCCGGCCCCAGAGAGAGAGAGAGAGAGAGAGTCCGCCCCAGACCAACCCCGGCCCCACAGAGAGAGAGAGAGAGAGTCCACCCCAGACCAACCCCGGCCCCAGAGAGAGAGAGAGAGAGAGAGTCCGCCCCAGACCAACCCCGGCCCCAGAGAGAGAGAGAGAGAGAGTCCGCCCCAGACCAACCCCGGCCCCACAGAGAGAGAAATAGAGACAATGAGGGAGAGGAGTCTGAGCCCGAGAGCGGCTGAGGAGGGAGGGGGGGGGGGGGGTCTTACGCCGGCTGGACTCTGTTGAAGAAGCGCCTGCGGAGAACGATGGCCAGGGTGCTGAGGACCACAATGGTGGTACACATCCCGCCGGCGCACCGAGCGCCCATTGCCGAGCGCAACCCGGGCCGGCCGGGCGGCCGCTGATTGGTGGCGGGATTAGCCAATCACAACGATTAGGGCCAGGAGAGGGCGTGGCCAACGGACTGGGCGTGGCCAGGAGAGGGCGGGGCCAGCGGACTGGGCGGGGCCAGGAGCTTCGGGCAGATTTTGAACAGTTTGAACGGCGTGTTACTGGATTGGTCTGAGTGTCTGGGTTAGGGTCTCTCTCTGTCTGTCTGTCTGTCTCTGCCTGTCTGTCTCTGCCTGTGTCTCAGTCTGTCTGTGTATCTGTCTGTCTCTGTCTGTGTCTCAGTCTGTCTGTGTATCTGTCTGTCTGTGTCTCTGTCTGTCTGTGTATCTGTCTGTCTCTGTCTGTGTCTCAGTCTGTCTGTGTATCTGTCTGTCTCTGTCTGTGTCTCTGTCTGTCTCTGCCTGTCTGTGTCTCAGTCTGTCTGTGTATCTGTCTGTCTCTGTCTGTCTGTGTCTCAGTCTGTCTGTGTATCTGTCTGTCTCTGTCTGTGCCTCTGTCTCTGCCTGTCTGTCTCTGTCTGTGTCTCAGTCTGTCTGTGTATCTGTCTGTCTCTGTCTGTGTCTCTGTCTGTCTGTGTATCTGTCTGTCTCTGTCTGTGTCTGTCTCTGTCTGCCCTTCAAAAGCACACAGATGCTGATGCTCAACAATAAACTGACCTTTTCTGCAATGGACATTCTCTACCACAGAGCCGCCTGTACCCAGAATCCCGAGCTCCTGAGGCCAACATTCATCACTCAACCAACATCAATAAAAACAGATGATCTTTATGTCATTGCTATTTGTGGGATTTACTGTGCACAAATTGCCTGCCATGTTTCCCTACATTACAACAGTGATTGCACTACAAAAATACTTCATTGGCTGTAAAGCACTTTGGGATGTCCTGAGATCGTGAAAGGCGCTATATAAATGCAGGTTCTTTCCTATTAAACAGTAATCAGGAAACTATAATATAGTAATCTATAATCTATCACAATAATCTACAATACGATAATCTATCACAATAATCAATAATATGGTAATCTATAATCTATCACACTAATCAGTAATACGGTAATCGCTCACTCGGAGGTCGAACTCCAAACCATCGTCAACAACTTCACCGAAGCGTACGAGAGCTTGGGCGTTACACTAAACATCCGTAAGACAAAGGTCCTCTACCAACCTGCCCCCGCCACACAGTACTGCCGATTATCAAAATCCACGACAAGGCCTTGGACAACATGGACCACTTTCCATACATCGGGAGCCTACTGTCAGCAAGGGTAGACGTCGATGACGAAGTCCAACACTGCCTTCAGTGTGCCAGTGCAGCCTTCGGTCGCCTGAGGAAGAGAATGTTTGAAGACCAGGACCTCAAACCCGGCACTAAGCTCATGGTCTACAGAGCAGCAGTGATACCCACCCTGCTGTATGCCTCAAAGACATGGACCATTTACAGCAGGCACCTCAAAGCACTGGAGAGGTACCACCAACGCTGCCTCTGCAAGATCCTGCAAATCCATTGCAGGATAGGCGCACCAACGCCAGTGTTCTCGCTCAGGCCATCATCCCCAGCATCGAAGCTTTGACCACGCTCGATCAGCTCCGATGGACGGGTCACATCGTCAGCATGCCCGATACGAGACTCCCAAAACAAGCGCTCTACTCGGAGCTCCGGCACAGCAAGAGAGCCCCAGGTGGGCAGAGGAAACACTTCAAGGACACCCTCAAAGCCTCCTTGAAAAAGTGTAACATCCCCACTGACACCTGGGAATCCCTGGCCCAAGACCGCACAAAGTGGAGAAGAAGCATCCGGGAAGGCACTGAACACCTCGAGTCTCTTCGCCAGGAGCAAGCGGAAGCCAAGCGCAGGCAGCGCAAGGAGCACACGTCAACCCAAGCACCCCACCCACTCACTACTTCAACCACCATCTGCCCCACCATCTGCATTGGACTCATCAGTCACCTGAGAACTCATTTTTAATGTGGAAGCAAGTCATCCTCGGTTCCAAGGGACTGCCTAAGAAGGAGGAAATCTATAATCTATCAAACTAATCAATAATATGGTAATCTATAATCTATCACGCAAATCAATAATACGGTAATCTATAATCTATCATGCTAATCAATAATACAGTAATCTATAATCTATCACACTAATCAATAATACAGTAATCTATAATCTATCATACTAATCAATAATACGGTAATCTATACTCTATCACACTAATCAATAATACAGGAATCTGTAATCTATCACACTAATCAATAATATGGTAATCTATAATCTATCACATTAATACAGTAAATTGAGAGGGGATGTGATGATGAAAATAGAATTTGCAAAGAGAGAATATGAGAGTAGAATGGCGGTTAACATAAAAGGGAACCAAAAATCTTCTACCGGCATGTAAACAGTAAGCGGGTAGGAAGAGGCGGGGTGGGGCCTATTAGGGACAAAGAAGGTGATATATGCTTAGAGGCGCAGGGCAAGGCTAGAATACTCAATGAGTACTTTGTATCGGTGTTTACTAAGGAGGTGGATGCTGACAAAATATCGGTAGAAGTGGAAAAGGTAGAAGCAATGGAAGGAGTGAAAATTGATAGACAGGATGTACTAGAAAGGCTGGGTATGCTTAGAGTGGACAAGTCGCCTGCTCCGGATGGCTTGCATCCCAGGTTGCTAAGGGAATTGGGGGAGGAGATAGCGGTAGGGCTTGCCATAATTTTCCAATCTTCCCTAGATGAGGGGGAGGTGCCTGAGGATTGGAAAGTGGCAAATGTGACACCATTGTTCAAGAAAGGGTGCAAGGACAATCCTAATAACTACAGGCCGGTCAGTTTAACATCAGTGGTGGGTAAAGTTTTAGAAACAATAATCAAGGAAAAAATTAACGGGCACTTGGAGAGGTTTAAGCTAATTAAGGAGAGCCAACACGGATTTGTAAAAGGAAGATCGTGTTTGACTAATCTAATTGAATTTTTTGATGAAGTAACAGAAAGGATTGATGAAGGGAATGCAATGGATGTTGTCTACATGGATTTTAGGAAGGCGTTTGACAAAGTACCACATAGAAGGCTGGTTAACAAAATTGAGGCTCATGGAATAGGTGGGTCAGTGGCAGCTTGGATAAGGAATTGGCTTAAGGACAGAAAACAGCGAGTTGTGGTAAATGGCTGTTTTTCAGACTGGAGGATGGTAGACAGTGGTGTTCCCCAAGGGTCAGTGCTGGGGCCACTGCTTTTTTTTTGATATATATAAATGACCTGGATATTGGAATACAGAGTAGAATTTCTAAATTTGCCGATGACACCAAACTTGGGGGTGTGGCAAACAGTGATGATGATAGCAATCGACTGCAACAGGACATAGAAAGGCTAGCAGAATGGGCAGACAAGTGGCAAATGGAATTTAATACAGAGAAGTCTGAGGTGATGCATTTTGGCAGAAGGAACAGGGAGAGGCAATATACACTTAATGGCACAGTTTTAAAGAGTGTGCAGGGACAGAGGGACCTGGGAGTTAATGTGCATAGGTCCCTGAAGGTGGCAGGACATATTGAGAGAGTGGGTAACAAAGCATATGGGATCTTGGTCTTCATAAATAGAAAAATGAGAAGTCGCACAACACCAGGTTATAGTCCAACAGATTTATTTAAAATTACAAGCTTTCGGAGCTATCGATCGCCCCTTCTTCAGGTAAAGTTACTATGAGTGAATCTACAAAAATTCACAGAAATAGAGGTATTGAGTACAAAAGTAGAGAAGTTATGCTGAACCTTTATAAAGCGCTGGTTAGGCCACAACTGGAGTATTGTGTCCAGTTCTGGTCACCACACTTTAGGAAGGATGCGAAGGCACTTGAGAGGGTGCAGAGGAGATTTACCAGAATGGTTCTGGGGATGGGGGATCTTAGCTACAAGACAGGTTGGAGAAGCTGGATTTGTTCCTCATTAGAGCAAAGGAGGTTGCGGGGTGATTTGATAGAGGTGTACAAGATTATGACGGGTTTGGATAAGCTAGACGGGGAAAGGCTGTTCCCACTAGATGATGGTACAAGGACTAGGGGACACAGATTTAAGGTTGTGAGGAAAAACTTTTTTACGCAGCGAGTGGTGATGACCTGGAATTTGCTGCCAGTGGAAGTGGTAGAAGCGGAGACACTCAATGTTATCAAGGGGAGACTGAATAGGCATTTGAGGGAAATAAACTTGCAGGGCTACGGGGATAGAGCGGGGGAATGGGACTGACTGGATTGTTCTACAGAGAGCTGGCACGGACTCGAAGGGCCGAATGGCCTCCTTCTGTGCCGTTATGACTCTATGGGGGAAAAATTCAGTATCGCCCCGTTTGGGGCGCAATTATCGGCCGGGCGCAAAGATTAGCACCTGGCGCTAATTATTGCCTCCGACTGCAAACTTGACTTTTATCGCCCCTGGAGGTGATTGGAGCGTTAAATCAGGTGCTTCACAACTGTCTTAAGGCGCAAAGGCCGAGGAGCGAGGCGCTACCTCAGAGCGCTGGCGAAGCTCAGGTGATGTCAGTCAGCAATGGAACACAGACACAATGGCGCCGGCCAGTTCTTAAAGGGGAGGGTTGATCTTGCTTTCCATCCACATCCTGCTCATTGCAGCCTTGAATCTCGGCCTGGAGAGACCTGTACATCAAATCGGCTGGAAAGAACAATGGAGAGAACCAGGGAAAGTGCTCAGAGTGCAACCCCCACAGTCTCTTCTAAATCGATACAAGGAAGGGCAAATCAAAATGAACCTGCAAAGTGCTGCTCAATAACCAAAACTCCTTCACACAGCGTTGAATCTCTCCAGAAGTCTCTCTCTCTCTCTCTCAGAATGCATGGTTCAAAAATGGCACCAACAAAAAAAGGCAGGAAGCGGTCGCCTTTAAATAGCGCTCCCCCAGTCCCTTCCTGACTGCAAAACGCTCCCCTCAACCTGTCGTTGCTAGCGGCAGGCGGTAAGGCAGGGGGCGCCACTCAATATCTGCTCCGGGGCGCTACCGGGGCGTTGCGCACTCGACTGACATCACGATCTGCCGGCACAGGAGATTGTGGCGGTAGTGTTTAGCGCCGCCGCAAAATGTCTAGTTTATTTCGCGAGCGGCACAAACATCGCTGCGCCCGGGCGCTAGACGCTTTGCGCTCCATTAGCGCCCTCTTAAGGCGCTAACAGGAGGCGCAACCAACTGAATTTTCCCCCTATGACTTTATGGGGGAAAAATTCAGTATCGCCCCATTTGGGGCGCAATTATCGGCCGGGCGCAAAGATTAGCGCCAGGCGCTAATTATCGCCACTGACTGCAAACTTGACTTTTAACGCCCCGGGAGATGATTGGAGCGCTAAATCAGGCACTGCACACCTGTCTTAAGGCGCAAAGGCCGAGGAGTGAGGCGCTAACTCAGAGCGCGGGCGCAGCGCAGGTGATGTCAGTTAGCGATGGAACACAGACACACTGGCGCTGGCCAGTTCTTAAAGGGGAGGGTCGATCTTGCTCCCCAGCCACACCCTGCTCATTGGAGCCTTGAATCTCGACCTGGAGAGACCTGTGATTACATTTTCAAGCCAAGGACTATGGAGAGGGTGAGAGAACGAGCTCAGCGCTTCAGCGAGCGGGCCTTTGATGCTCTGGTTGGCGCGGTGGAGCGCAGAAAATCTATACTCTTCCCTGAGAGTGGCAGGGGGCCTTTGCCGCGCGAGTACAGAAGAGTGTGGAGGGAGGTGGCTCAGAGCGTCTCCTGCAGGAGCATGGTGCCCAGGACCCATGTACAATGCCGAAAAAAGTTCAACGACCTCACTCGGGTCGTCAGGGTGAGTGGCTTTTTTTCAATACCTCTCCATCCCTCCATCTCAACCTCACTCTATGGCCAGAGGGTCTGAAAACCCCAATTAACAACACTCATCCAACACCTATGGCCCTTTCATGAAACACACACACACATTCCACACTTTGCATACAGTAAGGGCTATTCACCTATGGGAGGCACATCAGGCAAGACCATGGCTGCATACAGTAAGGGCTATTCACCTATGGGAGGCACATCAGGCAAGACCATGGCTGTATATTTACTCAGACGCCGTCCTTTTTCTTGCAGGCCAAGCTGTCTCATAATAGGAGACAGCAGCAACGGACGGGTGGAGGGCGGCCTCAGCTGCAACCCCTCAGCGATCTTGAGGAGCGCGTCCACAGGATTGTGGCAAGCCGGGTGATCGGTCCCGTCGCCACTGGAGACGCCGACCCCGTTCTGGACAGCAATGGTAAGGTCATCACCTTTTTGTCCTCTGTCCTTCCACTTGTCCCTCACAACACCAGCCTTTGACACTTTCAATCCAACTTACTAAATCGCTGCACTCATTCCTCCCTTACTGCCACCCTGTCCTCATGCTAAAGCCACTCTTGTACCTCCCTGCTTTCAGATGGTGATTCACCAGCTGAGGAGACGGGCCTTCAAGCTGCCAGTGGGAGTGAAGCTGCAGGCGAGGAGGAAGATGAAGGCGGAGCATCAGTGCCACCCTCTCCTGAGGAAGCCCATGCCCACACTGGGAACACGCCTTCCCTGGAGGGGAGCAGGGGGGAAGGGTCTGATGAGGGTGAAGCTCCAAGACCCAGCGGGCTGCAGCAACGCGATGGGGGTAGGGAAGCTCGGGGGCCTTCTCCCCGGAGGGAGAGTAGGCCAACGAGTCCTGCTGCACTGGACGCAGAGGAGGAGCGGCTCATCACTGAAATGAACACCCAGGCGGTGGACATGCACACTGAGCTCATGGGTGCAGTGGGAAGGGTGCCCGAATGCATTGAATCACTGGCAAGGAGTGTGGAGCACTTCGCTGTAGCACAGGCGGATGCCACGCTAAAGCTTAGTGCTGCAATTCAGTCTCAGACTGCTGTCATGCAGACTCAGATTGAGGCCATGCGAGCACTGACTGCTGCCATCCTCGATGGTTCGGACACATTTCCCCGGGGCTCTCACCGCGCCGCAGCAGGCCAGCAATCTGTGCTCCAGCAGATTGCTCCGGATGCTGAAGTGCTGCCCCGTGGGAGTGCCAGTGTGTCGGTCGAGCAGGGAGTTGCTGTCCTCTCTCAAGATGACAGCATTCCTGCTGCCACCACTGTCACTTCTCCACTGCACTTGCCACCGCCTGTAGGACAGACTGCTGCCGCCCATGCAGAGTTGGTGCAGTCTGCAGCCGGGCCCTCCAGGCCCAGAGCTGGTCGAGGCCGTCCTTCAAGGGCATCTGCAGTCTCAGGTTATGAGAATCAGCAGCCTTCCACCAGCCTTGCTGCAGCCACTGAGGTCCCATTACGGAGGAGCAGTAGGGTGGGAAGGGGGGAAGTGCGCAAGGGAAGGAGATCACCCTCGAAGGTCAAAAAGTAGGAGGTGTGACAAAATGTTTGTCAATTTTTTATTAAAGGCCGAGGTTCGTGTTTAAACTTTTGTTTAGTGTTTTGGACATTATCTCCAGGTTGTGAGAACCAGTTATGTTAATGACTGTTTTTTTGTATTTCTTTCTATTAGTTTGTCATGAAGAAATGACACACACAGAGTTTGTAAAATAAATAAGTTTTTGTATTCAAAATGTACATGTTTGGTCTTTGGAATCATTACTGCCTTGGCCGGCTTAGGGGTTGCGGGTTGGTTTCATTCATGTTGTTCTCAATGGCAGAAGCCATTTCTTCAGCAGGGGCCTAGAAGCGGCTTGCTATCAGCCGTTGACGGACGGCCCTTGCAGTTTCAACATTGTGGGCCGCCCTCCCGCCTTGGTGCTGCTGATGATCATCCTCCTCCTCCTCTTCCTCCTCTTCCTCCTCCTCCTCTGGTGGTGCTCCAAGGCCTGGTGGCATTGGCTGGGTCCTGAGGATTGCCATGTTATGCAGCATGCAGCACACAACTACGAAGTGGGAAACTCGCTCAGGCGAGTACTGCAGGGCTCCTCCAGAATGGTCCAGACAGCGGAACCGTTGCTTCAGCACGCCGATTGTGTGCTCAACGATGTTCCTGGTAGCTTGATGGCTCTCGTTGTACTGCAGCTCAGCAGGGGTGTTGGGCATACGGAGCGGTGTCATCAGCCAGGTGCTCAGTGGATACCCCTTGTCCCCAAGAAGCCAACCAACTGGCTGATGCGGTGCCTCGAAAAGTTCTGCCACAGTAGTCTGGCGCAGGATGAAAGCATCGTGGCAGCTGCCAGGATAGTGGGCATTGACAGCGAGTATCAGCTGTCTGTGGTCACAGACCAACTGAACATTCAAGGAATGGAACCCCTTTCTGTTCCGGAAATCCTCGGCATTCTCATGCGGAGCACGCAAAGCCACATGCATGCAGTCAATGGCGCCCTGCACCATGGGGAAGCCCGCTATCCTCGCAAAGCCCAGAGCGCGTTCATGCTGCTTGTCTGGGGTCATGGGGAAAGAGATGTACTCTCGTCTCCTTTTAAAGAGGGCATTTGTGACGTGACGGATGCAGCAATGCACCGCGAACTGGGAGATATTGGCGAGGTCCCCAGCAGCAGATTGAAATGAGCCAGTAGCATAAAAGTTCAGAGCCACTGTGATCTTCACTGCCACCGACAGAGACGTCCTGGACCTCAGTTGAGGCTGCAGATCTGGCTGCAGCAGGTGGCAGAGCTCAGTGAGCACCTCCTTGCTGAAGCGCAGCCTTCGCAAACACTGCTCATCAGACATATGAATGTAGGAGAGCTGGTCACGATATACCCTGGGAGGGTAAGCTCTCCTGTACAGACGCCTGTTGGCCCTCCTCCATCTGGCCATCATTGCCACTCTCTCTCTGCGTCTCTGTGTCCTCCGATTCAGCTGGCGCAGGACGATGCCCCCAATCAGTGCAGCCCCCATAGTCTCTTAGCAAGCAAAGTTATGAAGGCCAAAAACCAAAGTACCAGCGAAGTTATGATCAGTAGCCAAAACTACCTCACACAGCGTTGACTCAATGCAGAAGTCTCTCTTTCTCTCTCTCCAAATCTCTCTCTCTCTCTCTCAGAACGAGTGGTGCAAAAATGTCAACCACAGAGAAAGACAGGAAGAGGCCCCCTTTAAATAGCCCCCCCCCCAGCCCCACAGCGATTGATAGCGTTCCAGTCTTCCAGTCGTTGGATGCGCCAGGCGGTAAGGATGGGGGCGCCACTCAATTTCTGCTCCGGGGCGCCACAAGGGCGTTGCACCCTCGTATGACGTCAGAATCTGCGTGCGCAGGAGATCGCGGCGATTAAGTATAGCGCCGCCGCAAAATGTCTAGTTAAGTTCGCGAGCGGCGCAAACTTCGGCGCGCCTGCGCACTAGCTGCTTTGCGCCCCATTAGCGCCCTCTTAAGGCACTAACGGGAGGCGCAACCAACTGAATTTTTAGCCCTATGACTCTATGACTAATCAATAATATGGTAATCTATAATCTGTCACACTAATCAATAATATGGTAATCTATAATCTATCACACTAATCAATAATAGAATAATCTATAATCTATCACACTAATCAATAATACAGTAATCTATAATCTATCACATTAATCAATAATACATTAATCTATAATCTATCACACTAATCAATAATACAGTAATCTATAATCTATCACACTAATCAATAATACGGTAATCTATAATCTATCACACTAATCAATAATACAGTAATCTATAATCTATCACACAATCAATAATACAGTAATCTATAATCTATCACACGAATCAATAATACAGTAACCTATAATCTATCACACTAACCAATAATGTAACCTATAATCTATCACACTAATAAATAATACAGTAATCTATTGCACTAGTCAATAATACGGCAATCTATAATCAATAACACAATAATATACAGGCCCCATCATCCTGATCTGTTTTGGAGCATGATTTGCACAATCTGCCTCTACATCTCTGTCCCTTCCTTACCCAATGCAACATACTGAAGGAGGGGCAGGCACTAAGCGAGGGTCTGTGTGAGGGTCTGTGTCTCTCTCTGTGAGGGTTAGTGTGAGGGTCTCTGTCTCTCTCTGGGTGAGGGTCTGTGTGAGGGTCTGTGTCTCTCTTTGTGAGGGTCTGTGTGAGGGTCTGTGTCTCTCTCTGTGAGGGTCTGTGTGAGGGTCTGTGTCTCTCTCTCTGTGAGGGTCTGTGTGAGGGTCTGTGTCTCTCTCTGTGAGGATCTGCGTCTCTCTTTGTGAGGGTTAGTGTGAGGGTCTCTGTCACTCTCTGTGAGGGTCTGTGTGAGGGTCTCTGTCACTCTCTGTGAGGGTCTGTGTGAGGGTCTGTGTCTCTCTCTGTGAGGGTCTGTGTGAGGGTCTGTGTATCTCTCTGTGAGGGTCTGTGTGAGGATCTGTGTCTCTCTCTGTGAGGGTCTGTGTGAGGGTCTGTGTCTCTCTCTGTGTGAGGGTCTGTGTCTCTCTCTGTATGAGGGTCTGTGTCTCTCTCTGTGTGAGGGTCTGTGTGTCTCTCTGTGTCACCAGGAGCCGCCAGTGAGCCGGAGATGGAGTGCAGAGTGCGGCAGAGCGAGCGGCCGGTGCCGGACCATCGACTCTCATCCGCCGAACCTGGAGCCGGGTGTGCTGGGACGGTGAGGGGGTGACAGTGAGTCCTGATCAGGTACCAGCCGGGCGGGCAGGTCCAAGTTGGATGCAGAATGAGTCCGGGTTGAGTCTGGGGCACACGAGGCTGCTGATGGGCTTCTGACACCAACCGCTTCCTTTAAACTTCGGGCTGAAGTTCCTCCTGTTGGATCCTGTTAGATTCACCATGAGAGAATCAGAGAATGATACCGCACAGGAGGAGGCCACTCGGCCTATCGAGCCTGTGGCGGGTTTCTGCAAGAGCTGTCCAATTAGTCTATTCAATCTCCCCTTAACCTTCTCCGCTCCAAGGAGAACAACCCCAGCTTCTCTAGTCTGTCCACATCACTGAATTCCCTCATCCCTGGAACCATTCCAGTAAATCTCCTCTGCACCCTCTCTAAGGCCTTGACACATTTAGGGGAATCAATGGGGAAGAGTTCAGTTCAGAGCCTGAACATCAGCTCTTGTGGAATGGGTCTCTAAACCAGTTAAATAAGGCAGATCAGAGACTTAGCAGATAGTAGGCAGGGGATTAAAGCAGACTGACCATCACTGCCACCCCTAACCCTTCGACCCCTACACTCTGACCTGCACCCACTGACCCCCACACCCCAACCCCTCCGACCCCCACACTCTGACCCCCACACTCCAACCCATACACTCCGACCCCCACACTCCGACCCCTCTGACCCCCACACCCCAACCCCTCCGACCCCATACTCTGACCCTCACACTCCGACCCCCACACGCCGACCCCCACACTCCGACCCTCACACTCCAACCCCCACACTCCTACCCCCACACTCCGACCCCCACACGCCGACCCCCACACTCCGACCCCCACACTCCGACCCCCACACTCTGACCCCCACACTCCGACCCCCACACTCCAAACCCTCCCACCACCACACTCTGACCCCTCCGACCCCCACACTCTGACCCCACACTCTGACTCATCCGACCCCCACACTCCGATCCCCACACTCTGACCCCTCCGACCCCTACACTCCGGCCCCCCACACTCCGACCCACACACTCCGACCCCTCCGACCCCCACTCTCCAGCCCCCACACTCCGACCCCTCCGACCCACACACTCCGACCCCCACTCTCCGACCCACACTCTCCGACCATTCCGACCCGCACACTCCGACCCCCACACTCGCCCTAACCCTCGCCCCAACCCTCGCCCTTACCCTCGCCCTAACCCTCACCCTAACCCTAACCCTCGCCCTAACCCTAACCCTTGCCCTAACCCTCGCCCTAACCCCTGCCCTAACCTTCGCCCTAACCCTAACACTAACCCTAACCCTCGCCCTAACCCTCGCCCTAACCCTAACCCTCACCCTAACCCTCGCCCTAACCCTCACCCTAACCCTCGCCCTAACCCTCGCCCTAACCTCTGCCCTAACCCTCACCCTCACCCCTGCCCTAACCCAAACCCTCGCCCTAACCCCTGCCCTAACCCTCACCCTAACCCTAACACTAACCCTAACCCTCACCCAACCCTCGCCCTAACCCTCGCCTTAAACCCCGCACTAACCCTCGCCCTAAACCTCGCCCTGACCCTCACCCTGACCCTCACCCTCGCCCTAAAACTCGCCCTGACCCTCTGCTGACCCTCACCCTGACCCTAACCCTCACCTTCACCCTAACCCAAACCCTCACCCTCACCCTCACCCTCACCCTAACCCTCACCTTCACCCTCACCCTGACCCGCACCCTGACCCTAACCCTCACCCTGACCCCAACCCTGACCCTGACCCTGACCCTCACCCTGACACTCACCCTCACCATCACCCTCTTCTCTCTTAGGCAGTCCCTCGGAACCGAGGATGACTTGCTTCCACAGTAAAAATGTGACCGATGAGTCCAATGTGGGACTTACAGTCTCTGTCACAGGTGGGGCAGACGGTGGTTGAAGGGGCGGGTGGGTGGGGTGCTTGGGTTGACGTGCGCTCCTTGCGCTGCTTGCGCTTGGCTTCCGCTTGCTCCCGGCGAAGAGACTCGAGGTGTTCGGTGCCTTCCCGCATGCTTCTCCTCCACTTTGAGCGGTCTTGGGCCAGGGATTCCCAAGTGTCGGAGGGGATGTTGCACCTTTTCAAGGAGGCTTTGAGGGTGTCCTTGAAGCATTTCCTCTGCCCACCTGGGGCTCTCTTGCAGTGTCGGCGCTCCGAGTAGAGCGCTTGTTTTGGGAGTCTCGTATCGGTCATGCGGACAATGTGGCCTGTCCATCGGAGCTGATCGAGCATGGTCAAAGCTTCGATGCTTGGGATGTTGGTCTGAGCAAGAACACTGACGTTGGTGCGCCTATCCTGTCAATGGATTTGCAGGGTCATGCGGAGGCAGCGTTGGTGGTACCTCTCCAGTGCTTTGAGGTGCCTGCTGTACATGGTCCATGTCTCTGAGGCATACAGGAGGGTGGGGATCACTGCTGCTCTGTAGACCATGAATTGGTGCCAGGTTTGAGGTCCTGGTCTTCAAACACTCTCTTCCTCAGGCGACCGAAGGCTGCACTGGCACACTGAAGGCGGTGTTGGACTTCGTCATCGACGTCTGCCCTTGTTGACAGTAGGCTCTCGAGGTATGGAAAGTGGTCCACGTTGTCCAAGGCCTTGTCATGGATTTTGATAATCGGGAAGCAGTACTGTGTGGTGGAGGCAGGTTGGTAGAGGACCTTTGTCTTACGGATGTTTAGTGTAAGGCCCATGCTCTCGTACGCTTCGGTGAAGGTGTTGACGATGGTTTGGAGTTCGACCTCCGAGTGAGCGCAGACGCAAGCGTCATCTGCATACTGTAATTCGACGACAGAGGATGGAACGACCTTGGATCTGGACTGGAGGCGACGGAGGTTGAACAGTTTCCCGTTTGTTCTGTAGATTAGCTCCACTTCCCCGGGGAGCTTACTGAGGGTGAGATGGAGCATTGCAGCCAGGAAGATTGAGAAGAGCGTTGGTGCGATGACACAGCCTTGCTTGACCCCGGTCCGTACGTGAATTGGGTCTGTGGTGGATCCGTTGGTCAGGATCACGGCTTGCATGTCGTCGTGAAGCAGGCGGAGGATGGTGACAAACTTTTGAGGGCAGCTGAATTTGAGGAGTACACTCCATAATCCCTCACGGTTGACTGTATCGAAGGCCTTTGTGAGGTCAAAGAAGGCCATGTACAACGGTTGGTGCTGTTCCCTGCATTTCTCTTGTAATTGGCGCGCGGTGAAGATCATGTCCATTGTGCCCCTTAATGGGCGGAATCCACATTGCGACTCTGGGAGGGGCTCTTCAGCCACTGGGAGAAGGCGATTGAGGAGGATTCTTGCGATGACTTTCCCTGTGGCAGACAGCAGGGAAACTCTTCTGTAATTACCGCAATCGGACTTGTCACCTTTCTTGAAGATGGTCATGATTACAGTGTCACTGAGATCCCCTGGCATGCTCTCCTCCTTCCAGATAAGAGAAATGAGTTCATGAATTCGCACCAGTAGTGCTTCTCCGCCATGCTTTAGTGCCTCAGCGGGGATTCCATCTGCTCCTGAGGCCTTGTTGTTCTTCAGTTGTCGGATGGCCTTTTCAACCTCATGCTGGGCTGGGGTTGTGTTGAGGTGGTGGCGGGTAGCCTGCTGCGGGATGGAGTTGAGGACACTCGCGTCGAAGACAGAGTCTCGGTTAAGGAGATCTTCGAAGTGCTCCTTCCAGCGGACACTGACTTCCCCTCTGTCCTTGATGAGTACCTCTCCGTTCTTGGCCCGCAGTGGGGTAGGACCTTGGGTGCTTGGGCCGTAGGTGGTCTTGACTGCGCTAAAGAATCCACGTACATCGTGGTTGTCGGCTAGCTGCTGGATCTCCTGCGCTTTCTCCACCCACCATCTGTTCTTTAGGTCGCGAGTTTTTTGTTGGACCTCGGCCTTCAGGTGTCTGTAGAGCTGCTTTCTTGCTCTCGAGTTGTGTTGCTGTTTCCAGATCAGGAATGCCTTGCGCTTAGCGGCTTATTAGCTCCTGGATCTCCTGGTCGTTCTCGTCGAACCAGTCTTGGTGTTTCCTGGTCGAGTGACCGGGCGTCTCTTCACAGGTGCCGATTATGGAGGCCTTGAGCGCAGACCAGGCGCTGTGGACACTCTGGGCGCGATCTTACCTTTCAGTGCAAGTTGGGAGCGGGTCAGCTGACTTGCGGGTTCCGATCCCGCCCCCAACAACGCCCGACGCACAGACGTAATTTTACGTCAATTGGCCTTGTTAAGCCTGCCCTGGCGTTTCAAGTGCTCATCTAAATGCTTCTTGAATGTTGTGAGGGTTCCTGCCTCTACCACCCTTTCAGGCAGTGAGTTCCAGATTCCAACCACCCTCTGGGTGAGAAAGTTTTTCCTCAAATCCCCTCTAAACCTCCTGCCCCTAACCTTGAAACTATGCCCCCTGGTTATTGACCCCTCTACTAAGGGGAAAAGTTCCTTTCTATCTACCCTATCTATGCCCCTCATAATTTTGTACACCTCAATCAGGTCCCCCCTCAGCCTTCTCTGCTCTAAGGAAAACAACCCCAGCCTGTCCAGTCTCTCTTCACAGCTGAAGCGCTCCAGCCCAGGTAACATCCTGGTGAATCTCCTCTGCACCCTCTCCAATGCAATCACATCCTTCCTATAGTGTGGCAACCAGAACTGCACACAGTATTCCAGCTGTGGCCTAACTAGCATTTTGTACAGTTCCATCATAACCTCCCTGCTCTTATATTCTATGCCTCAGCTAATGAAGGCAAGTATCCCATATGCCTTTTTAACCAACTTATCTACCTGTCCTGCTGCCTTTTAGGGATCTATGTATATGCACACCAAGGTCCATCTGATCCTCTGTCCTCCCTAGGATCCTACCATTCATTGTGTATTCCCTTGCCTTCTTAGTCCTCCCAAAATGCATCACCTCACACTTTTCAGCGTTAAATTCCATTTGCCACTGTTCTGCCCATCTGACCAACCCGTCTATATCATCCTGTAGCCTGAGGCTTCCCTCCTCGCTATTTACCACTCCACCAATTTTCGTGTCATCTGCGAACTTAATGATCATACCTCCTACATTCATATCTAAATCATTAATGTACACTACAAGCAGCAAAGGACCCAGCACCGATCCTTGCGGTACACCACTGGACACAGGCTTCCAGTCACAAAAACAACCTTCGACCATCACCCTCTGCCTCCTGCCACTAAGCCAATTTTGGATCCAATGTGCCAAATTGCCCTGGATCCCATGGGCTCTTACTTTCTTGACCAGTCTCCCATGCGGGACTTTGTCAAAAGCCTTACTGAAGTCCATGTAGACTACATCAACTGCACTACCCTCATCCACGCACCTAGTCACCCCCTCAAAAAATTCAATCAATCTGGTTAGACATGATCTCCCCCTGACAAAGCCATGCTGACTGTTCTTGATTAATCCTTGCCTCTCCAAGTGGAGACTAATTCTATCCCTCAGAATTTTTTCCAATAATTTCCCTACCACTGATGTTAGGCTCACTGGCCTGTAATTCCCTGGTTTATCCTTACTACCCTTCTTGAATAATGGTACTACGTTAGCTGTCCTCCAGTCCTCTGGCACCTCCCCTGTGGCCAGAGAGGATCTGAAAATTTGTGTCAGAGCCCCTGCAATCTCCTCCCTTGCCTCACACAGCAGCCTGGGATACATCACGCCTGGGCCTGGGGATTTATCCACTTTTAAGCCCGCTAAAACCGCTAGTATCTCCTCCCTCTCAATACTAATTTGTTCAAGTATATCACAATCCCCCTGCCTGATTTCTATGCCTACATCGTCCTTCTCCATAGTGAACACAGATGCAAAATATTCATTTAAAACTTCACCCACATCTTCCGGCTCTACACACAGATTGCCACTTTGGTTCCTAATGGGCCCTACTCTTTCCCTGGTTATCCTCTTGCCCTTAATATACTTAGAAAACACCTTGGGATTTTCCTTTATTTTGCCCGCCAGTGTTTTTTCATGCCCCCTCTTCGCTCTCTTAATTTCTTTTTTAAGTACCCCCCTGCACTTTCTATACTCCTCTAGGGCTTCCACTGTTTTTAGTCCTTTGTATCTGCCAAAAGCCTCCCTTTTTTTCCTAATCCATTCTTGTATATACCTTGACATCCAGGGTTCCCTGGGCTTGTTGGTCCCACTCTTGACCTTTACGGGAACATGTTGGCGCTGTACTCTCTCTATTTCCTTTCTGAAAGTCTCCCACTGCTCTGATGTGGATTTTCCCACAAGTAGCTGATCCCAGTCCACTTTGGCCAGATCCTGCCTTATCATATTAAAATCGGCCTTCCCCCAATTTAGAAACTTTATTTCCGGTCCATCTTTGTCCTTTTCCATGACTACTACTTAAATCTCACCGAATTATGGTCACTGTCACCAAAATGCTCTCCCACTCTTTACTTGGGTTTCATAGGATGCAGTGTGGTCCTCCCGACCTCGCTGCTGGTTCACGCTGCGCCACTCCTGGGCCTCGACCACGCTGCTGGGCTCCTCACTCCTGGGCCCCGTCCTCACTCATGGGCCTCGACCATGCTGCTGGGCTCCTCACTCCTGGGCCTCGTCCTCACTCCTGGGCCTCGTCCTCACTTCTGGGCCTCGACCACGCTGCTGGGCTCCTCACTCCTGGGCCTCGTCCTCGCTCCTGGGCCTCATCCTCACTCCTGGGCCTCGTCCTCACTCCTGGGCCTCGTCCTCACTCCTGGGCCTCGACCACGCTGCTGGGCTCCTCACTCCTGGGCCTCGTCCTCACTCCTGGGCCTCGACCACGCTGCTGGGCTCCTCACTCCTGGGCCTCGTCCTCACTCCTGGGCCTCGACCACGCTGCTGGGCTCCTCACTCCTGGGCCTCGTCCTCACTCCTGGGCCTCGTCCTCACTCCTGGGCCCCGTCCTCGCTCCCGGGCCTCGTCCTCACTCCTGGGCCTCGTCCTCGCTCCCGGGCCTCGTCCTCACTCCTGGGCCTCGTCCTCGCTCCTGGGCCTCGACCTTGCTCCTGGGCCTTGACCATCACCCTCACCCTGACACTGACCCTCGCCCTCACCCAGGCTGAGGCACCCAACTGAAGCCAAGCTCATCATCCCCCAGCCTCCCCACCATGGCTCATTTGCTCCTGTGTTTTTCAGGTTTTTCAGTAAATCTCCCGCTGCCCATCAGTACTTCAGACAATTCCAGCTCCTGCAGGACTAATGGGAAATGCAGAGCTGTGTCCAACTCCGCAGGCACTCTGGGTGGGTGACGGGGGCCATCAACAGCCTGTAATATAGCAAATAATATAAAAACAGACAGTAAGAGCTTCCACAGGTAAATAAAAAGGAAGAGAGTAGCTAAAGTAAATGTTGGTCCCTTACAGGATGAGACTGGGGAATTAATAATGGGAAATAGAGAAATGGCAGAGACTCTAAACAATTATTTTGTATCGGCCTTCACGGTAGAAGACACTAAAAACATCCCAATAATAATAGATAATCAAGGGGCTATAGGGAGAGAGGAACTTAAAACAATCTCTATCACTAGAGAAAAAGTATTAGGCAAACTAATGGGGCTAAAGGCCGACAAGACCCTGATGGCCTGCATCCTAGGGTCTTAAAAGAAGTGACTGCGGAGATAGTGGATGCATTGGTTGTAATCTACCAAAATTCCCTGGATTCTGGAGAGGTCCCAGCGGATTGGAAAACCGCAAATGTAACGCCCCTATTTAAGAAAGGAGAGAGACAGAAAGTAGGAAACTATAGACCAGTTAGCCTAACATCTGTCATTGGGAAAATGCTGGAATCCATTATTAAGGAGGTAATAGCAGGACATTTAGAAAATCATAAGACAATCAAGCAGAGTCAACATGGTTTTATGAAAGGGAAATCGTGTTTGACAAATGTGCTAGAGTTCTTTGAGGATGTAACAAACAGGGTGGATAAAGGGGAACCAGTAGACGTAGTGTATTTGGATTTCCAGAAGGCATTCGATAAGGTGCCACATAAAAGGTTACTACACAAGATAAGAGCTCACGGTGTTGGGGGTAATATATTAGCATGGATAGAGAATTGGCTAACTAACAGAAAACAGAGAGTCGGGATAAATGGGTCATTTTCCGGTTGGCAATCAGTAACTAGTGGGGTGCCACAGGGATCAGTGCTGGGGCCTCAACTATTTACAATCTATATTAATGACTTGGATGAAGGGACCGAGTGTACTGTAGCCAAATTTGCTGATGATACAAAGATAGGTGGGTTAGCAAGTTGTGAGGAGGACACAAAGGGCTGGATTTTCCAAGCCCCAAGGAGGCAGGCATGGAGGCGGGACAGCCGGTAAAATCGGAGAAATTGGGGACGGATGGCAAACCCGCCCCCATCCTGCCTCCGTGCCCTTTTGCCAGGAGGCGGGAAGATGTGCAGCTTGACAGATAGCACGTCTGACGTTGACGTGATCTGTCAGTGACTTCCTCCCTAATTGGCCTGCTGAGCCCGCAGGGCGGGCTTAACAAGCTCAATCAGGGGAAAATCCCTCTGATTGGTCAGGCGAGGATGGAGGCGGGACATTGACACGACAAGCAGCAGTCCCGCCTCCAACTCGCCGCCATTCACAAAATCCAGCCCAAAGAATCTGCAAAAGGATATAGATAGGTTAAGTGAGTGGGCAAAATTTGGCAGATGGAGTATAATGTGGGAAAATGTGAGGTTATCCACTTTGGAAGGAAGAATGAAAAAGCAAATTATTATTTAAATGGAGTGAGACTACAAAATGCTGTGGTACAAAGGGATCTGGGGGTCCTTGTACATGAAACACAAAAAGTTAGCATGCAGGTACAGCAAGTAATTAGGAAGGCAAATGGAATGTTGGCCTTTATTGCAAGGGGTATGGAGTATAAAAGTAGGGAAGTTTTGATGCAACTTTACAGGGCGCTGGTGAGACCGCACCTGGAGTACTGCGTACAGTTGTGGTCTCCATATTTAAGGAAGGATATACTTGCATTGGAGGCAGTGCAGAGAAGGTTCACGAGGTTGATTCCTGGGATGAAGGGGTTGATGTATGACGAAAGGTTGAGCAGGTTGGGCCTATACTCATTGGAATTTAGTGGAATAAGAGGTGATCTTATTGAAACATATAAGATTCTGAGGGGGATTTGACAGGGTAGATGCTGAGAAGATGTTTCCCCTAATGAGGGTATCTAGAACTAGGGGGTATAGTTTCAGAATAAGAGGTCGCCCATTTAAAATGGAGATGAGGAGGAATTTCTTCTCAGAGGGTCGTGAATCTTTGGAATTCTCTACCCCAGAGAGCTGTGGAGGCGGAGTCACTGAATATATTCAAGGCGGGGATTGAGAGACATTTGAACTACAAGGGTGTCAAGGGGTCTGGGGAGAGAGTGGGAAAGTGGAGTTGAGGCCAAGATTGGATCAGCCATGATCTTATTGAATGGCGGAGCAGGCTCGAGGGGCTGATTGGCCGACTCCTGCTCCTGTTTGTTATGTTCTTATGTTCTTGGCAATCCAGACAAGGTGGACTCCATCCTGGCAGCAGTGGGCAGGGCACACGCTCTTAGACACAAGGTGGATCCAGTCTACTTCAAGGTGAGTGATGGCTGTGGGAAGCTGAACAAGTCGGGAGAATTAGAAAGTTATTTATTTGTCAAAAGTTTCAATAAGAACAAATTGACAAGATATCTCACAGAAGCTTACTACAAAAATTCAGGCGTGTTGTGTAAGAGGAAATGTACCAGCATGGATAGAAAGTGGATGGTGGACTGGAGACGTGTTTGGGTAGCTGGGTGTTGTTCGGAGTAGAAATGAGTTGGACATTGTGTACTCCAGGGGTCACTGGGACCACCTCTTGGTCTATATTCGGATTTGAAAACAATATTGAAATTTTCTGATGACATAAACGTAGGGGATTAGCTGAAGAGTGAGGACTATTCAAGATCAGGTGATCACTTTCGATTCTCCGATGTTAAGGTGTCATCTGATTGCAAGGATTTGATAAGAAGTCTTTTAAAAGTAACTGGAGACCCACATCTTTCAGCACCTGTTTCGATACATAAGAACATAATAAATAGGAGCAGGAGTCGGCCATTTAGCCCCTCGAGCCTGCTCCACCATTCAATAAGATCACGGCTGATCTTCTACCTCATCTCCACTTTCCCGCACGATCCCCATATCCCTTTATTCCCTTAATATTCAAAAATCTATCGATCTCTGTCTTGAATATACTCAACAACTGAGCATCCACAGCCCTCTGGGGTAGAGAATCCAAAGATTCACCACCCTCTGAGTGAAGAAATTTCTCCTCATCTGAGTCCTAAATGGCCGACCCCTTATTCTGAGACACTGACCCCTGGTTTCCAGCCAGGGAAATGAGCTTCTGACCACATATCCGCAGCATAACAAAGACTGCCTACTTCCACCTCCGTAACATCGCCCGTCTCCGCCCTTGCCTCAGCTCATCCGCTGCTGAAACCCTTATCCATGCCTTTGTTACCTCTGATTTGCTCTGCCTCTCTCTCTCTATCTGTCTGTCTGTCTCTCTGTCAGTCTCTCTCTCTATCTCTGACTCTCACCATCTCTCCCTCTCTCTCTGTCTCTCCGGATATTAAATGGTGTTATCCTGGAGATCCTAGTGGAAGAAAATACAAGAGTTCTTCACCCATGAAGCCCAAAAGGCTTGGACATGGTTACTGGCTCTCATCTACACACGGCTTACAGCTGCAGATTAGGAGGTTGGCTGGGTTCAGAACTCCTCCCCCTGAACCTCACCATCAGCTTGCAGATGTCAACCCCTCCCCGCCACTTAGACCCACCAAAGAGATACAAGCAGCACGATCCAATACTTGGGGATTAAGGAGCACAAGAGCGTAATGAATCAAGACGACCAGAGCAGCAACGCAGACTGAGAACCCAGGCTCCAGCCCCAGCCCCAAGCCCCAAGCCCAGGCCCCGGCCCCAGCCCCAGCCCCAGCCCCAAGCCCAGGCTCCAGCCCCAGCCCCAAGCCCAGCCCCAGCCCCAGCCCCAGCCCCAAGCCCAGGCCCAGGCTCCAGCCCCAGCCCCAAGCCCAGGCTCCAGCCCCAGCCCCAGCCCCAAGCCCCAAGCCCAGGCCCAGCCCCAGCCCCAGCCCCAAGCCCCAAGCCCAAGCCCAGGCCCAGGCCCCAGCCCCAGGCCCAGGCTCCAGCCCCAGCCCCAGCCCCAGCCCCAAGCCCAGGCTCCAGCCCCAGCCCCAAGCCCAGCCCCAGCCCCAGCCCCAGCCCCAAGCCCAGGCTCCAGCCCCAGCCCCAAGCCCCAAGCCCAGACCCAGGCACCAGCCCCAGCCCCAGCCCCAAGCCCAGGCTCCAGCCCCAGCCCCAAGCCCAGCCCCAGCCCCAGCCCCAAGCCCAGGCCCAGGCTCCAGCCCCAGCCCCAAGCCCAGGCTCCAGCCCCAGCCCCAGCCCCAAGCCCCAAGCCCAGGCCCAGGCCCCAGCCCCAGCCCCAAGCCCCAAGCCCAGGCCCAGGCCCCAGCCCCAGGCCCAGGCTCCAGCCCCAGCCCCAGCCCCAGCCCCAGCCCCAGCCCCAAGCCCAGGCTCCAGCCCCAGCCCCAAGCCCCAAGCCCAGGCCCAGGCACCAGCCCCAAGCCCAAGCCCAGGCCCCAGCCCCAAGCCCAGGCTCCAGCCCCAGCCCCAGCCCCAAGCCCAGCCACAGCCCCAAGCCCCAAGCCCAGGCCCAGGCCCCAGCCCCAGCCCCAAGCCCAGGCTCCAGCCCCAGCCCCAAGCCCAGCCCCAGCCCCAAGCCCAGGCCCAGGCTCCAGCCCCAGCCCCAAGCCCAGGCCCAGGCTCCAGCCCCAGCCCAAGCCCCAAGCCCAGGCCCAGGCCCCAGCCCCAGCCCCAGCCCCAAGCCCAGGCCCAGGCCCAGCCCCAAGCCCAGCCCCAGCCCCAGCCCCAAGCCCAGGCCCAGGCCCCAGCCCCAGCCCCAAGCCCAGGCTCCAGCCCCAGGCCCAGGCTCCAGCCCCAGCCCCAAGCCCAGGCCCAGGCTCCAGCCCCAGCCCCAAGCCCCAAGCCCCGGCCCAGGCCCCAGCCCCAAGCCCCAAGCCCCGGCCCAGGCCCCAGCCCCAGCCCCAGCCCCAAGCCCAGCCCCAGCCCCAGCCCCAAGCCCAGGCCCAGGCTCCAGCCCCAGCCCCAAGCCCCAAGCCCAAGCCCAGGCCCAGGCCCCAGCCCCAGGCCCAGGCTCCAGCCCCAGCCCCAGCCCCAGCCCCAAGCCCAGGCTCCAGCCCCAGCCCCAAGCCCAGCCCCAGCCCCAGCCCCAGCCCCAAGCCCAGGCTCCAGCCCCAGCCCCAAGCCCCAAGCCCAGGCCCAGGCACCAGCCCCAGCCCCAGCCCCAAGCCCAGGCTCCAGCCCCAGCCCCAAGCCCAGCCCCAGCCCCAGCCCCAAGCCCAGGCCCAGGCTCCAGCCCCAGCCCCAAGCCCAGGCTCCAGCCCCAGCCCCAGCCCCAAGCCCCAAACCCAGGCCCAGGCCCCAGCCCCAGCCCCAAGCCCCAAGCCCAGGCCCAGGCCCCAGCCCCAGGCCCAGGCTCCAGCCCCAGCCCCAGCCCCAGCCCCAGCCCCAGCCCCAGCCCCAGCCCCAAGCCCAGGCTCCAGCCCCAGCCCCAAGCCCCAAGCCCAGGCCCAGGCACCAGCCCCAAGCCCAAGCCCAGGCCCCAGCCCCAAGCCCAGGCTCCAGCCCCAAGCCCCAAGCCCAGGCCCAGGCCCCAGCCCCAGCCCCAGCCCCAAGCCCAGGCCCAGGCCCAGCCCCAAGCCCAGCCCCAGCCCCAGCCCCAAGCCCAGGCACAGGCCCCAGCCCCAGCCCCAAGCCCAGGCTCCAGCCCCAGCCCCAGCCCAGGCCCAGGCTCCAGCCCCAGCCCCAAGCCCAGGCCCAGGCTCCAGCCCCAGCCCCAAGCCCCAAGCCCCGGCCCAGGCCCCAGCCCCAAGCCCCAAGCCCCAGCCCAGGCCCCAGCCCCAGCCCCAGCCCCAAGCCCAGCCCCAGCCCCAGCCCCAAGCCCAGGCCCAGGCTCCAGCCCCAGCCCCAAGCCCCAAGCCCAAGCCCAGGCCCAGGCCCCAGCCCCAGGCCCAGGCTCCAGCCCCAGCCCCAGCCCCAGCCCCAAGCCCAGGCTCCAGCCCCAGCCCCAAGCCCAGCCCCAGCCCCAGCCCCAGCCCCAAGCCCAGGCTCCAGCCCCAGCCCCAAGCCCCAAGCCCAGGCCCAGGCACCAGCCCCAGCCCCAGCCCCAAGCCCAGGCTCCAGCCCCAGCCCCAAGCCCAGCCCCAGCCACAAGCCCAGGCCCAGGCTCCAGCCCCAGCCCCAAGCCCAGGCTCCAGCCCCAGCCCCAGCCCCAAGCCCCAAGCCCCAAACCCAGGCCCAGGCCCCAGCCCCAGCCCCAAGCCCCAAGCCCAGGCCCAGGCCCCAGCCCCAGGCCCAGGCTCCAGCCCCAGCCCCAGCCCCAGCCCCAAGCCCAGGCTCCAGCCCCAGCCCCAAGCCCCAAGCCCAGGCCCAGGCACCAGCCCCAAGCCCAAGCCCAGGCCCCAGCCCCAAGCCCAGGCTCCAGCCCCAGCCCCAGCCCCAAGCCCAGCCACAGCCCCAAGCCCCAAGCCCAGGCCCAGGCCCCAGCCCCAGCCCCAGCCCCAGCCCCAAGCCCAGGCTCCAGCCCCAGCCCCAAGCCCAGCCCCAGCCCCAAGCCCAGGCCCAGGCTCCAGCCCCAGCCCCAAGCCCAGGCCCAGGCTCCAGCCCCAGCCCAAGCCCCAAGCCCAGGCCCAGGCCCCAGCCCCAGCCCCAGCCCCAAGCCCAGGCCCAGGCCCAGCCCCAAGCCCAGCCCCAGCCCCAGCCCCAAGCCCAGGCCCAGGCCCCAGCCCCAGCCCCAAGCCCAGGCTCCAGCCCCAGCCCCAGCCCAGGCCCAGGCTCCAGCCCCAGCCCCAAGCCCAGGCCCAGGCTCCAGCCCCAGCCCCAAGCCCCAAGCCCCGGCCCAGGCCCCAGCCCCAGCCCCAGCCCCAAGCCCAGCCCCAGCCCCAGCCCCAAGCCCAGGCCCAGGCTCCAGCCCCAGCCCCAAGCCCAGGCCCAGCCCCAAGCCCAGCCCCAAGCCCCAGCCCCAGCCCCAAGCCCAGCCCCAGCCCCAGCCCCAAGCCCAGGCCCCAGCCCCAGCCCCAGCCCCAAGCCCAGGCCCAGGCCCAGCCCCAAGCTCAAGCCCAGGCCCAGGCCCCAGCCCCAGCCCAGGCCCCAGGTCTCTGTGTCTGTGTCTCTCTGTGTCTCTGTGTCACGGTGTTGGAATCAGAGATAGTGTAACTCTGTGTCTCTGTGTCCAGATGTATGTCCTAGAATCCCACAGCAATGCAGGCAACATTTGATCAGAATTGCTATAATTTGACAGATGTTTCTATAGTTACAAGAATGCAGTGGTGAATTCTCTCAGCCACTTTGTATCCAATTTCATTCTGCCAATGATTGGCTGGTTTTGTGAATGGTTTGCCTTGTGTGTTACTGAAAAGGTAAAAGAATGACTTGCATTTCTACAGCGCCTTTCACCACCTCAGGACGTCCCAAAGCGCTTTACAGCCAATTAAGTACTTTTGAAGTGCAGTCACTGTTGTAATGTAGGAAACGCAGCAGCCAATTTGCGCACAGCAAGCTCCCACAAACCAGATAATCTGTTTTTACATAGAATATACAGCACAGAAACAGGCCATTCAGCCCAACTAGTCTGTGCTGGTGTTTATATCCCACACGAATCTCCTCCCACTCCATCTATGTCATCTCAGCCTTTCAGCATATCTTTCTATTCCCTTTTGGGGTTGACGTGGTTGACGTGGTGTACATGGATTTCCAAAAGGCATTTGACAAGGTGTCACATAATAGGCTTGCCAGCAAAGTTGAAGCCCATGGAATAAAAGGGACAGTGACAGCATGGATACAAAATTGGCTAAGTGACAGGAAACAGAGAGTAGTGGTGAACGGTTGTTTTTCGGACTGGAGGATGGTATACAGTCGTGTTCCCCAGGGGTCGGTACTAGGACCACTGCTTTTCTTGATATATATTAATGACTTGGACTTGGGTGTACAGGGCACAGTTTCAAAAGGTCCTAGTACTGACCTCTGGGGAGGAGAGTGATAGACTTCAAGAGGACATAGACAGGCTGGTGAAATGGGCAGACACGTGGCAGATGAAATTTAACGAGAAAAGTGCGAAGTGATACATTTTGGTAGGAAGAACCAGGAGGGGCAATATAAACAATTCTAAGTGGGGTGCATGAACAGAGAGACCTGGGGGTATATGTGCACAAATCATTGAAGGTGGCAGGGCAGGTTGAGAAAGTTGTTCAAAAAGCATACGGGATACTGAGCTTCATGACTTCACCCGACGAAGGAGCAACAGCTCCGAAAGCTTGTGATTTCAAATAAAACTGTTGGACTATAACCTGGTGTTGTGCGACTTCTCATTCATAAATAGAGGTATAGAGTACAAAAGTGTGGAAGTTATGATGAACCTGTATGAAACACTGGTTCGGCCTCAAATGGAGTATTGTGTCCTATTCTGGGCACCGCACTTTAGGAAGGATGTGAAGGCCTTAGAGAGGGTGCAGAAAAGATTTATAAGAAAAATTCCAGAAATGAGGGACTTCAGTTATGTTGATAGACTGGAGAAGCTGGGGTTGTTCTCCTTAGAACAGAGAAGGTTGAGAGGAGATTTGATAGAGGTGTTCAAAATCATGAGGGGTCTGGACAGAGTAGATTGAGAGAAACTGTTCCCATTGGCGGAAGGGTCGAGAACCAGAGGACACAGATTTAAGGTGATTGGCAAAAGAACCAAAGGCAATATGAGGAAATGAGGAAAAACTTTTTTACACAGCAAGTGGTTAGGATCTGGAATGCACTGCCTGAGGGGATGGTGGAGGTAGATTCAATCACGGCTTTCAAAAGGGAATTGGATAATTACCTGAAGGAAAAATATTTGCAGGGCTACGGGGAAAGGGTGGGGGATGGGACTAGCTGAAGTGCTCTTGCAGAGAGCCGGCACGGGCTCGACAGGCCGAATGGCCTCCTCCTGTGCTGTGACTATTCTAGGATTCTTTCTCTCATGTACTCGTCTAGTTTCCTTTTGAAAGCATCTAAGCTATTCGTCTCAACCACTTCCTGTGGTAGCGAGTTCCACACTCTAACCACTCTCTGAGGAAAGACATTTCTCCTTATTTCACTATTGGATTTATTAGTAACTATCTTGTATTTATGGCCCCTAGTTTTGGATTCTTCCACAAGTGGAAACATTCTCTCCACATCTACCCTGTCCAACCCATTCATAATTTTAAAGACCTCAATCAGGTCACCTCTAACCCTTCTAAAGAAAAATGCCCCAACCTGTTTAATCTTTCCCGAAAACTGTAATCTCTGTTCTGGTACCATCCTTGTAAATAATTTTTGCACTTTCTCCAGTGCTTCTATGTCCTTTTTATAGTACGGAGACCAGAACTGTGCGCAGGACTCTGACCAGTGTCCTATACAAGTTTAACATAACTTAATTACTTTTAAATTCTATACCCCTAGAATTAAATCACAGTGCTTTGTCAGCATTTTTAATTGCTTTGCTGACCTGCGTTTAGGTGTTGGTTGATGGATTAATATTGGCCAGGACACTGGGGAGAACTCCCCTGCTCTACTTCGAATAGCGCTGTGGGATCTTTTACATCCACCTGAGACTTAAGCCCCAATTTTAGCATGGGGTGAAAATGGGGAGGGGGGAAATGGGGGTTAAGAATGGGGGGGTTGGAATGGGGGTGTGAATGGGGTTGTGAATGGGAGTGAGAATGGGGGTGAATGGGGGGGTGAATGGGGGGGATGAATGGGGGGTGAATGGGGGGGGGAGAATGGGGGAGAATGGGGGTGAATGGGGGGTGAATGGGGGGGATGAATGGGGGGGTGAATGGGGGGGGGAGAATGGGGGTGAATGGGGGGGTGAATGGGGGGGTGAATGGGGGTGAGAATGGGGGGGTGAATGGGGGGTGAGAATGGGGATGAATGGGGGAGAATGGGGGGTGAATGAGGGTGGTGAGAATGGGGGGTGAATGGGGGGGTGAGAATGGGGGGGGTGAATGGGGGGTGAATGTGGGTGAGAATGGGGGGGTGAATGGGGGGGTGAGAATGGGGGGGTGAATGGGGGGTGAATGGGGTGAGAATGGGGGGAGAATGGGGGGGAGAATGGGGGTGAATGGGAATGAGAATGGGGGGGTGAATGGGGGGGGTGAGAATGGGGGGTGTGAATGGGGGTGGGTAGGTCAAGCAGGTGACCATTTTAACTTGATTTTAATGTTTGCTCCTGGACTCCAGCCAGAGGGAATGATGCAGAGGTGGGTGAGCGGAAATGGGAAATATTGCAGCTTCTGACCTCCACCAGGGCCCAGAGGACAGGGTCTGGGCAAAGTAGGTGAGCAAGGTGGGGGGATCAATCACCATCGAGGGAGGGGGGAAAGTTGGGGCCCGGGAGGGGAGGGGCCAGGGGGGTTCCCAGTCTGAGCTGTAACAATGTCTGTCACCCTGTGCAGCTATTGAATTAAATGCTGTGCTCAGATCTCGGGCCATCCTCTCCCCCTCTCCCCCTCTCTCTCTCTCTCTCTCTCTCTCACTCTCACTCTCTCTCGCCCCCTCTCTCTCCCTCTCTCTCTCCCTCACTCCCTCCCTCCCTTCCTCTCTCCCCTTCTCTCTCCCTCCCTCCCTCCCTTTTTTAAAATTCGCTTATGGGATCTGGGCGTCGCTGGCAGGGCCAGCATTTATTGCCCATCCCTAGTTGCCCTTGAGAAGGTGGTGGTGAGCCACCTTCTTGAACCGCTGCAGTCCATGTAGGGTATTGTTTTGTTTCCATTGTCCATATTCCTCATTAACATCTAGGAACAAAGGAACAGGAGGAAGCCATTCAGCCCCTCGAGCCTGTTCCGCCATTCTATTAGATCATGGCTGAACTGTAGATCGACCCAATCTAAGTTTTGCAACAGGCACATCCATTCCATCAGCTTTTGTGTACTCCATGCATTGTTTTGTGATAACAATAGCCACCTGGTTATTGAGTCTGGAGAGTTGGGTGTGAATTAGGAGCATGGCTGTGGAAGGTGCTGCATAGAATATTGTGCACAATAAAAGATAACAAATAGGGTCATAGCACAAAAAAATGTTAAGATGTCTAAAAATGTTAAAAAGACAAATCTAAAGGCACTGTATCTGAATGCACGAAGCATTCGTAATAAGGTAAACGAATTAACAGCGCAAATAGATGAAAACGGATACGATATAATTGCGATTACGGAGACATGGCTGCAGGGTGACCAAGGCTGGGAGCTGAATATCCAAGGATATTCGATATTTAGGAAGGACAGGTGAAAAGGAAATGGAGGTGGGGTGGCCTTGTTAGTAAAGGATGAAATCAGAGCAATAGTGAGAAAGGATATTGGCTCAGAAAATCAAGATGTACAATCAGTCTGGGTGGAGCTAAGAAGCACCAAGGGGCAGAAAACATTGGTGGGAGTTGTCTATAGGCCACCAAACAGTAGTGGTAATGTAGGGGATGGCATCAAACAGGAAATTAGAAATGCATGTAACAAGGGTACTACAGTAATCATGGGTGACTTTAATCTACATATAGACTGGCCAAATTAAAGTTGGGAAAAATAGAATATGAGAGTAAACTTGCAAGGAACATAAAAGCGGATTGTAAAAGCTTCTACAAGTATGTAAAAAGAAAAAGATTAGTGAAGACAAATGTAGGTCCCTTACAGTCAGAAACGGGAGAATTTATAATGGGGAACAAGGAAATGGCTGAGCAATTAAACAAATACTTTGGTTCTGTCTTCACGGAAGAGGACACAAATAACTTCCCAGAAATGCTAGGGAACCAAGGGTCTAGTGAGAAGGAGGAATTAAAGGAAATTAGTATTAGTAAAAAAATAGTGCTGGAGAAATTAATGGGACTGAAAGCTGATAAATCCCCAGGGCCTGATAATCTGCATCCCAGAGTACTAAAAGAGGTAGCCATGGAAATAATGGATGCATTGGTTGTCATCTTCCAAAATTCTATAGATTATGGAACAGTTCCTGCAGATTGGAGGGTGGCAAATGTAACCCCACTATTTAAAAAAGGAGGGAGAGAGAAAACAAGGAACTACAGACCGGTTAGCCTAACATCAGTAGTAGGGAAAATGCTAGAGTCTATTATAAAGGATGTGATAACAGGAACACTTAGAAAATATCAACGGGATTAGACAAAGTCAACATGGATTTATGAAAGGGAAATCGTGTTTGACAAACCTACTGGAGTTTTTTGAGGATGTAACTGGTAGAATAGATAAGGGAGAACCAGTGGATGTGGTGTATTTGGATTTTCAGAAGGCCTTTCATAAAGTCCCACATAAGAGGTTAGTGTGCAAAATTAAAGCACATGGGATTGGGGATAATATACTGGCATGGATTGAAAATTGGTTAACAGACAGGAAGCAGAGAGTAGGAATAAATGGGTCTTTTTCGGGGTGGCAGGCGGTGACTAGTGGGGTACCGCAGGGATCAGTGCTTGGGCCCCAGCTATTCACAATATATATCAATGATTTGGATGAGGGAACCAAATGTAATATTTCCAAGTTTGCTGACGACACAAAACTAGGTGGGATTGTGAGTTGTGAGGAAGATGCAAAGAGGCTTCAAGGCGATTTAGACAAGTTGAGTGAGTGGGCAAATACATGGCAGATGCAGTATAACATGGATAAATGTGAAGTTATCCACTTCGGTAGGAAAAACAGGAAGGTAGCGTATTATTTAAATGGTGATAGATTGGGAAATGTTGATATACAAAGGGATCTGGGTGTCCTTGTACACCAGTCACTGAAAGCAAACATGCAGGTGCAGCAAGCGGTTAAGAAGGCAAATGGTATGTTGGCCTTCATTGCAAGAGGATTTGAGTACAGGAGCAAGGATGTCTTACTACAGTTATACAGGGCCTTGGTGAGACCACACCTGGAGTAGTGTGCGCAGATTTGGTCTCCTTACCTAAGAAAGGATATACTTGCCATAGAGGGAGTGCAGCGAAGAGAGGGAGGGAAAGAGAGAGAGAGAGAGGGAGGGAGAGAGGGGGAGAGAGGAAGGGAGAGCGAGAGGGAGAGAGAGAGGGAGAGGGAGGGAGGGAAAGAGAGAGAGGGAGGGAGAGAGAGGGAGGGAGAGAGAAGAGAGAGAGGGCGAGAGGGAGGGGAGAGAGAGAGAGGGGGAGAGAGAGAGGGAGGGAGAGAGAAGGGGAGAGAGGGAGGGAGGGAGAAAGAGAGAGAGAAAGAAGGAGCGAGAGAGAGAGAGGATGAGAGGGAGGGAGAGTGAGAGTGAGGGAGAGGGAGAGGGAGAATGGGAGGGGGAAAGGAGGAGAGAGGGAGAGAGAGAGAGGGAGGGAGAGAGAAAGAGGGAGGGAGAGAGAGAGGGAGAGAGACAGAGGGAGAAAGGGAGAGAGGGAGAGAGAGCGAGGGAGGGAGGGAGAGAGAGAGAGAGAGAGAAGGAGGGAGGGAGAGAGAAAGGGAGAGAGGGAAAGAGAGGGAGAGAGAGAGGGAGGGAGAGAGAGAGGAGGGAGAGAGAGAGAGAGGGAGATGGAGGGAGAGAAAGAGAGGGGGATGGAGGGAGGGAGAGAGAGAGGGAAGGAGGGAGGGAGAAAGAGAGGGAGAGAGAGAATGAGGGAGGGAGTAAGAGAGAGAGAGAGAGGGAGGGAGAGAGAAGGGGAGAGAGGGAGAGAGAGAGAGAGAGGGAGAGGGAGAGGGAGGGAGGGGGAGAGAGAGAGAGAGAGAGAGAGAGGGAGCGAGAGAGGGAGAGGGAGAGGGAGGGAGGGAGGGGGAGAGAGAGAGAGAGTGAGAGAGAGAGAGTGAGAGTGAGAGAGGGAGAGAGAGAGGGAGAGAGAGGGAGGGGTTGAGGGAGGGAGGGAGAGAGAGGGAGGGAGGGAGAGAGAGGGAGGGAGGGGGAGAGAGAGAAGGAGGGAGAGAGAGAGAGAGAAAGAGAGAGCAAGGGAATAGTAGCATAGTGGTTATGTTACTGGACTAGTAATCCAGAGGCCTGGACGAGTAATCCAGAGGCCTGGACTAATGATCCGGAGATGTGAGTTCAAATCCTACCGTGGCAGCTGGGGAATTTAAATTCAGTTAATTAAATAAGTCTGGAATAAAAAGCTAGTATCAGTAATGGTAACCATGAAAACTATCAGATTGTCGTAAAAACCCATCTGGTTCACTAATGTCCTTTAGGGAAGGAAATCTGCCGTCCTTACCTGGTCTGGCCTATATGTGACTCCAGACCCACAGCAATGTGGTTGATTCTTAACTGTCCTCTGAAATGGCCCAGCGAAACATTCAATTGTAACTAACCGAAATGAAACATAATAAGAATGAAACCGGACAGACCACCCGGCATCAACCTCTGCATTGGCTTTGGACACGAAACGGCACACCCAGCCCAGTCGACCCTGCAAACTCCTCCTCACCAACATCTGGGGACTTGTGCCAAAATTGGGAGAGCTGTCCCACAGACTAGTCAAGCAACAGCCAGACGGTCATACTCAGACTCAGACCTTTCAGCCAATGTCCCAAACTCCTCCATCACCATCCCTGGGTATGTCCTGTCCCACCGGCAAGACAGACCCACCAGGCGTGGCGGCACAGTGCTATACAGTCGGGAAGGAGTGGCCCTGGGAGTCCTCAACATTGACTCCGGACCCCATGAAGTCTCATGGCTTCAGGTCAAGCATGGGCAAAGAAACCTCCTGCTGATTACCACCTACCGCCCTCCCTCAGCTGATAAATCAGTATTCCTCCATGTTGAACACCACTTGGAAGAAGCACTGAGAGTAGCAAGGGCACAGAATGTACTCTGGGTGGGGGATTTCAATGTCCATCACCAAGAGTGGCTCGGTAGCACCACTACTGACCGAGCCCTGAAGGACATAACTGCCAGTCTGGGCCTGCAACAGGTGGTGAGAGAACCAACACGGGGGGGGGGTGGGGAAACCTACTTGACCTCGTCCTCACCAATCTACCTGTCGCAGATGCATCTGTCCATGACAGTATTGGTAGCAGTGACCACCGCACAGTCATTGTGGAGACGAAGTCCCGTCTTCACACTGAGGACACCCTCCATCGTGTTGTGTGGCACTACCACCGTGCTAAATGGGATAGATTCAGAACAGATCTAGCAGCTCAGAACTGGGCATCCATGAGGCGCTGTGGGCTATCAGCTGCAGCAGAATTGTATTCCACCACAATCTGTAACCTCATGGCTCGGCATATCCCTCACTCTACCATTACCACCAAACCAGGGGACCAACCCTGGTTCAATGAGGAGCGTAGAAGAGCAGGCCAGGAGCAGCACCAGCCGTACCTAAAAATGAGGTGCCAACCTGGGGAAACTGCAACACAGGACTACATGCATGCTAAAAAGCGGAAGCAGCATGCTATAGACAGGGCTAAGTGATCCCACAATCAACGGATCAGATCAAAGCTCTGCAGTCCTGCCACATCCAGTCGTGAATGGTGGTGGACCATTAAACAACTAATGGGAGGAGGAGGCTCCATGAATATCCCCATCCTCAATGATGGTGGAGCCCAGTACGTGAGTGCAAAAGACAAGGCTGAAGCGTTTGCAACCATCTTCAGCCAGAAGTGCCGAGTGGATGATCCATATCGGCCTCCTCCTGAGGTCGACACCATCACAGAAGCCAGTCTAGAGCCAATTCGATTCACTCCACGTGATATCAAGAAACGGCTGAGCGCACTGGATACAGCAAAGGCTATGGGCCCCGACAACATCCCGGCTATCGTGCTGAAGACTTGTGCTCCAGAACTAGCCGTGCCTCTAGCCAAGCTGTTCCAGTACAGCTACAACACTGGCATCTATCCGACAATGGAGCAGCGGCAGCAGCGGGAGCGGCGGACCTGCGAGTGAGCAGCAGCTGTGGGTGAAAATAAAGGTCGGTGATTTTCAGGCCCAGTCGAGCAGGAGCAGCAGCAGCGAACCTGCGAGGGAGCGGAGGCAGAATTTGAGAGTGACGTCACAGTACAGAAAGTGACGCCGGTGCAGGGGAAGCAGCTGATTGGGTGAGTATGGCCAGGTGAGTATTTATACTACTCTATAGTTTGACAGTTAAGGTTAATAGTTTATAAGGTTTCGAAAGTCTTAATTTTGTGGTTTATAGTTGTTAAGGTCTCTGTTCTGTAGCGGGGAGTGCCAGTAAACAAGGGCCCTTGAGCATATTATTTAATTGTAGTGCAATTTGATTTAATTTAATTTAATTTAAATTAATTAAAGGGTAAGTCATGGCAGCACAGCTCAGCCCAGTGGTATGCTCCTCCTGCACTATGTGGGAAATCAGGGACACTTCCTGTGTCCCTGACGACCATGTGTGCGGGAAGTGTATCCAGCTGCAGCTACTGGCAGACTGCATTGCGGCACTGGAGCTGCGATTGGATACATACTGGAGCATTCGCGATGCTGAGGACGTCGTGGATATCACGTTTAATGAGTTGGTCACACCGCAGGTAAAGGCTGCACAGGCAGGAAGGGAATAGGTGACCGCCAGGCAGAGTAGTAGGCGCAGGCAGGTAGTGCAGGGGTCCCCTGTGGCCATCCCCCTCTCAAACAGATATACCGCTTTGGATATTGTTGAGGAGGATGGCTTATCGGGGGAAGGCAGCAGCAACCAACGCCCTGGCACCATGGGTGGTTCTGCTGCACAGGACGGGAGGAAAAAGAGCGGGAGAGCTATAGTGATAGGGGATTCTATTGTAAGGGGAATAGATAGGCGTTTCTGCGGCCGCAAACGAGACTCCAGGATGGTATGTTGCCTCCCTGGTGCAAGGGTCAAGGATGTCTCGGAGCGGCTGCAGGGCATTCTGGAGGGGGAGGGTGAACAGCCAGTTGTCGTGGTGCATATAGGTACCAACGATATAGGTAAAAAACGGGATGAGGTCCTAAAAGCTGAATATAGGGAGTTAGGAGGTAAATTAAAAAATAGGACCTCAAAGGTAGTAATCTCAGGATTGTTACCAGTGCCACGTACTAGTCAGAGTAGAAATAGAAGGATATTTCAGATGAATACGTGGCTAGAAGAATGGTGCAAGGGGGAGGGATTCAAATTCCTGGGACATTGGAACCGGTTCTGGGGGAGGTGGGACCAGTACAAACTGGACGGTTTGCACCTGGGCAGGACTGGGACTGATGTCCTAGGGGGAGTGTTTGCTAGTGCTGTTGGGGAGGGTTTAAAATAAAATGGCAGGGGGTTGGGAACCTGTGCAGGGAGACAGAGGAAAGGGAAGCAAGGATAGAAGCAAAAGACAGGAAGGAGAAAAGCAAAAGTGGAAGTCAGAGAAATCAAGGGTGTAAATCAAACATGGCCACAGTAAACAATAATTCTAAAAGGTCTAAGAGTGTTAAAAAAACAAGCCTGAAAGCTTTGTGTCTTAATGCGAGGAGCATTCGTAATAAGGTGGATGAATTAGCTGCGCAAATAGATGTAAACGGATATGATATAATTGGGATTACGGAGACATGGCTCCAGGGTGACCAAGGCTGGGAATTCAACATCCAGGGTATTCAATATTCAGGAAGGACAGGCAAAAAGGAAAAGGAGGTGGGGTAGCATTGCTGGTTAAAGAGGAGATTAACACAATAGTAAGGAAGGATATTAGCTCTGATGATGTGGAATCTGTATGGGTAGAGCTGAGAAATACCAAGGGGCAGAAAACGTTAGTGGGAGTTGTATACAGATCCCCAAACAGTAATGCTGAGGTTGGGGATGGCATTAAATGGGAAATTAGAGATGCGTGCAATAAGGGCACAGCAGTTATCATGGGTGACTTTAATCTACATATAGATTGGGCTAACCAAATTAGTAACAATACTGTGGAAGAGGAATTCCTAGAATATATACGGGATGGTTTCCTGGACCAATATGTCGAGGAACCAACTAGAGATCAGGCCATCTTAGACTGGGTATTATGTAATGAGAAAGGATTAATTAGCAATCTTGTTGTGCGAGGCCCCTTGGGGAGGAGCGATCATAATATGATAGAATTCTTCATTAAGATGGAGAGTGAAGTAGTAGTTGACTCAGAGACTAGGGTACTGAATTTAAATAAAGGAAACTACGATGGTATGAGGCGCGAGTTGGCTAGGATGGATTGGGGAATGTTACTTAAAGGGTTGACGGTGGATAGGCAATGGCAAACATTTAAAGATCGCATGGATGAACTACAGAATTTGTTCATCCCTGTTTGGCATAAAAATAAAACAAAAAAGGTGACTCAACCGTGGCTAACAAGGGAAATTAGGGATAGCATAAGATCCAAGGAGAGGACATATAAATTGGCCAGAAAAAGCAGCAAACCTGAGGATTGGGAGCAGTTTAGGATTCAGCAAAGGAGGACAAAGGGATTAATTAAGAGGGGGAAAATAGAATATGAGAGTAAGCTTTCAGGGAACATAAAAACTGACTGTAAAAGCTTCTATAGATATGTGAAGAGAAAAAGATTGGTGAAGTCAAGCATAGGTCCATTGCAGTCAGAATCAGGGGAATTTATAATGGGGAACAAAGAAATGGCAGACCAATTAAATACATACTTTGGTTCTGTCTTCACAAAGGAGGACACAAATAAACTCCCAGAGATGTCGGGGAACATAGGGTCTAATGAGAGGGAGGAACTGAATGAAATCAGTATTTGTAGGGAAATGGTGTCAGAGAAATTGACGGGTTGAAGGCCGATAAATCCCCAGGGCCTGATAATCTACATCCTAGGTTATTTAAGGAAGTGGCCCTAGAAATAGTAGATGCATTGTTGGTCATCTTCCAAAATTCTATAGATTCTGGAACAGTTCCCCATGGATTGGAGGGTAGCTAATGTAACCCCACTATTTAAAAAAGGTGGTAGAGAGAAAACGGGGAATTATAGACCATTAAGCCTGACATCGGTAGTGGGGAAAATGCTAGAGTCCATTATAAAAGATGTAATAGCAGAGCACTTGGAAAGCAGTGACAGGATCGGACAAAGTCAACAGGGATGTACAAAAGGTAAATCATGCTTGACTAATCTACTGGAATTTTTTGAGGATGTAACTGGTAGAATAGATAAGGGAGAACCAGTGGATGTGGTGTATTTGGACTTTCAGAAGGCTTTTGATAAGGTCCCGCATAAGAGATTAGCGTGCAAAGTTAAAGCACATGGGATTGGGGGTAAGGTACTAACTTGGATAGAGAACTGGTTGGCAGACAGGAAGCAAAGAGTTGGAATAAACGGGTCTTTTTCCGAGTGGCAGGCAGTGACTAGTGGGGTACCGCAGGGATCGGTGCTAGGATCCCAGTTATTCACAATATATATTAATGATCTAGACGAGGGAACTAGATGTAATATCTTCAAGTTTGCAGATGACACAAAGCTGGGTGGGCGTGTGTGCTGTGAGGAGGATGCAGAGAAACTCCAGTATGATTTGGACAGGTTGGGTGATTGGGCAGATGCATGGCAGATGCAGTATAATGTGAATAAATATGAGGTTATCCACTTTGGTGGCAAAAACAGAAAGGCATATTATTATCTGAATGGCAATAGATTGGGAAAAGGGGTAGTGCAACGAGACCTGGGTGTCCTTGTGCACCAGTCGCTGAAGGTAAGCATGCAGGTGCAGCAGGCGGTTAAGAAGGCAAATGGTATGTTGACCTTCATAGCGAGAGGATTCGAGTACAGGAGCAAGGATGTCTTGCTGCAGTTGTACAGGGCCTTGGTGAGACCACACCTTGAGTATTGTGTGCAGTTTTGGTCGCCTTATCTGAGGAAGGATGTTCTTGCCATGGAGGGAGTGCAGCGAAGATTCACCAGACTGATACCTGGAATGGCAGGAATGACGTATGAAGAGAGATTACATAGATACATAGATACATAGAAGATAGGAGCAGGAGTAGGCCATCCGGCCCTTCGAGCCTGCTCCGCCATTTAATGAGATCATGGCTGATCCTCCAATTCAGTATCCCGTCCCCGCCTTCTCTCCGTAACCCTTAACCCCTTTTGCCTGTAGAAATATATCTAATTCCCTCTTAAATATATTTAATGAGCTGGCGTACACTGCCCTCTGTGGCAATGAGTTCCACAGGTTCACCACCCTCTGAGTGAAGAAATTCCCCCTCATTTCTGTCCTAAATGGTTTAGCCCTTATCCTTAAATTACGTCCTCTAGTTCTGTTCTCACCCGCCAAGGGAAACATTCCTTCTGCATCTAGTCTGTCTAGACCTGTCAGAATTTTATACACTTCTATGAGGTTCCCTCTCAATCTTCTAAACTCCAGTGTGTACATCCCTAAACTACATAGTCTCTCCTCATAGGTCAATCCCGCCATTCCTGGTATCAGCCTGGTGAATCGCCGCTGCACCCCCTCCATGGCAAGAACATCTTTCCTCAGATGAGGCGACCAAAACTGTACACAGTACTCGAGGTGTGGTCTCACCAGTGCCCTGTACAGCTGCAGCAAGGTATCCCTGTTCCTGTATTCCAACCCTTTTGCTATGAAGGCCAGCATACCGTTTGCCTTCTTGACCGCCTGTTGCACCTGCATGCTCGCCTTCAGTGACTGGTGTACAAGAACACCCAGGTCTCTCTGTACTTCCCCCTCTCCCAATTTATTGCCATTTAAATAATAATTTGCCCTCCCGTTCCTGCACCCAAGGTGGATAACTTCGCACTTGTCCACATTATAGTGCATCTGCCATTTATCCGCCCAATCACCCAGTCTGTCCAAATCGCTCTGGAGCTTCCTGGTCTCCTCCTCTGAGCCCACCCCCCCTCCTAGTTTAGTGTCGTCTGCAAATTTGGAAATGCTGCATCCGACTCCCTGATCCAGGTCATTAATGTAAATTGTGAACAGCTGGGGACCCAGGACAGATCCCTGCGGTACCCCACTTGTTACTGCCTGCCATTCAGAAAATGAGCCGTTTATTCCAACTCTCTGTTTTCTATCTGACAGCCAGTTCTCTATCCACGTCAATACTTTCCCCTTTATCCCATGAGCTTCAATTTTCCATGCTAATCTTTTATGTGGGACCTTGTCGAAGGCCTTTTGGAAGTCCAGGTACACCACATCTACTGGCTCTCCCCCATCTATTTTACCAGTTACTCCCTCAAAAAATTCCAATAGATTAGTCAAGCACGATTTACCCTTTGTAAATCCATGTTGACTCTGTCCTATCCTGTCCCCATTTGCTAAGTGCTCCGTTATTTCATCCTTAATGATGGACTCCAGCATTTTGCCCACAACTGATGTAAGGCTTACAGGTCTGTAATTACCTGCTTTTTCCCTACCCCCCTTTTTGAATAGTGGGGTAACGTTAGCTACCCTCCAATCCATGGGCACTGTTCCCGAGTCTAATGAATTCTGAAAAATCATACTTAGTGCATCCGCTATCTCTAGGGCCACCTCCTTCAGTACCCTAGGATGCATGTTATCAGGCCCTGGGGATTTGTCCGCCTTCAATCCCTTTAGCTTCCTTAACACCATATCCTTAGAGATATTGATTTGCGTCAGTTCCTCCTTTGCCAATGTCCCTATTTTTCTCGATATCCCAGGGAGGTTTTTTGTGTCTTCCCTCGTAAAGACTGACCCAAAGTATGCATTTAGTTGGTCTGCCATTTCCTTATTTCCCGTTATATATTCCCCCGTATCTGACTGCAATGGACCAACTTTGGTTTTCACCAGTCTTTTCCTCTTGATATACTTATAAAAGCTTTTGGAGTTAGTTTTTATATTTTCCGCCAGCTTGCTTTCGTAAGCTATTTTGCCCCTCTTGATTAAGCCCTTTGTCCTCCTTTGCTCTATCTTAAACTGTTCCCAATCTTCCGCTCTGGCGCTTTTTTTGGCTATTTTATACGCCCTATCTTTGGATTTTATGCTGTCTCTAATTTCCCCTGTTATCCACGGTTGAGTCACCTTTTTAGATTTCCTTTTATGCCAGATTGGTATAAACAATTTTTGCAATTTTGTCATTCTATCTTTAAATGCTTGCCATTGTTTATCTACCTCCAGTCCTCCCAGGAACGTTGTCCAATCAGACCTACTCAGTTCCCGTCTAATGGCATCATAATTCCCCTTGTTTAAATTCAGGACCTTAGTCTCTGAGTCAATTTCTTCGCTCTCCATTTCGAGTGAGAAATCGATCATGTTATGATCGCTCTGACCCAAGGGTCCCCGTACAACAAGATTACTAATTAGTCCCTTCTCATTGCACAGTACCCAGTCCAATATAGCCTGTTCCCGAGTTGGTTCCTCGACATATTGATCCAGATAACCATCCCTTAAACACTCAAGGAATTCCTCCTCCTCATTATTTTTACTGATTAGGCTAGTCCAATCTATATGTAAGTTAAAGTCACCTATGATGACAGCTGTGCTCTTATTGCACGCTTCTCTAATTTCCCTCGTGATGCCCTCCCCAACCTCTATTTTACTATTTGGAGGCCTATATACCACTCCTATTAATGTTTTTCGCCCCTCGCTATTTCTTAGCTCCACCCATATAGATTCTGTATTAACTGAGTTAATATCCTTCCTTTCAATTGCATTTATCCCCTCTTTTACCAGCAATGCTACCCCTCCTCCCTTTCTTTTTTGTCGATCCTTCCTAAATACTGAATACCCCTGTATGTTAAGCTCCCAGCCCTGCTCACCCTGCAACCATGTTTCCGTAATCCCAATTAGATCATAATTATTAACCTCTATTTCCACAGCTAATTCATCTACCTTGTTCCTGATGCTTCTCGCATTAAGGTATAAAACCCTCAGGCTTTTTTTATGCTCACATTTTTTATGAATTAGTTTGGCCCTTTGTTTTTTGTTCCTCACCCTTTTACCATTTATTTCTGTCTACCTTTCACTTTCCTCTATTTCACTACATAGGTTTCTAGCCCCCTGCCATACTAGTTTAAATGCTCCCGAACTGCTTTATCAAAAATTACCCCGAGAACATCAGTTCCATCTTTGCACAGGTGTAGACCGTCCCTTTTGTATAGGTCACACCTACCACAAAACTGGTTCCAATGCCTCAAAAATTTAAAACCCTCCCTCTTACACCACTGCTCAAGCCACGTATTTAGCCTAACTATCCTGTTCTCTGTACTCTTACTAGCACGTGGCACTGGTAGTAATCCAGAGATTACTACCTTCGAGGTCCTACTTTTTAGCTTGGCTCCTAACTCCCTAAATTGTACTTGTAGGACCTCTTCCCTTTTTTTAGCTACGTCGTTGGTACCAACATGTATCACGACAACTGGCTGTTCCCCCTCCCCCTCCAGAATGTTCTGCACCCGCGCCGAGACATCCTTGACCCTTGCACCAGGGAGGCAACATACCATCCTGGAGTCTCGGTCGCGACCACAGAAACCCCTATCTATTCCCCTTACAATCGAATCCCCTATTACTATAGCCCTGCCACTCTTTTTCCCTCCCTTCTTTGCAACAGAGCCAGTCATGGTGCCATGAGCCTGGCTGCTGGTGCCTTCCCCCGATGAGTCATCCCCCCCGACAACAGCACCTAAGGCGGTGAACCTGTTGCTAAGGGAGACAACCCCAGGGGATTTCTGCACTACCTTCCTGCCCTTGCTCTGCCTTTTGGTCACCCATGTACTATCTACGCTGGCCTTAACCTGCGGTGTGACCAACTCACTAAATGTGCTATCCACAACCCTCTCAGAATCGTGGATGCTCAATTGGGTCAATTAGGCTTATATTCGCTAGAGTTTAGAAGAATGAGAGGGGATCTCATTGAAACTTATAAAATGCTAACAGGACTAGACAGACTAGATGCAGGAAGGCTGTTCCCGATGGCGGGGGAGTCCAGAACCAGGGGTCACAGTCTAAGGATAAGGGGTAAGCCTTTTAGGACTGAGATGAGGAGGAATTTCTTCACCCAGATAGTGGTGAACCTGTGGAATTCTCTACCACAGAAGGCAGTTGAGGCCAATTCATTAAATATATTCAAGAAGGAGTTCGATATATTTCTTAAGGCTAAGGGGATCAAGGGATATGGGGAGAAAGCAGGGACAGGGTACTGAATTTGGAAATAACAACAGAAAACGCTGGAAAAACTCAGCAGGCCAGGCAACATCCGTGGAGAGAGAAAGAGAGTTAACGTTTCAGGTCGAAACCCTTCGTCAGAACTGAGAGAGCAAGAAATAAACAGATAAAAATGCAAGGGGGAGGCTGGGGGGAGGAATAAAAGAACAAAAGGGATGGTCTTTAGTGAGTAGAGACATTGAGAGATGCTCAAGGCAAGACGAGATGGTAATGGGACAGGTTGAGAAACAAAAGGTAAGGTGTGAAATGCTGGCAGAATCAGAGACAGCTGCCGTGGGGGGAGAGAGAGAAAAAAAGGAAAAAGGCACGGACCAAAAGAGTGGATAAAATGTATACATATGTGGTAGGGGCCGGGGTTATGATCTGAAATTGTTGAACTCGATATTGAGTCCGGAAGGCTGTAAAGTGCCTAAACGGAAGATGAGGTGCTGTTCCTGGAGCTTACGCTGCGCTTCCATGGAACAATGCAAGAGGCCGAGGACGGTGAGGTCTGAGTGAGCGTGGAGGGGTGAATTAAAATGACAAGCGACCGGAAGCTCGGGGTCACCCTTCCGGACTGAACGGAGGTGTTCCGCAAAGCGGTCACCCAATCTGCGCTTGGTCTCCCCAATGTAGAGGAGACCACATCGTGAGCAGCGAATACAGTATACTAGATTGCAAGAAGTACAAGTAAATCGCTGTTTCACCTGGAAGGGGTATTTGGGGCCCTGGAGAATGGGAAGGGGGGATGTATAAGGGCAGGTGTTGCATCTCCTGCGCTTGCACGGGAAGGTGCCGGGTGAAGGGGAAGGGGTGCTGGGGGTGATAGAGGAGTGGACTAGGGTGTCTCGGAGGGAGCGGTCCCTACGGAATGCTGAAAGGGGAGGTGAGGGGAAGATTTGGATGATCAGCCATGATCGCATTGAATGGCGGAGCAGGCTCGAGGGGCCGAATGGCCTACTCCTGCTCCTATCTTTTATGTTTCTATGTTTCTATGTTTCTCCCTCTCTCTCGCTCCCTCCCTCCCTCCCTCTCCCTCCCCCTCTCTCTCTCTCTCTCTCTCTCCCTCCCTCTGACTCTGTCCCTCTGTCTCTCTCCCTCCCTCTCCCTCTCTCTCTCTCCCTCTCTCTCTTTCCCTCTCTCTCACCCTCCCTCCCTCTCCCTCTCTCTCCCTCTCCCTCCCTCTCTCTCCCTCCCTCCCTCTCCCTCTCTCACTCTCTCTCTCTCTCCCTCCCTCCCTCTCCCTCTATCACTCTCTATCCCTCCCTCCCTCCCTCTCCCTCTCTCTATCTCCCTCCCTCTCTCTCTCCCTCTCCCTCTCTCTCCGTCCCTCTCTCTCCCTACCTCCCTCCCTCTCCTCCTCTCTCTCCCTCTCCCTCCATCTGTCTCTCTCCCTCTCTTTCTCTCTCCCCCTCCCTCTCTCTCCCTCTCTTTCTCTCCCTCTCTCCCTCCCTCCCTCTCTCCCTCCCTCCCTCTCTCCCTCCCTCCCTCTCTCTCCCTCTCTCCCTCCCTCCCTCTCTCTCCCTCTCTCCCTCCCTCCCTCTCTCTCCCTCCCTCCCTCTCCCTCTCTCTCCCTCTCCCTCCCTCTCTCTCTCTCTCTCTCCCTCCCTCTGTCTCTCTCCCTCCCTTTGTCTCTCTCCCTCTCTCTCTCTCCCTCCCTCTCTCTCACCCTCTCTCTCCCTCTCTCTCTCTCTCTCTCCCTCCCTCTCCCTTTCTCTCTACATAAGAACATAAGACTTAGGAGCAGGAGTAGGTCATTTGGCCCCTTGAGCCTGCTCCGCCATTCAATAAGATCATGGCTGATCTGATCTTGGCCTCAACTCCACTTCCCTGCCTACTCCCCATAACCCTTGACTCCCTTACCTTTCAAAGGTCTATCTCCACCTTAAATATATTCAATGACCCAGCCTCCACAGCTCTCTGGGGAAGAGAATTCCAAAGATTCACGACCTTCTGAGAGAAGAAATTCCTCCTCATCTCCGTTTTAAATGGGCGACCCCTTATTCTGAAATTATGCCCCCTAGTTCTAGATTCCCCCACGAGGGGAAACATCCTCTCTGCACCTACCCTGTCAATCCCCTTCAGAATCTTATATGTTTCAATAAGATCCCCTCTCATTCTTCTAAACTCCAATGAGTATAGGCCCAACCTGCTCAACCTTTCTTCATAAGACAACCCCTTCATCTCCGGAACCAACCTCGTGAACCTTCTCTGAACTGCCTCCAATGCAAGTATATCCTTCCTTAAATAAGGAGACCAAAACTGTACGCAGTACTCCAGGTGTGGTCTCACCAACGCCCTGTACAGTTGTGACAGGACTTCCCTACTTTTATACTCCATTCCCGTTGCAATAAAGGCCAACATTCCATTTGCCTTCCTAATTACTTGCTGTACTTGCATGTTAACTTTTTGTGATTCATGTACAAAGACCCCAGATCCCGCTGTACCTTTTGTAATCTCTCCCCATTTAAATAATAATTTGCTTTTTTATTTTTCCTACCAAAGTAGATAACCTTGCATTTTCCCACATTATACAGCATTTGCCAGATTTTTGCCCACTCACTTAGCCTATCTATATCCCTTTGGAGATTCTTTGCGTCCTCCACACAATTTGCTTTCCCACCTATCTTTGTATCATCAGCAAATTTGGCTACATTACACTCGGTCCCTTCATCCAAGTCATTTACAGGAAACTCTTTATTAACCGGCACCGACGGGACCGGCGTGGTGCCGGTTAATCAAAAAGTCCGGATAACGGAGAGTTATATCTCCCAACGTACGAGAGCCCCGTACACATTGACATGCGCCTGCATTCGGAGCTCCGTCTCCCCGGGGACCGCCAGCTGACCATCTGTCGTGTCCGCTGCCTACCCGGGCTGCACATTCCCCTCCCAATCTACATGCTCCGATACAAGGCAAACGCCTCGGGGTTTTTTTTTAAAGTTATTTTTAAAGGAGAGATGAAGGAAAACCCCGGTTACCTACTCAAGAATTTTGCCGGTTAAGAGAGATTTCCGGTTATTTGGGTGCCGGTTAAAAGAGAGTTTCCTGTATATAGATTGTAAATAGTTGAGGCCCCAGCACTGATCCCTGC
>JASTWF010000105.1:289139-545783 GCA_030390025.1 Squalus acanthias | reverse complement strand
TCTCGTGCGCTCGCTTTTTTTTTATTCGTTCATGGGATGTGGGCGTTACTGGCAAGCATTGTTTGTCCATCCTTAGTCTCCCCTTCTCTCCCCTCCTCTCCCCTCTTCCCAGGTCCCTCCTCAGACTTCATTACTTTAAATTTCACAACCATTGAGAAACTGGTAAACATGAACTCGTTTGTCAAAATCCACCAATGAGGGAGCAGCCTTTCCCACTCCTCCAGACCAGAGGACTTGGGTGAGCTGAAGTTATATCCGCCTTGTGCACAAAGGAACAAGGAGTCAGTGGGGGTTTGTGGGCTGTTTGCCGTGACACCAGCCCGACTGCCTAATGGAGGCAGAGACTCTCGAGGCTGAGGCAGTTAAGATGGTGCGATGGGGATCGTGAGCAGCTCTGGAGGGTTGGGCCAAATGGTCTCCCTCACTTGTACTTATCTTTGCCTTTGCAGATAGATAAGCAAAATGTGAGTGTTTTGTTAATGGCTGTGCTGGCGAATACACTGCTGGAGTTGAGTGAACCTGCGCTATTGCTGAGAGACTCTGGCCAGGCTAACCAATTGTTGTTTTGCAGAGATGTTAACACGGCTGTAATGGAATTACTGATCATGGCCTACGCCTGCAAAACCTCGTGTGCCCGGAACATCATTGGTGTCATTCCCTACTTCCCCTATAGTAAGCAGTGTAAGATGAGGAAGAGGGGCTCCATCGTCTGTAAACTACTTGCGTGCATGTTGGCCAAAGCAGGTGAGCAATGTGAGGGGAAGGGGGCAGAGTTGGTGCAGTACCCTGGCGGGTGCGGTACTCTGGCGAGTGCGAGGGGAGTTGGTGTGGTACTCTGGCGGGTGCGAGGGGAGTTGGTGCAGTACTCTGGCGGGTGCGGTACTCTGGCGAGTGCGAGGGGAGTTGGTGCGGTACTCTGGCGGGTGCGAGGGGAGTTGGTGCGGTACTCTGGCGGGTGCGAGGGGAGTTGGTGCGGTACTCTGGCGGGTGCGAGGGGAGTTGGTGCGGTACTCTGGCGGGTGCGGTACTCTGGCGAGTGCGAGGGGAGTTGGTGTGGTACTCTGGCGGGTGCGAGGGGAGTTGGTGCAGTACTCTGGCGGGTGCGGTACTCTGGCGAGTGCGAGGGGAGTTGGTGTGGTACTCTGGCGGGTGCGAGGGGAGTTGGTGCAGTACTCTGGCGGGTGCGGTACTCTGGCGAGTGCGAGGGGAGTTGGTGCGGTACTCTGGCGGGTGCGAGGGGAGTTGGTGCGGTACTCTGGCGGGCGCGGTACTCTGGCAGGCGCCGTCCCCTGGTGGGCGCCGCTTCCAGTTAGAAATGTCGACTCCGCTGTTCACTCTGCAAAATTATAAATTCCTTGAGGTGTGTAATAAAAAGAGGTGGAGAGAGATGCAGGAAATGTTTACTATCTTTCCTCTCCTGTGCAACTGTTCTATTAAACGTGGTTGTGTTTACCTCCCTACTGAGTGATGCAAGGGGACAGCGGCGACCTGATAGTGGGGTTGTGTTGAAGCAAGTTCAATACTAAAGACTGTTCTGGCCTCAGTTTAAAACTTGTTTGTTGAGTGCTTGGTGAAACTTGTGTGGTTGTGCGCTGTGTCCTCAGGTTTAACCCACATTATCACAATGGACCTGCATCAGAAGGAGATCCAGGGCTTCTTCAACATTCCTGTCGACAACCTTCGAGCGTCTCCATTTCTACTGCAGTACATCCAGGATGAGGTGAGATTGTGGGACCTTACGCCACCTGGTGGTGGGCACAGCAAGCATCCAGCACTGAGAACATAAGAAATAGGAGCAGGAGTCGGCCATTAGGCCCCTCGAGCCTGCTCCGCCATTCAATAAGATCGTGGCTGATCTTCTACCTCAACTCCACTTTCCTGAACTATCCCCATATCCCTTGATTCCCGTAATATCCAAAAATCTATCGATCTCTGCCTTGAATATACTCAACGACTGAGCCTCCACAGCCCTCTGGGGTAGAGAATTCCAAAAATTCACCACCCTCTGAGTGAAGAAATTCCTCCTCATCTCTGTCCTAAATGGCTGACCCCTTATTCTGAGACACTGACCCCTGGCTCTAGACTCCCCAGCCAGGGGAAACATCCTCCCTGCATCTACCCTGTCAAGCTCTAAGAATTTTGTATGTTTCAATGAGATCACCTCTCATTCTTCTAAACTCTGGAGAATATAGGCCTAGTCTACTCAATCTCTCCTCACAGGACAATACCCCCGTCCCAGGAACCAGTCTGGTGAAGCTTTATTGCTCGCCCTCTATGGCAAGTATATCCTTCCTTAGGTAAGGAGACCAAAACTGTACACAATACTCCAGGTGTGGTCTCACCAGGGCCCTATATAATTGCAGTAAGACGTCTTTACTCATCTACGCAAATCCTCTTGTAATAAAGGCCAACATACCATTTGCTTTCCTAATTGCTTGCTGTACCTGCATGCTAACTTTCAGTGATTTGTGTATAAGGACACCCAGGTCCCTCTGAACACCAACATTTCCCCAATCTCTCACCATTTAAAAAATACTCTGCTTTTCAATTTTTCCTACCAAAGTGGATAACTTCACATTTCATAGTTATAATGGCACAGAAGGAGGCCATTCGGCCCATCGAGTCCGTGCTGGCTCTTTGTAGAGCAATCCAGTCAGTCCCATTCCCCCACTCTATCCCCGTAGCCCTGCAAATTTATTTCCCTCAAGTGCCTATCCAGTCTCCCCTTGAAAACATTGAGTGTCTCCGTTTCCACCACTTCTGTCGGCAGCGAATTCCAGGTCATCACCACTCGCTGCATAAAAAAGTTTTTCCTCACATCCCCCTGTATCTCTTGCCCAAAACCTTAAATCTGTGTCCCCTAGTCCTTGTACCATCAACTAGTGGGAACAGCCTTTCCCTGTCTAGCCTATCCAAACCCGTCATAATCTTGTACACCTCTATCAAATCACCCCTCAACCTCCTTTGCTCTAATGAGGAACAAATCCAGCTTCTCCAACCTGTCCTTGTAGCTAAGATTCCCCATCCCCGGAACCATTCTGGTAAATCTCCTCTGCACCCTCTCAAGGGCCTTCACATTCTTCCAAAAGTGTGATGACCAGAACTGGACGCAATACTCCAGTTGTGGCCTAACCAGCGCTTTATAAAGGTTCAGCATAACTTCTCTACTTTTGTACTCAATACCTCTATTTATGAAGCTCAAGATCCCATACGCTTTGCTAACCACTCTCTCAATATGTCCTGCCAGCTTCAGGGACCTATGCACATTAACTCCCAGGTCCCTCTGTCTCTGCACACTCTTTAAAACTGTGCCATTAAGTGTATATTGCCTCTCCCTGTTCCTTCTGCCAAAATGCATCACCTCACCCTTCTATGTATTAAATTCCATCTGCCACTTGTCTGCCCATTCTGCTAGCCTTTCTATGTCCTGTTGCAGTCGATTGGTATCATCATCACTGTTTGCTACACCCCCCAAGTTTGGTGTCATCGGCAAATTTAGAAACTCTACTACACTGGCATCTATCCGACAATGTGGAAAACTGCCCAGGTATGTCCTTTCCACAAAAAGCAGGACAAATCCAATCTGGCCAATTACTGCCCCATCAGTCTACTCTCAATCATCAGCAAAGTGATGGAAGGTGTCATTGACAGTGCTATCAAGCAGCACTTACTCACTGATGCCCAGTTTGGGTTCCGCCAAGACTACTCAGCTCCCGACCTCATTACAGCCTTTGTCCAAACATGGACAAAGGAGATGAATTCCAGAGGTGAGGTGAGAGTGACTGCCCGTGACATCAAGGCAGCATTTGACCGAGTGTGGCATCAAGGAGCCCTAGTTAAACTGAAGTCCATGGGAATCGGGGGGGGGGGGGGGGGGGAATGCTCCACTGGCTGGGGTCATACCTAGCACAAAGGAAGATGTTTGTGGTGGTTCAAGGTCAATCATCACAACCCCAGGACATCGCTGCAGGAGTTCCTCAGGGCAGTGTCCTAGGCCCAACCATCTTCAGCTGCTTCATCAATGACCTTCCCTCCAACATAAGGTCAAAAATGGGGATGTTCGCTGATGACTGCAGTGTTCAGCGCCATTCACAACTCCTCAGATAATGAAGCAGTCCATGCCCGCATGCAACAAGACCTGGACGACATTCAGGCTTGGGCTGATAAGTGGCAGGTAACATTCGCACCACAGAAGTGCCAGGCAATGACCATCTCCAACAAGCAAGAGTCTAACCACCTCCCCTTGACATTCAGTGGCATTACCATCGCCGAATCCCCCACCATCAATATCCTGGGGGTCACCATTGACCAGAAACTTAACTGGACCAGCCACGTAAATACTGTGCCAACAAGAGCAGGTCAGAAGCTAGGTATTCTGCGGCGAGTGTCTCACCTCCTGACTCCCCAAAGCCTTTCCACCATCTACAAGGCACAAGTAAGGAGTGTGATGGAATACTCTCCACTTGCCTGGATGAGTACAGCTCCAACAACACTCAAGATGCTCGACACCATCCAGGACAAAGCAGCCCGCTTGATTGGCACCCCATCCCTCTACCACCGGCGTACCGTGGCTGCAGTGTGTACCATCTACAAGATGCACTGCAGCAACTCACCAAGGCTTCTTTGGCAGCACCTCCCAAACCCGCGACCTCTTCCACCTAGAAGGACAAGGGCAGCAGGCGCATGGGGACACCACCACCTCCAAGTTCCCCTCCAAGTCACACACCATCCTGACTTAGAAGTATATCGCCGATCCTTCGTCGTCGCTGGGTCAAAATCCTGGAACTCCCTCCCTAACAGCACTGTGGGAGTACCTTCATCACACTGACTGCAGCGGTTCAAGAAGGAGGCTCACCACCACCTTGAGGGCAACTAGGGATGGGCAATAAGAACATAAGAAGTAGGAGCAGGACCCGGCCACTCAGCCCCTGTGCCCGCTCCGCCACCCACAGGGCCCTGACCGATCCGAACTCAGCCTCATGTCCAATTTCCTGCCCGCTCACCGTAACCCCTAATTCCCTTTACTTCTAGGAAACTGTCTATTTCTGTTTTAAATTTATTTAATGATGTAGCTTCCACAGCTTCCTGGAGCAGCAAATTCCACAGACCCACTACCCTCTTGAGTGAAGAAGTTTCTCCTCATCTCAGTTTTGAAAGAGCAGCCCCTTATTCTAAGATTATGCCCCCTAGTTCTAGTCTCACCCATCCTTGGGAACATCCTTACCGCATCCACCCGATCAAGCCCCTTCACAATCTTATATGTTTCAATAAGATCGCCTCTCATTCTTCTGAACTCCAATGAGTAGAGTCCCAATCTACTCAACCTCTCCTCATATGTCCACCCCCTCATCCCCGGGATTAACCGAGTGAACCTTCTTTGTACTGCCTCGAGAGCAAGTATGTCTTTTCTTAAGTATGGACACCAAAACTGTATGCGGTATTCCAGGTGCGGTCTCACCAATACCTTATATAACTGCAGCAATACCTCCCTGTTTTTATAATCTATCCCCCTAGCAATAAAAGCCAACATTCCGTTGGCCTTCTTGATCACCTGCTGCACCTGCATACTAACTTTTTGATTTTCTTGCACCAGGACCCCCAGATCCCTTTGTACTGCAGTACTTTCCAGTTTCTCGCCATTAAGATAATAACTTGCTCTCTGATTTTTCCTGCCAAAGTGCATAACCTCACATTTTCCAATATTGTATTGCATCTGCCAAATCTCTGCCCACTCACCCAGCCTGTCGATATCCCCTTGCAGGTTTTTTATGTCCTCCTCACTCTCTACTTTCCCTCCCATCTTTGTATCATCTGCATACTTTGATATGTTACACTCGGTCCCCTCCTCCAAATCGTTAATATAGATTGTAAAGAGTTGGGGACCCAGCACCGACCCCTGCGGAACACCACTGGCTACTGGTTGCCAGTCCGAGAATGAACCATTTATCCCAACTCTCTGCTTCCTGTTAGATAACCAATCCTCCACCCATGCCAGAATATTCCCCCCAATCCAGTGATTTTTTTATCTTGAGCAATAATCTTTTATGTGGCACCTTGTCGAATGCCTTCTGGAAGTCTAAATCCACTACGTCCACTGGTTCCCCTTTATCCACCCTGTACGTTATGTTCTCAAAGAACTCAAGCAAATTTGTCAGACATGACTTTCCCTTCATAAAGCCATGCTGACTTTGTCCTATTAAATTATGTTTATCTAAATGTTCCGTTACTGTCTCCTTAATAATAGACTCCAAAATTTTACTCACCACAGATGTTAGGCTAACTGGTCTATAATTTCCAGCCTTCTGCCTACTACCCTTTTTAAATAAGGGTGTTACATTAGCAGTTTTCCAATCTGCCGGGACCTTTGCTGAGTCCAGGGAATTTTGGAAAATTATTACCAAAGCATCCACAATCCCTACTGCCACTTCCCTCAAGACCCTAGGATGTAAGCCATCAGATCCAGGGGATTTATCCGCCTTGAGTCCCATTATTTTACTGAGTACCAATTCCTTAGTGATTTTAATCGTATTTAGCTCCTCCCCCCAGAGCCCCCTGTTTGTCCAGTGTTGGGATATTCTTAGTGTCCTCTACCGTAAAGATTGAAACAAAATATTTGTTCAGCATTTTTGCCATCTCCATGTTTCCCACCATTAATTTCCCGGTCCCATCCTCTAAGGGACCTACGTTTGCCGTAACCACCCTTTTTCTTTTTATATAACTATAGAAACTTGCTATCTGTTTTTATATTTTTTGCTAATTTATTTTCATAATCTATCTTCCCTTTCTTAATCAATCCTTTAGTTACTTTTTGCTGTCTTTTGAAGACTTCCCAATCTTCTATCCTCCCACTAAGTTTGGCTACCTTATACGTCCTTGTTTTTAGTCGGATACTATCCTTAATTTCTTTACTTAGCCACGGATGGCTGTCATTTCTTTTACACCCTTTTCCTCAGTGGAATATTTTTTTTTTGAAAGTTGTAAAATAACTCCTTAAATGAACACCACTGCTCATGTACCGTCTTACCCTTTAATCTATTTTCCCAGTCCACTTTAATCAATTCCGCTCTCATACCATCATAGTCTCCTTTATTCAAGCTCAGTACGCTTGTTTGAGAACCAACCTTCTCACCCTCTAATTGGATATGGAATTCAACCATGTTATGGTCACTCATTCCAAGGGGATCCTTAACTAGGACATTATTAATTAATCCTGACTCATTACACAGGACCAGGTCCAAGGTTGCTTGCCCCCTTGTAGGATCAGTTACATACTACTCAAGAAATCCATCCCTAATACACTCAATAAACTCTTCCTCAAGGCTGCCCTGCCCAATTTGATTTGTCCAGTTAATATGATAGTTAAAATCCCCCATAATTATAGCTGTTCCCTTATTACATGCCCCAACTATTTCCTGATTAATACTACTTCCAGCAGAGTTGCAACTATTAGGAGGCCTATATACTACTCCCACTAGTGTTTTTTTCCCCTTATTATTCCTTATCTCCACCCAAACTGTTTCATTATCCTGATCCTTTGACCAATATCATTTCTCTGTATTACAGTGATTCCTTCCTTTATTAACATAGCCACCCCACCTCCCCTTCCTTCCTGCCTGTCCTTCCTGATTGTTAAATACCCTGGCATATTTAATTCCCAGTCGTTGTCACCCTGCAGCCATGTTTCTGTAATGGCCACAAGATCATACCCATACGTAGTTAATTGTGCCGTTAACTCGTCCATTTTGTTACGAATGCTACGTGCATTCAGATAAAGAACTTTCAAATATGTTTTGTAACACTTAGTTCCTGCTTTTTCCTTTTTTAACACTTTACCTTTTACTCCATACCTTCTGTCCCTTCCTGATATGCTTTTCTCTGTCTCCCTGCTCAGGTGCCAACCCCCTGCCACTTTAGTTTAAACCCTCCCCAACAGCACTAGCAAACACTCCCCCTAGGACAGCGGTCCCGGCCCTGCCCAGGTGCAGACCGTCCGGTTTGTACTGGTCCCACCTCCCCCAGAACCGGTTCCAATGTCCCAGGAATTTGAATCCCTCCCCCTTGCACCATTCCTCTAGCCACGTATTCATTTGAAATATCTTCCTATTTCTACTCTGACTAGCACGTGGCACTGGTAGCAATCTTGAGATTACTACCTTTTGAGGTCCTATTTTTTAATTTACCTCCTAACTCCCTATATTCTGCTTTTAGGACCTCATCCCCTTTTTTACCTATATCGTTTGGTGCCTATGTGCACCACGACAGCTGGCTGTTCGCCCTCCCCCTCCAAAATGTTCTGTAGCCGCTCCGAAACGTCCTTGACCCTTGCACCAGGGAGGCAACACACCATCCTGGAGTCTCGGTTGCGGCCGCAGAAACGCCTATCTATTCCCCTTACAATTGAGTCCCCTATCACTATAGCTCTCCCACTCTTTTTCCTCCCAGCCTGTGCAGCAGAGCCACCCATGGTGCCAGGAAGTTGGCTGCTGCTGCCTTCCCCTGATAAGTCATCCCCCGCAACAGTATTCAAAGTGGTATATCTGTTTGAGAGGGGGATGTCCACAGGGGACCCCTGCACTACCTGCCTGCACCTCTTACTCTGCCTGGTGGTCACCCATTTACTTCCTGCCTGTGCACCCTTTGCCTGCGGTGTGACCAACTCTCTAAACGTGCTATCCACGAGGTTCTCAGCATCGCGAATTCGCCAATACGCCTCCATCCGCAGCTCCAGCGCTGCAATGCGGTCTGTCAGTAGCTGCAGCTGGATACACTTCCCGCACACATGGTTGTCAGGGACACCGGAAGGGTCCCTGATTTCCCACATCGAGCAGGAGGAGCATAACACGGGGCTGGGCTGTCCTGTCATGACTTACCCTTTAATTAATTGAACTTAAATTAAATCAAATCAATACCACCAATTACACTCAATTAAATGATATACTCAAGGGCCCTTGGTTACTAGCACGAGAAACTATATCCACAAAATTAAGACCTTCTAAACTTTATAAACTATGAACCTTAACTGTCAAACTATAGAGTAGTATAAATACTTACCTAGCCGTACTCACCCAATCAGCTGCTCCCTCCTACCCACGTCACGTTTTGAATCGTGACGTGGCTCTGGAACACTGCCGCCGGTCTGAGATTGGTATGCTGGGCCTCCGGTCTCGTCGCTCCCGACACCAGCCTGTAAATGCTGGCCTTGCCAGTGACGCCCACATCCCATAAACGAATAAAAACACAGTAGTGTAGGCAAAAAGGAGCAACTCCTTCCCCCTCTTCTCCGAATTCCCACTCTTTCCAAATTCCCAAATAAAACAGCCTGTTTAAGTACACTGCGTTTTAATCCCGCTCTGTGCAGACCGCTCTGTGCTCTGCAGAAATGTTTACTTTTATACACCAGGAGCCTCACCCAATTTACAAGTGTTGACTCAGCTCCCCTGCTCCTGGTGATTAGCTCCTGTTCAAGGCAAACACTTACAGCTGACTGACCGCTAACTACCACTGGCAGCAGCTTCAGTTAACTACAGTTTTTAAAGTTCTAGGTTAAAATCAAAATCTTAAACTAAATTTCACTTTTTATATCTAATACTTACCAGGAATTCCCACTCTTTCCAAATTCCCAAATAAAACACTGTTTAAGTCCACTCCGTTTAATCCCGCTCTCTGCAGACCGCTTCTCCTTGTACCTGCTAATGTGCTATTTTCAGATCTAATTAGACATCGCGTGATTAAAGTTTAGTGCAGCCTTCGGTCGCCTGAGGAAGAGAGTGTTTGAAGACCAGGACCTCAAACCTGGCACCAAGCTCATGGTCTACAGAGCAGCAGTGATACCCGCCCTCCTGTATGCCTCAGAGACATGGACCATGTACAGCAGGCACCTCAAAGCACTGGAGAGGTACCACCAACGCTGCCTCCGCAAGATCCTGCAAATCCATTGGCAGGATAGGCGCACCAACGTCCGTGTTCTTGCTCAGGCCAACATCCCCAGCATCGAAGCTTTGACCACGCTCAATCAGCTCCGATGGACGGTTCACATTGTCCGCATGCCCAATACGAGACTCCCAAAACAAGCGCTCTACTCGGAGCTCCGACACGGCAAGAGATCCCCAGGTGGGCAGAGGAAACGCTTCAAGGACACCCTCACACTTTTTCAAGGAGGCTTTAACGTCCACACCGACACCTGGGAATCCCTGGCCCAAGACCGCACAAAGTGGAGGAGAAGCATCCGGGAAGGCGCCGAACACCTCGAGTCTCTTCGCCGGGAGCAAGCAGAAGCCCAGCGCAAGGAGCGCACGTCAACCCAAGCACCCCACCCACCCGCCCCTTCAACCACCGTCTGCCCCACCTGTGACAGAGACTGTAGGTCCCGCATTGGACTCCTCAGTCACCTGAGAACTCATATTTTTAATGTGGAAGCAAGTCATCCTCGGTTCCGAGGGACTGCCTAAGAAGAAGAAGAGAAGAAGAAAGTTTAGTAGGAGACCATTTGGCCAGTTGTGTTTGTGCTGTCTCTTTGCTAGAGAAATTCAGAACTAATCCCACTGCCCCACTCTCTCCATAACCCTGTATTTTCCTCTGATTCAAATATTCATCCAATTTTCCCTTTAAAAGATGTAACAGTCTCTGCCTCAACCACTCACTGTGGAAAAGCATTCCGTGCTCCAGTAACCCTCTGTGTAAAATAAATTCCTTCCAACCTCTTTCATTTTTGGTAATTTTAAATTGCTGGCTGCTCGTTACTGACCTCCCAACCACAGGAAGTAGATTTTCCCTATTCACTCTACAAAACCTGTCATCATTTTAAATCCTCTATTAAATCTTCCCTTCTCTGCTCTATTGACAATAATCAAAGTATTTTGTTTTACCTGATAACTGTAGTTTCCCATTCTTGGCATCCTCCTGGTGAATCAATGCTGTACACTCTTACTTCAATGTCCGGACCATAATGGGGCATCCAAAATTGCACACAGCACTCTGTGGCCTGACCACTACCTTGTGCCAATCAATCATTACTTTATTACCCGTGTACTCCATGCCTCTTTAAAGTCCAAACCATCTGTAAAACCGAGAACAACTGGTCCCAGCACTGCCCCCCAGGGTAGACCCTGCTCCAACCCTTCTCCAATCTCAGCAGCACCCGTCAACCTAACCCTTTCTATTCTGTACCTCAATCAAATTTCCATCCATGCTGCTACATTTCTTTTCAACCATATGTTGGAATTTTTGTAACCAGCCTCTTGAGACACCGTACACTTTCTGAAAATCCATATACACCCCATCTGCTGCATTCCCTTTAAGTATTTGTTTCTCCAAAAAGAAGTCTTTCATATAAACTTCCTTTCTTCCTCTTTGCCTCCGAAAATAGAAGATTAAGCAGGGGGATGAGTGAAATGTCTAATTGAGGCAGTGAAGTGTAATTCGGAACAAGTGCAGTCAGGACCCAGCAGTATGAGCAGTACTGCTGCTGGAGTGTTTCCACACTGGGTGAATGCTGAGGCTTCTGTTGTTTACGCATTAATTTACATTTTTTTGTGGGTGTAGGGGGTTATTGAAGAATACAAAATTTGTTGATGGGTGTACGTTAGTGTAGGATATTCGGAGCACAGAAGGAGGCCATTCAACCCATCGGGTCTGCAAGAGCTCCTCACTTAGTCCTATACCCGGTCCTTTATCAGTTCTTTTTCAAATATTTATCCACTTCCCTTATAAGCTTCCACTGCTGTTCTGGATGGGATTTCCATATCCAGACAATCCTCTTTGTAATAAATAAATTCATCTAACCTCTCCTGTTGTTCTTTTGCTGATTTTAAATTATACACTGTAGTTACTGACACACAGACCAGTGGATGTAGTTTTTCCTGATTTCCTTATTAAAGTCTTTCATAAGTTTGAGCATCTCTGTCTGCTTAACCTTCTCTGTTCCAATGTAAAAGTTTCTTTAGTCTTTCCTCACAATTAAAGCTTCTCATCCCTTGCTTCATCTTAGTCAGTCTCTTCTACACCCTTTGCAGAACTGGACACTGTATTCAAACTGTGACCTAATCACTGGTTTCTGTAGGTGCAGCATTATCTCTTTACTCACTGCCCCTACTGTTCAACAATGTAACTCCTCTGCAGTACAATCAAGGTCCTACCGCTCCCTGTGGTGGCCAACTCCTCGGGTCCTGTGAGCTACCACTTTAACCACTAATGTTTTGTGAGAGACCTTATCCAATGTTTTCTGAAAGTCCACGTCAGACCTCCTCAAAGACTGTTGGCGAACTTGTGCAGTGTTCCGTGAAGTTTCGTTGCAGCCTTTGCTACCGGTTGGAAACCGCCTTTGGAGCTAGTCACGGTCGTGTGAGTTATAGAACTGATACTGAAGCAAGTTCGATCTCCAGCAGTTTCTGAAACTCTACATTCTTTCTTACAGATTCATGATTACAGGAATGCAATTATTGTCGCAAAGTCCCCAGCTGCTGCCAAGAGGTAAGGATGATCTGTTCTGTTACATTCAGTAGCTGGGACCCAGAGTGTAATCCCGCAGGGGAATGGGGAGTATGCCATGGCCTCGCCCCTCCCTATCACTAACTTCCTCCAGCCCTACAACCCTCCCAGATCTCTGCGCTCTTCCAACTCTGGCCTCTCCGATTTTAATCGCTCCACCATTGGCGCCGTGCCTTCAGCTGCCTGGATCCCAAGCTCTGGAATTCCTTCCCTAAAACCTCTCTGCCTCTTCTCCTCTCTCCTCCTTTAAGACGCTCCTTAAAACCTACCTCTTTGATCAAGCTTTTGGTCACCTGTCTCAATATCTCCTTGTGTGGCTCGGTGTCAGATTTTGTTTGATAATCGCTCCTGTGAAGTGCCTTGGGACGTTTTATTACATTAACGGCGCTATTTAAATAAATAATTCTGTTGTTTTGTAATGACTTACAACGGGCGTTTTGTATACAGGCATTCCATAAGCAGCAAGTGAGATATATGAGCAGTTAATCTGCTTGCTGACTGAGGAGGCCCGAAACATCAGGCGAACTCCCTGCTCTTCATTGAAATAATGCCATCCATGTGAGCAACACTAACAGGCAGACATAGTCTCAGTTTAGTGTCTCATCTGAAAGACTGCCCCTCCGACAGTGCGGCGCTCCCTCAGCACTGCCCCTCCGACAGTGAGGCGCTCCCTCAGCACTGCCCCTCCGACAGTGAGGCGCTCCCTCAGCACTGTCCCTCCGACAGTGCAGCGTTCCCTCAGCACTGCACTAAAGTGTCAGCTGGACTATGTGCTCGAGTTCTGCAGTGAGGTTTGAACCCATGTCTTTCTGACTGAGCTGGGATCTACCTTTATCCAAACTACGAGTTTTGAAAAGGCATCTGAACTGTGGGATGAGGCACCTGTCCATATGAATAAGCCTTTATATTGATGGCCCCTAGTTCTCGTCTCGCCTGCAAGTGGAAACATCTTCCCTATAAAACCCTTTCATAATTTTAAAGACCTCTATCAGGGCACACCTCATCCTTCTCTTTTCTAGAGAAAAGAGCCCCAGTCTGTTCAGTCTTTCCTGATCGGTGTAACCTCTCAGTTCTGGTATCATCCTTGTGAATCTTTTTTCCACCTTCTCCAGTGCCTCTATATCCTTTTTATAATCTGAAGACCAGAACTGTTCCCAGTGCTCCCAGTGTGGTCTAACCAAGGTTCGATACAAGTTTAACACAACTTCTCTGCTTTTCAATTCTATCCCTCTAGAAATGAACCCCAGAGCTTGGTTTGCTTTTTTATGGTCTTATTAACCTGCGTCGCTACTTTTAGTGATTTGTGTATCTGTACCCCCAGATCCCTCTGCTCCTCTACCCCAATTAGACACTTATTGTCCACTGAGTGTGTGACCTCCTTATTCTTCCTACCAAAATGTACCATCTCACATTTATCTATAGTGAAGTTCATTTGCCAATTACATGCCCATTCTGTAAGTTTATTAATGTCTTCCTGTATTTGATCGCAGTCCTCCTCTGGATTAACTACACCCCCCAATTTGGTGTCTTCTGCAAATTTTGAAATTGTACTTCCGATTCCCGAGTCCAAATCATTTATGTAAATGGTGAACAACAGCGGTCCCAGTATCGATCCCCGTGGAACACCACTTCCCACGTTTTGTTGGTCTGAGTTATTACCGTTAACCCCTACAACTAAATGGGAATCTATTAAAATTGTGACTGGCTATAATGAAAATAAAGGCAGTAACCATTCTGAAAGTAACTGACCTGATCCCCTCGACCGACTGAGGTGCCTTAAAACTCCCCGGGGGTTCGAGGCATTCGCAGGGCTGCACCCTGGTCGGTGCCGAGGTTTCACACCCCACCCTCGGCCAATGGTTTCACGATCTGTGGTGAGTAGTCAGGAGCCGAGGACAGGAACTGCACTGGTTTTAAGGTCATTGCTTACTCGGCTCTCTGTATAGTTTACTAAATGCTTTCATTTTCAGAATCAGTACGGATTCGCTTTAAGCCTTATACACGTTGTGAACAGTTATACAATAATGCTTTTGAAGTAGAGGATCTGTTGTCTGTTGACGCCCTTCTCTTTTAGAGCACAGTCTTATGCAGAGAGACTACGGCTGGGACTGGCAGTAATACACGGAGAGGCCCAGTACGCAGAGTACGATATGGTGGATGGGCGCCACTCGCCTCCAGCTGTGAAGAACACCACAATACATTCTGGTCTGGAGTTACCATGTAAGAAATATGCTGGGCTGCAATTTCTCAAGATTATTAATGTTTCAGATACTCACAGCTTCAAAGGAACTAAGTGTAAAGAGTGAATCTGACACCTCTCCTGGCAGCTGTTGGCAGCCTGCGGGCAGCATTGGTAACCCGCCCTGTGTCCAGCCTGCGGGCAGCATTGGTAACCCGCCCTGTGTCCAGCCTGCGGGCGGCATTGGTAACCCGCCCTGTGTCCAGCCTGCGGCCGGCATTGGTAACCAGCCCTGTGTCCAGCCTGCGGCCGGCGTTGGTAACCCGCCCTGTGTCCAGCCTGCGGCCGGCATTGGTAACCCGCCCTGTGTCCAGCCTGCGGCCGGCATTGGTAACCCGCCCTGTGTCCAGCCTGCGGCCGGCGTTGGTAACCCGCCCTGTGTCCAGCCTGCGGCCGGCGTTGGTAACCCGCCCTGTGTCCAGCCTGCGGCCGGCGTTGGTAACCCGCCCTGTGTCCAGCCTGCGGGCGGCATTGGTAACCCGCCCTGTGTCCAGCCTGCGGGCGGCATTGGTAACCCGCCCTGTGTCCAGCCTGCGGCCGGCATTGGTAACCAGCCCTGTGTCCAGCCTGCAATCGCATTCGGGTGTTGCAGTAGTTTGAATTTTGTTCATTAACTTTAGAGAATGATGAACATCGCTTGGAAACTCTGCACAGTTAGAATGTTTGTTTTTCTTTTGAAAACTAAACTTGGAAATATCTGCTGCTCTATGAGCTTCCCTGCCTGGAGGTGCTGCACTGACTAACACCCATTGCTCTGATCCGTGTTACTGCAGTTAATCAAATTGGTTCCAGCTGATGTGTCTTTAATATCCCTGAGCTGTTCCCAAATACTGTCCTGTGTGCAGTTTTTCTCCTTTTTGTTTCACACCCTTTTTTCCAGACAGGTTTTCAATCCTTCCCTTTCCTGAATGCACTAACTCTTGCGCGCATGCTCTGAATGTTGTTTGTGCAAAAGAGCAAGCACGTGCTCTCTCGCACGCCATCTCACACACACACTCTCGTATGTTCTGTTACTCAGTCTCACACCCGGTCTCGCACGCACACTCTCGTATGTTCTGTTACTCAGTGTCACACTCGGTCTCGCACGCACACTCGTATGCTCTGTCGCTCCATCACAGTCACACTCAGTCACACGCGCATTCTTGCTCCCGCTCTCTCGCCTGCTTCTGCGCTCTCGCCTACTCCTCCTTTCTCCCTCCCACTTGGATTTTGATTGTGTCTGAACCCAAGGCACTGGGTCCAATTGTCATGCTTTAAATGCTGTGCTGCGTCACATCGCCTAAGCTGGTACGTACAAGGAATGGAAGCTGGAGCCTTCCTGGCCTCCCTTAACCAATTGGAGATGCTCATGCAATTTAGTGAAGCATCTGGTGACTCCATTTGATGATGTGAGTGTCCCTGAGCTGGTTTGTTTGTGGTGTGGGGAGGCTGGCAGCTGACATTGACTGCTGCTGACTTCACTTTCGCCAGAGCCACGGTTTACATACCAGGGGATTGAGGTGAAAATTGCATCTCCTGCAACTGACACTTGGAAACCTGCCGGGTTTAATTCGAAGTCCGGTTGCTTGAAATTGCAAAGTGTGGTGGGTGGGAGTGGAATTTGATGGCACTCTCATCAGCTGGTATACGGAAGGTCTCTCTCTGAGCGACACCCATTGCTTTTAGTCCTTCAGATTATGTTATAGTGTAACTTTTTCTGTTCTGTTTTATTAATTTGTGTCCTGCCTTTGTGCGTTTGTGCTTTTAGCTGTACATAGGCTGCAAGTTCCGTTTCCTGGCATTGAGCTTCCAAGTACGAGAGTATAATTCTTCCATTTTACTTTTGGCGAGGCCCGATTCTGGGATACACAAGGCTGTTTGTGATTGCAGCTTATTAACTGCATGTGTGAATTGACAAATAACCCGTGCAGGGGGCTTGAGTGTCAGACTGGAGAACTAGTGAAGCAGAATCTCACGCACTAGTTCTAAATGTATGGAAGGACCATAGTGTCGAGTGTCATAACAATCAAATAGGGAATTCTTTTTAAAGCCCAAATTTACAGCAGTATTGGCAGATTTAGATATTTAAAAACAAATGCAAATACAAAAGATTTGAAATAAAAATGGAAAATGTTGGAAATGCACGGTGGATCTGAGCACATCAGTAAAGGGAGTCGACAAAGTTGGTGTTTTGTGCCACAGGTGTGGGACAGGAAGGGGCGGGACCGCTGACAATGTTGCCCCAGGCAAACAAAAACTCATGTCCAAGTGTCTGAAAGGTACCGGGCGTGAGATTTGTGCTTTGCAAGTGGTTGGGGGGAACAAGTAGAGGAACCTCTTTTCCTCAAAGCCCTTCACGTTTCCGGTCGTGACGTGGCCTGATGTTTTGGGTATAATGTTGTCTTTAGTTCTTTCCGGATGCCGATGAGCCCCCAGTGTATTTGCAGCATTTCCTGATATTATTTGAGATCTTTGTATTTTGTACAGTGGTTTAATTCCCACTCATTGTTGCTGCAGTGATTCTAGCAAGCTTTTCAATCCCATCTCTAGGCTGCTTAAATGTTCTTTTGCCTTTGAACAAACTGCCTGCTGTTTCTCTGGGGAGGGGGTCTAACCAACCAAGGCTTTTTGGTGGTAAATTTTTTAAACTTGTTGGAGTTTGTAACCTTTGTGTAAATGTGAAGGTTGAAATCCCTGGCAATAGTGACCCGTTAACCAGCACACGGCTTCCATTTTGATGCTGTTTTGTGTTCAGTGCCTAACAGTAAATTCATTAGACCAGTGGTGGTGCGTTTGAAACTGCAGTGTAGGGACTCCGTAATAATTTGATTTTTCCAAATCCTAGGGGCACTGAGGATATCAGATTTTGTATTTGTTTGTTGACTCACTGAGATGATGCTTCTGGTGATGAACACTAATAAAGCAGGTCTGGCAGTAGCAGTACTGTTTCCTTTGGGCAGCTGAGGTCTGCTGGCAGTTAGGACGGGGGTGCCCAGGTGTGTGCCGGTACCGGTTTGGAGGGGTCCCCAACATAGGAACATTTGAAACCCTCTGCAGTAATGGACGAGAGTTTGCTCTGATCTGTGGTCTTTTACACACATTTTGTTCGGCTTTCCTGGTGCTGTGATTAGCCATCTATTGCATGTTTCAAACACTGTGCAGGACTGGACCGTTTCACTTCCACAGCTGTTGTCTGTGATATTTCACCAATAGTATTCGAGGCGAATGAAAATTTATGCAAGTGTCTTAAAGTGCAGGACACGGGGGTTCAGCTTTGGAAAGGGATGGGAAGTAGCACAGGGACCCCATGTCCTCCAAGCCCTTCCAGTGCCGCACAGTTTCAAAACTCATTCTTACAAACCCAGCGTGTTCCGGTGAAATGTTGATGAGTAAGCGAGCTTTGATCTGGCCGTCGTGCTTGGGTTTGCAATAATGAAGCTTGACCATGCGTACACCACACGCAGCAAACACTGGAGCAGTCCCTGAGAGTGATTGCTGGGTGTTGTATGTTTGGCTTTTGTTAGGTGGTGAGAGCTTTGGGGAAATTGGAACTGGTTTCTTTGCATTTGTGCCAGATAAACACTGACTGTGGTGGCTGGAGAGTAACCAGGGACAACCAAAACCTTCAGTTACCAGTGTCTGAAAAAGCCTTCCAGCTTCTCTCCATTCCTAGTGCATTGGGTGGTGTTGGATTAAAGGAGCCTTCACTCTGACACTTGTTTAATGCATGCTGTGTATGGCTCTCTCCTGATACAGGAGCTCAATAAAATGCACATTCTGCAACGGGCAGTTCACTGACACACTCTGGATCTTGTGCTAGTGTCCTCAATCCCTACATCTTGTCCACTAATGTTTAGATAGCTCCCTCTTCTCTACCTCCTGGATTTATCAGTCCAATATGTATTGAGGAGTGTGACTCGATTGGGAATCAATCCAGAGAAGTGTGAGGTAATGGATTTGGGGAGGGCTAACAAGGCAAGGGAATACACAATAAATGGGAGGATACTGAGAAGTGTAGAGGAACAGAGGGACCCTGGAGTGCATGTCCACAGATCCCTGAAGGTAGCAGGACAGATAGATAAAGTGGTTAAGAAGGCATACGGGATACTTGCCTTTATTAGCCAAGGCATAGAATATAAGAGCAGGGAGGTTATGCTTGAACTTTATAAAACACTAGTTAGGCCACAGCTAGAATACTGCGTGCAGTTCTGGTCACCACATTACAGGAAAGATGTGATTGCACTAGAGAGGGTACAGAGGAGATTTACCAGGATGTTGCCAGGGCTGGAGAATTTTAGCTCTGAGGAAAGATTGGAGAGGCTGAGGGTTGTTTTCTTTGGAACAGAGGAGGCTGAGGGGAGATTTAATTGAGGTGTATAAAATTGAGGGGCCTAGATAGAGTGGATAGGAAGGACCTATTTCCCCCAGCAGAGAGGTCAATAACCAGGGGGCATAGATTTGAAGTAATTGATAGAAGGATTAGAGGGGAGTTGAGAACTTTTTTTCACCCAGAGGGTGGTGGGGGGTCTAGAACTCACTGCCTGAAAGGGTGGTAGAGGCAGAAACCCTCAACGCCTTTAAAAAGTATTTGGATATGCACTTGAAGTGCTGTAACCTACAGGGCTACGGATCAAGAGCTGGAAAGTGGGATTAGGCTGGAGAGCTCTTTTTCAGCCGGCACAGACACAATGGGTCGAATGGCCTCATTCTGTGCTGTAAATTTCTATGATTCTGTTGGGGCCTCTACCAGTGTGTGGCTTGCTGTATAGCAGAGTGCTCTGTTTATCAGCATGAACAAAGTTCTGAAGTTTGGGCCTGGTCACTCATGAAGTGCCCCTTCAGTATCTCTAGTTCATTTACAGCTTTGCCTCCACGTATTTTTTTTCTTTTGAGCAGATCTTGGTACATAGTAGCAGCGGGAGAGGGCACGACTCTCGCAAGATGATGAGTCCGTGCACAGTACTGATATGCCAACCCCTACAGTTCTGGCGGCTGCCCTGCGACAACGATGTGCAGATATCTGAGGTGGTGCAGAAACCTAGCTCATGACATCTAAATAAGGAGAGGTTGAAGAGCTTGGAATTGTTTACAATAGAGAAAAGGGGACTTGGGAGATATCCTGAGGGAATTGAAAAATGGAAGCCTGATGTGTTGAAGGTTGCCACAATCTGCAGAACCGGGGAGACAGGCTGAAGCTTAGAAGGGGGAAAGTGGTTGGACTGTTGATTTAACTACTTTACAGGGAGAGTGGTGAACATGCAGTGGAGTGGGCTGGGAGGCGGACAGTGTGGCAACAAAGAGTCATAGAATGGTTACCGCACAGAAGGAGGCCATTCGGCCCGTCGAGCTCGTGCCGGCTGTCTGCAAGAGCACTTCAGCTAGTCCCTTTCCCCGTAGCCCTGCAAATATTTTTCCTTCAGGTACTTATCCAATTCCCTTTTGAAAGCCATAATTGAATCTGCCTCCACCATCCTTTCAGGCAGTGCATTCCAGGTCCTAACCACTCGCTGCGTAAACATTTTTTTCCTCATGTCGCCTTTGGTTCTTCTGGCAATCACCTTAAATCTGTGTCCTCTGGTTCTCGAACCTTCCGCCAATGGGAACAGTGTCTCTCTATCTACTCTGTCTAGCCCCCTCATCATTTTGAACACCTCTATCAAATCTCCTCTCAACCTTCTCTGCTCTAAGGAGAACAACCCCAGCATCTCTAGTCTGTCCACGTAACTGAAGTCCCTCATCCCTGGAACCATTCTTGTAAATCTTTTCTGCACCCTCTCTAAGGCCTTCACATCCTTCCTAAAGTGCGGTGCCCAGAATTGGATACAATACTCCAGTTGTGGCCGGACCAGTGTTTTATAAAGGTTCATCATAACTTCCTTGCTTTTGTAACCCTATGTCTCTATTTATGAAGCCCAGGATCCCGTATGCTTTTTTAACCGCTTTCTTACGAAGGTATGAGGAGGGAGTTGGCTATGATAGATAGGGGAGCTTCATTAAAAGGCACGACAGTGGATCGGCAATGGCTAACATTTAAGGAATGAATGCATGAATTGCAACAGTTATACATTCCTTTCTGGAGCAAAAACACAAAAGGAAAAGCGGCCCAACCATGGCTAACAAAAGAAATTAAGGATAGTATTAGATCCAAAGAGGAGTCATATAAAGTTGCCAGAAAAAGTAGCAAGCCGGAGGATTGGGAGCAGTTTAGAATTCATCAAAAAAGGACCAAGAGATTGATTAAGAGGGGAAAATTAGAGTATGAGAGTAAACTTGCAAGGAACATAAAAGCGGACTGTAAAAGCTTCTGCAAGTATGTAAAAAGAAAGATTAGTGAAGACAAATGTAGGTCCCTTACAGTCAGAAACGGGAGAATTTATAATGGGGAACAAGGAAATGGAAGAGCAATTAAACAAATACTTTGGTTCTGTCTTCACGGTAGAGGACACAAATAACTTCCCAGAAATGCTAGGGAACCAAGGGTCTAATGAGAAGGAGGAATTAAAGGAAATTAGTATTAGTAAAAAAATAGTGCTGGAGAAATTGATGGGACTGAAAGCTGATAAATCTCCAGGGTCTGATAATCTGCATCCCAGAGTACTAAAAGAGGTAGCCATGGAAATAGTGGATGCATTGGTTGACATCTTCCAAAATTCTATAGATTATGGAACAGTTCCTGCAGATTGGAGGGTGGCAAATGTAACCCCACTATTTAAAAAAGGAGGGAGAGAAAACAGGGAACTACAGTAGCCTAATATCAGTAGTAGGGAAAATGCTAGAGTCTATTATAAAGGGTGTGATAACAGGACACTTAGAAAATATCAACGGGATTAGACAAAGTCAACATGGATTTATGAAAGGGAAATCATGTTTGACAAACCTACTGGGGTTTTTTGAGGATGTAACTGGTAGAATAGATAAGGGAGAACCAGTGGATGTGGTGTATTTGGATTTTCAGAAGGCCTTTGATAAAGCCCCACATAAGAGGTTAGTGTGCAAAATTAAAGCACGTGGGATTGGGGATAATATACTGGCATGGATTGAAAATTGGTTAACAGACAGGAAACAGAGAGGAGGAATAAATGGGTCTTTTTCGGGGTGGCAGGCGGTGACTAGTGGGGTACCGCAGGGATCAGTGCTTGGGCCCCAGCTATTCACAATATATATCAATGATTTGGATGAGGGAACCAAATGTAATATTTCCAAGTTTGCTGACAACACGAAACTAGGTGGGATTGTGAGTTGTGAGGAGGATGCAAAGAGGCTGCAAGTTGAGTGAGTGGGCAAATACATGGCAGATGAAGTATAACATGGATAAATGTGAAGTTATCCACTTCGGTCGGAAAAACAGAAAGACAGAGTATTATTTAAATGGTGATAGATTGAGAAATGTTGATGTACAAAGGGACCTGGGTGTCCTTGTACAGCAGTCACTGAAAGCAAACATGCAGGTGCAGCAAGCAGTTAGGAAGGCAAATGGTATGTTGGCCTTCATTGCAAGAGGATTTGAGTACAGGAGCAAGATGTCTTACTACAGTTGTACAGGGACTTGGTGAGACGACACCTGGAGTACTGTGTGCAGTTTTGGTCTCCTTACCCAAGAAAGGATATACTTGCCATAGAGGGAGTGCAGTGAAGGTTCACCAGACTGATTCCTGGGATGGCAGGACTGTCGTATGAGGAGAGATTGGGTCGACTCGACCTGTATTCACTAGAGTTTAGAAGAATGAGAGGGAATCTCATTGAAATGTATAAAATTCTGACAGGGCTAGACAGACTGGATGCAGGGAGGATGTTTCCCCTGGCTGGGGGTTCTAGAACGAGGGGTCACAGTCTCAGGATATGGGGTAGGACATTTAGGACTGAGATGAGGAGAAATTTCTTCACTCAGAGGGTGGTGTGCCTGTGGAATTCTCTACCACAGAAGGCTGTGGAGGCCAAGTCACTGAATATATTTAAGAAGGAGATAGATAGATTTCTAGACATAAAAGGCATCAAGGGGTATGGGGAGAGAGTGGGAATATGGTATTGAGATAGAGGATCAGCCATGATATTGAATGGCGGAGAAGGGCCGAATGGCCTACTCCTGCTCCTATTTTTCTATGTCTGTTTCTCAACCTGCCCTGCCAGCTTCAATAATTTGTGCACATATACCCCCAGGTTTCTCTGTTCATGCACCCGCTTCAGGATTGTACCCTTTAGTTTATATTTCCTCTCCTCATTCCTCCTACCAAAATGTATCACTTCGCACTTTTCTGTGTTAAATTTCATCTGCCACGTGTCCGCCCATTCCACTAGCCTATCTGTCCTCTTGAAGTCTATCACTATCCTCCTCACTGTTCACTATACCTCCAAGTTTTGTGTCATCTGCAAATTTTGAAATTATGCCCTGTACACCCACGTCCAAGTCATTCATATATATCAAGAAAAGCAGTTATCCTAGAACCGACCCCTGGGGAGCACCACTGTACACCTTCCTCCAGTCCGAAAAACAACCGTTCACCACTACGCTCTGTTTCCTGTCATTTAGCTAATTTTGTATCCATGCTGCCACTGTCCCTTTTATTCCATGGGCTTCAACTCTGCTGGCAAGCCTATTATGTGACACCTTATCAAACGCCTTTTGGAATGTAGCTGCATAGAGAGGATTAATGGGCAGAAAGAGGAGACTGGGGGTAAATAGATGTTTTACCGATGCGAGTAGCAGTGTGACCCAGGGATCTGTGCCTCTTGTTTTCCATTTATATAAATAATTTGCACAAGAATAATATTGAAGTTTGTTGATACAAAATTCTGGGTATGGCAAGCTGAGGAAGAATGCAGCAGGTTCCCAGGTTAGCGGTGCCCAGGTTAGCGGTGCGGGTAGATAGGTGGCGCATGCAGCAAATGTGAAGTACCTTCTGGGGAAAGAACAGTGACGGGAAGTAGACACTAAACTGTAAAATTCTTAACTGAAATTTCGGGGTGGAGATGTATAGATCTTGTAATGGTGGGAGCACAGGTAGAAAATGAAATAAGACACATGGAATTCTGGGTTTTATACATGGAAGCGTTGAATATAAAATAAAGAAAGTGATGTTGAAATTTGCAAAACATGGTTAAGCTACAATTATGGCGAGCATTTCAGGGCACCCATTATAGGAAGGATATTGGCATGGTGGAAAAGGGGCGGCCAAGGTTATTAGGATGATACCAGAAATGAGAAGTTATAGTTATGAAGAAAAGCTTCCCCCACAGTGACCTAGAGAAGGTTAAAGGAAGAGAGGGATGGGGGGGCTATTGGAGGTTTTCACAATTGTGAAAGGTTTTGAGAGAGTAAATAGTGAAAGATTGGATTCAATAACCAGGGGGCATGGGGTCCGGATTATCAATGAAGAGTAAAGGGGTAGGTTGGAAGAAAGTGTTTCTCTCAGTTGTTGGAACATAGATTGCTTTCTCACAAGTGGTACTGAGACAGAGATTATAACGCTATTTAAGAGAGTTATATTTGAAAAGGAAAATATAAAAAGATATGGGGTAGATGGTTCCAGCTGAATAATTAGCACAGGCACAATGGGTTGAATGGCCTCCTTTGCGTTGCAGTTTCTCTGTGACCCTGAACAGTTGGAGGAGAGAGATCAGTCCCTTATTCTGGGATACTTTGAACAGCTGCTTCAAGATGACAAGTTAGTGCACTAACTCAGCGAAGCACCCAGCCCCTTCACTAATGGGGACACTATAACCCAAACCCCTTCCCCCTCCAGTCTCCATTATAGGCCATAGCCTCTTCTATAACATGCATTGATTGTACATCCCTTACTAAGAGAAATGATAAAATGGTGTCTAAGATGTTGCCTCCGTGGAATGTGCCTTTTGTTTCGCTCCGAGAGGGTGTTAGAAGGGAACTGTTCTGGGTTTGTATTTCTGAGCGTATGAAATGCCTGAGATGAATAACTGATCTCTTTCCATTGTGCAGTGATGATGCCTAAAGAAAAGCCGCCCATCACTGTAGTTGGAGATGTTGGTGGAAGAATAGCCATCATTGTGGTAAGAACGGAATCACACAAGTATCTTGGGACAGGCTCTGATTGATCGATCGATCGATCGGTGGCTAGTGCCATTCCTGATCGATCGATCGGTGGCTAGTGCCATTCCTGATCGATCGATCGGTGGCTAGTGCCATTCCCTGATCGATCGATCGATCGGTGGCTAGTGCCATTCCCTGATCGATCGATCGGTGGCTAGTGCCATTCCCTGATGAGTGCGTGAAAGAGATTGCCGTGATTTCCCCACTAGGCTGTATTTAGGATGCTTGCTTCGGTTCAGCAGTGAAACACAACAACTGCTCATCACAGTGAGCCGCGAGTTTCTCAACAGCCTCGGGTCAAGTGTGCAACTGAAGAGGTCTTGGGTTGTCTCACTGGATCTCCGGTCCTTTTCAAAATTAATTTGTTACAAAGAATTCTGATTAACTTTTGCTGTGTTTGCCACTGACTTATTGAAACTGGTTTGCAGTAAGTGGTGAGCCCGCAGTATGTGGGACCGAGTTGATGCCTGGGAGCTTCACTGATCGCAGCTGAAAAGCTGCAATCAATCCTCGCGATGGATTGATTTAAGGAAAGAAAGAACTTACACTTATAACGCGCCTTTCACGGCCTCGGGACGTCTCAAAGCGCTTTACAGCCAATTAATTATTTGTGTAGTCCCTGTTGCATCATAGGGAAACGTGGCAGCCAATTTGTGCACAGCAAGATTCCATAACCAGTAATGGGGTAAATGGCCAATTAAACTGTTTTGGGTGGTGTTGGTTGAGGGATAAATGCTAAGCACTTTTTATAAAGGATACTGGTAGTGAGGCTGTCCAGTAATGTATCTCTGGCATGCGGGATGGGGCAGCTGGGCTGAGCTGTTTACTGAAGCTGTGCCGATTCCAGTTGTGTCTCTTCATCTCCCTTCCACCTCCCTCCCAAACAGGACGACATTATTGATGACGTTGATGGTTTTGTAGCGGCTGCTGAGATTCTGAAGGAACGAGGTGCCTATAAGATATACGTCATGGCTACTCACGGTCTTCTCTCTGCAGATGCCCCTTGTTTGATCGAGGAGTCAGCCATTAATGAGGTATTAACTTTATTATCTCTGCTGTTTCTGAATGAAGGAGTGCCTGTTTTTGTTTTAGGTGATGAGTGAGTTGTTGGAAAGTTCTGTGCTTCTAGTCTATGCTGTTATAGTAGGTGTGTAGCTGTGAATTAATATGGAATGGTGTGCGTGGCTGTAGTACGGTGAAGGTAGAGTTGGCTAGCAGCTTGCTCCATGAATAGAGGGCAACGGCACCATGTCCCTTTAAATCAGAAACGTAACCAGACAAAAATGGACATTGAACCACAGGAGGAGTTGAGGATGGAGACTAAGAGCTTGGTCAGAGAGGTGGGCTTTAAGGACGCTAAGTATTGAGTGTCACAACTTCAGACTTTGTTTTAGTTTTAAATTTAAGGTTAAATCTCTTGCTACGTGTGGCCTTTATTTCTTTTACCCTTTAATGTTTGTCTCCAGTGGGATTGAAATGCTCTGTTATGTCACTGACCAGTAATCTCCCGGACAGTTCCTCAGTACTGGCTAGTTTGTTTTTTCCCTCGTTCCCCTGCCCTTCTAACTGATTCTATTTAAATGCTTCATCTTTCATTTTTCAATTCTGAAGGGCCCAGCCCAAAGTGTTGACCTGTCAGCCATGCACTGACCCGCGGCCTAGCAACCTGGCCCTCCCGTCCATTTCCAGCATTTTCTGCTTTTATTTCTTGCTTTCAGCTTAGTCAATTTCTTTTGAGCATAATTTGTATGTGTGCCTTTTGTACGATCTTGGAGATGATTTGACTCTTCTTTCTCCTGAAGGTGGTTGTAACAAACACCATTCCTCATGAAGTTCAAAAGCTGCAGTGCCCCAAGATCAAAACGGTGGATGTCAGCATGATCCTGTCTGAGGCCATCCGTCGCATCCACAATGGGGAATCTATGTCATACCTGTTCCGCAACATCACAGTCGATGACTAGCCTGTTCACAGCGTCAGAGGGGAGACTCGGAAGTGTGTAAGCAGACAGGTAATGCAGGGGCATTGTAGGAGTGCCTGGCACAGCTGTAATGACTGAGAGCAGGGTCTGTTCTGTGCCTGCAGTGGCTGATACTTACTGTCTGTGTTACCTTGCAAAATATCTCCGTATGACAACACAAGGAACGCCCTGCTTTCAAATCAGCATTTTAAATAGTTTCTGCATTGTCATTTCATTCTGTAAATAAAGACTGTACAGTCTGTTGAAAATCATTGCTGGCTGTTTTAAAGCTGTATATTGTCAATAAACTCCGTGCAGTTGACTCACTCGCACTTCCTGTACAGACTGCTCGGGCAAATCACTTCAGAGGTAACATGGAATGAAAGAGTTGCTGGTGGGAGATCTGTTGACTCTACATTCCAAGGTTTTAAAAAAATTATTCTGGTGTAAACTTTGTGACAGCTGCATCTGGGATGCAGGAGACCCGTGATGGGATGGTTATCATGGAACTAACTAAACTGTTATGATTAACTAAGAATTGTCTATGGTTATGATTGGTTCTGCACAAACCAGGGTTCACAGCATAAATCATCAGCCGTTCGATATTCGGGGCTGGTTGGTATCTTGCCAGTAGTTTTCATCATGGCCACACCAAGTATTTTACAGGAACTGCTCATTGGGGTTCGGAGGGTGAAATGTCCAGGAAACATGTCATGAAGATCCTAAATGCGCTGCGAGGAAGTCCCCGCCTCCTCTTACCCAGTTGCACAGACGAAGCCTTGCTACAATACGAGAAATTCAATTGAAGGGGATTTATTTTGGAATATGTGCTCATTATTCTTTGGATTTACCTGATGCTGAAATTCCCATTAACTGAAATTTTCACATTCCATGGTGATTCTCCTGCACAATGTAAACTCCCTTATGAATGTAAGAATTAGGAGCAGGAGTCGGCCATTCGGCCCCTCGAGCCTGCTCCGCCATTCAATAAGATCATGGCTGATCTACCTCAACTCCACTTTCCTGCACTATCTCCATATCCTTTGATTCCCTTAATATTCAAAAACCTATCGATCTCTGTCTTGAATATTCTCAACGACTGAGCCTCCACAGCCCTCGGGTAGAGAATTCCAAAGATTCACCACCCTCTGAGTGAAGAAATTTCTCCTCATCTCAGTCCTAAATGGCCGACCCCTTATTCTGAGACTGTGACCCCTCGTTCTAGACCCCCCCAGCCAGGGGAAACATCCTCCCTGCATCTACCCTGTCGAGCCCTGTAAGAATTTTGTATGTTTCAATGAGATCGCCTCTCATTCTTCTAAACTCTGGAGAATATAGGCCTAGTCTACTCAATCTCTCCTCATAGGACAATCCCCCCCATCCCAGGAACCAGTCTGGTGAACCTTCATTGCACTCCCTCTCTGGCAAGTATATCCTTCCTTAGGTAAGGAGACCAAAACTGTACACAATACTCCAGGTGTGGTCTCACCAGGGCCCTATATAATTGCAGTAAGATGTCTTTACTCTTGTACTCAAATCCTCTTGTAATAAAGGCCAACATACCATTTGTTTTCCTAATAGTTTGCTGTACCTGCATGTTAACTTTCAGTGATTCGTGTACAAAGACACCCAGGTCCCTCTGAACAGCAACGTTTCCCAATCTCTCACCATTTAAAAAATACTCTGCTTTTCTATTTTTCCTACCAAAGTGGATAACTTCATATTTCTCCACATTATATTCCATTTACCATGTTCTTGTCCACTCACTTAGCTTGTCTATATCCCCTTGAAGCCTCTTTGCATCCTCCTCACAACTTACATTCCCACCTATCATAAGCAAACTTGGATATATTACATTTGTTCCCCTCATCCAAATCATTGATACAGATTGTGAATATCTGAGGCCCAAGCACTGATCCTTGCGGTACCCCACTAGTTACAGCCTGCCAACCTGAAAATGACCCGTTTATTCCTACTCTCTGTTTTCTGTCCGTAACCAATCCTCAATCCATGCTAGTATATTACCCCCAATCCCATGAGCCCTAATTTTGTTTAATAACCTCTTGTGTGGCACCTTATCGAATGCCTTCTGAAAATCTAAATACACCACTGGTTCCCCCTTATCTATTCTGCTAGTTACAACCTCAAAAAACTCTTAACAGATTTGTCAAACATGATTTTCTTTTCATAAATCCGTGTTGATTCTGCCCAAGTCTATTAATTTCTAAGTGCCTTGTTACCACGTCCTTAATAATAGATTCTAGCATTTTCCTTACTACTGATGTCAGGCTAACTGGTCTGTGGTTCCCTGTTTTCTCTCTCCCTTCTTTCTTAAATAGTGAGGTTACATTTGCTACCTTCCAATCCGTGGGAAACGTTCTAGAATCTATGGAATTTTGGAAGATGACAACCAATGTATCCACTATCTCTATAGCCACCTCTTTGAAAACCCTAGGATGTAGGCCATCAGGTCCAGGGGCTTTAATTTCTCCAGTACTATTTTTTTACTAATACTAATTTCTTTCAGGACTGTTGTCTGTCTTTAATCTGATGGAGTGGTGTGATGAATTGTTTAAACTAGGCTGTTAATTCCCTAAATCATTTCTCAAAATAGACAAATTCCTTTTGGCTGTGAATGCTGAGAGTCAATTGAAGCTTTCAAGACTGAATTCATTAGATTTTTGTTGAGTAAGTTTATCAAGGGATGTGCATCAAAGGTGGGTAAATGGGCTTAGCATACAGACCAGCCCTGAGCTAATTGAATAGCAAAACAGGCTCAAGGGGCTGAATGGCCTCCTCCTGTTCCTGCATATCGTTTCACAGAATTATTCTGCAACCTGTGACAGCCTTGGGCTAATTTCAGTTTCCATTAAATGTCATTATTCATTCCACATCTCCCACTTACTGAGAGCATTAAGCCTAGTTTAACAATAGGAGAATCTGGAACTGTTTTTATTAAGATTCCCAAGTCCCACAGCACAGGGCACCAAGGTTCAAGAGGATTACAGAGAGGTAACGGTAACTCAAGAAGCAGTTGGTCTAGAATTGGCCCAGGTAACTAATGGGTTAATCATGAGATATGCACCCTTTTCCAGACCCCCTCTGAAGAGGGGCTGTGCAGGTTGTCTCTCTTCCCCCACCCCCCGCTGGCTCTGAGTTCAGCCATGACTAGGATTGCTCAGATTTGATCCCTGATCCGTGTTGAGATGGATGATCCCAGTCAGGGCATCCTGCAAGTCATTGGCATTGGGCTCTTGGCAAACCCACCTGAATGTCTGGTTCCTTTGGGACCCAGCTTGCTAGCTCGAGCGTTGGGCTAGCTTTATTCTACTCGGTGTCAGCATTGTACTTTCTTTTGTTTTGTTACCCACTCCCTGTTCTTGCTGTATACATGAAAAATACAGGCTTTTGAGTTTGGCACCAGCCAGGAATGGCTGCTATATGTTGCCTGAGGCCTGTCACCTTAGCACCACTCTGCTCTGCAGACGTCTTGGCACTCACCGGTCCATGAATGTTGTGTTGCTATGAGCGGCTTCTGATGTATGAGCACAATTCTGTTGGGTGAAGATAAATCTGCGCTCTTCCTGCCTCCAGCAAGCACTATGTTGAGTATGTATGGCAGATTGAGTTCTATTGATTCTTGCCGCCTCCAACTTTTTGTGCAGAATGTTAGAATTTCTCTCAATGTGTAATTTTCTAGTAAATGGCAGGGAGGGCTCAGGTGGAAAAGGTAGTATAAATAATAATTCTAAAACAAACGAAAGGGAAGAGAGTAGAGTAATAGTTAGAAATTGTGCTGCAGGCACTACAAGTGAAGGGAAAACTAAAAGATGTAAAGTAATTAAACCAGGAGAGAGAAATAAGAAATGAGTGAGTAAAACAGAGCAGAAGGACTGGTTAGGTTGTGTGGCTCAAATAAGCGTTCTTTATACAAACGCACGGAGTATAAGGAACAAATTGAATGAATTGCAGGTGCAAATTCAACTTGACGGCTATGACATGGCAGCCACTACTGAAACATGGCTGCAAGACAGTCAGGACTGGGAACTAAATATACCAGGTTATAAGGTCTACAGGAAGGATAGGGAAACTGGTAGAGGGGGAGGAGTAGCATTAGTGATTAAGGATGAAATCACGTCAATGATGAGATGATATAAGCCTCCTTGAAAAAGTGTAACATCCCCACCGACACCTGGGAATCCCTGGCCCAAGACCGCACAAAGTGGAGGAGAAGCATCCGGGAAGGCACCGAATACCTCGAGTCTCTTCGCCGGGAGCAAGCGGAAGCTAAGCACAGGCAGCGCAAGGAGCGCACGTCAACCCAAGCACCCCACCCACCTGCCCCTTCAACCACCGTCTGCCCCACCTGTGACAGAGACTGTAGGTCCCGCATTGGACTCATCAGTCACCTGAGAACTCATTTTTAATGTGGAAGCAAGTCATCCTCGGTTCCGAGGGACTGCCTAAGAAGAAGATGATGACGAGAGGTAAGCAGGCAGTGGAGACTTTACGGGTAGAATTAAGACTGTAGTGGGAGTTGTGTATAAGCCCCCTGGTAGCAGCTGTGAAATGATAGAATGTATAAATGCAGAGATTAGACAAGCGTGTAGTAAAGGCAGAGTGCTTTTAATGGGCGATTTTAACTTTCATATAGATTGGGATAAGCAGACTAGTACATGTCAGAAAGGTAGTGAATTTCTTGTGTGTTCAGGATAGTTTTCTGTAACAATATATCCTAGAACCAACAAGTAGGCATGCCATGTTATTGAGTAATGAGCCAGATTTAGTTAACAGCCTAATGGTGCGTGAACATTTATCTAAATAGCGATCATAATACGGTTGAGTTCAATGTAGTGTTTGAAAGGGAGAAACAGCTACAGTACTAAGATTCTAGATTTAGGTAAGGCTGACTTCAATACAATGAGACAGAGACTGCCCACGGTAAACTGGGCAAATCTGTTCATGGGTAAACCGACAGATCATCAGTGGGAGATGTTCAAAAAAGAATTTAATGTGATACAGAACCAGCTTATACCCCTGAGGGGCAAGAGCTCTACTTGCCCAAAAAGCAGCCGTGGACGACTAAAGAGGTGAGGGACAACATGAAACTAAAAGAAAAAACATACAAGAATACAAATACAAAGAACAAAAGGTGACAAAACAGATAGAGCTACAAAAAGGGACTATGAAAAGAAACTTGCAAGGGATATCAAAATCACATTTTTTACAATTATTTTATGAAAGAGGTCAGAAGCAATGTGGGCCCCTTGAAAACTGATAACGGTGATGTTGTAAATGGAAAATAAGGAAATGGCGGACATGTTGAATAATTACTTTGCGTCAGTATTTACAGTAGAGGAAGAGGATAGCAGGCCGGACATCCCAAGCAAACGAATATTAAATCCGGGACGGGGACTCACCAAAATTAACGTAAGCAAAATAACAGTAATGAAGACAATAATGGCTCTAAAGAGTGACAAATCCCCAGGACCAGATGGTTTCCATCCCAGGGTTTTAAAGGAAGTAGGTGAGCACATTGCAGATGCCCTAACTATAATCTTCCAAAGTTCTCGCGATTCAGGAACCGTTTCTTTAGATTGGAAAATTGCGCATGTCACTCCGCTATTTAAGAATGGTGAGAGAGGGAAACCAGGGAATTATAGACCAGTTAGCCTAACATCTGTTGTCAGGAAATTACTAGAGTCTATAATTAAGATAGGGTGACTGAACACCGTAAAAATTTTCAGCTGATCAGAGAGAGCCAGCATAGATTTGTAAAGGGTAGGTCATGCCTGACGAACCTGATTGAATTTTTTGAGGAGGTGACTAAAGTAGTGGACAGGGGCATGTCTATGGATATTATTTATATGGACTTCAGAAGGGATTTGATAAAGTTCCTCATAAGAAACTGTTAGTTAAAGTTGAAGCTCATGGAATTGAAGGCAAATTATTGACCTGGTTAGGAAATTGGCTGAGCGGCAGGAGACAGAGTAGGGATAATGGGTAGGTACTCAAATTGGCAGAATGTGACTAGTGGTGTCCCGCAAGGATCTATGTTGGGGCCTCAACTATTCATAATATTTATTAACGACTTAGATGATGGGATAGAAAGCCACATATCCAAGTTTGCCGATGATACAAAGATTGGCGGTATTGTAAGCAGTGTAGATGGAAGCATAAAATTACAAAGACATTAAGCAAATGGGCAAAACTGTGGCAAATGGTTTCAATGTAGGCAAGTGTGAGGTCATCCACTTTGGAGCTAAAAAGGATAGAACAGAGTACGTTCTAAATGGTGAGATGCTCGAAACAGTGGTGGGGTCCAAAGAGACTTGAGGGTCTAGGTACACAGATCATTAAAATGTCATGAACAAGTACAGAAAATAATCAAAAAGGCTAATGGAATGCTGGCCTTTATATCTAGAGGACTAGAATACAAGGGGGTAGAAGTTATGCTGCAGCTGTACAAAACCCTGGTTAGACCACACCTGGAGCACTGTGAGCAGTTCTGGGCACCACACCGTGGGAAGGATATATTGGCCTTGGAGGGAGTGCAGCGTAGATTTACCAGAATGATACCCGGACTTCAAGGGTTAAATTACAAGGAGAGATTACACAAACTAGGGTTGTATTCCCTGGAATTTAGGTGGTTAAGGGGCAATTTGATTGAAGTTTTCAAGATATTAAGGGGAACTGATTGGGTCAAGAGAGAGAGAAACTATTTCCACTGGTTGGGGAGTCTAAAATTAGGGGGCATAGTCTAAATATTAGAGCCAGACCTTCCAGGAGTAAAGTTAGGAAACACTTCTACACACAGAGTGGTAGAAGTTTGGAACTCTCTTCCGCAAATGGCAATTGATGCCAGATCAATTAATTTTAAATGAGTGTGATAGATTTTAGTTAACCAAAGGTATTAAGGAATATGGAGCAAAGGTGGGTATATGGAGTTAGGTCAAAGATCAGCCATGATTTCATTGAATGGCGGAACAAGCTCGAGGGGCTAAATGGCCTCCTCCTGTTACAATGTTCTGTTCCTTATGTGGAGTAATTCAGTAAACTGCTGACAATTGCAATCTCAAAGCAAAATACTGCAGATGCTGAAAATCTGAAATAAAAAGCGAACATGCTGGAAATACTCAGCAGGTCAGGCAGCGTCTGTGGAGAGAGAAACAGAGTTAACGTTTCAGGTCGATGACCTTTCATCAGAATCTTTCAATGACGAGAGGTCATTGACCTGAAACAACAATTCCAATCTGTTTTGCTGTGGGAGCATGTGGCTGACTTCCAGCTTGGCTTCATGCATGAATGTCAATCTTTATACAATTTGTCTAATTTCAAGCTCTGGTGTCCTGCTCGGCTGTAAGCTAAGCATCAAACCCCACAGCCAGTCCATCACCAAGACCCCCTAATTGCAGCTTTGCAACATCTCTGAGCTATCTCTCTCTCCTGCCCCTGAACCAAAGTCCCCTCTGTCGCTTCCACACTTTCTCTAGCACTCTCCTTCCAACGTTCATTTTGCTTGAAGTGCAACTTGCTGCTCATATCTGATCTTGTAATAATTCCCACTCTCTTTACAAGCAACATCCTTACAACCACCAGAGATTTTCTTCCCACCAGTCGAGCGGATTTGAGCCTACATCCCAGAGGTGAAAGTTTAGTGTCCAATCCATTGCACGTTAAGTCCTCAAATACAGACTGTCTTCAGGAAGAGAGTGCTGAGCAACTCTTAGCTGTTGATGGTTTTCTGAATTACATTGTCAAAAAAGGTTATCCTTCAGAAGACTTGAGCTACTGAGCACTAAATCCAACAAAGACGGTAAGAATGAGAGGACTCCATTGTTGATGTACGAATTCAGTGGTACAAGATAAAAGTAGAAGATGTCTGCTAAGGCACAGAGCAAAACCATGTTTTAACGAGATCACCTCTCATTCTTCTAAATTCCAGAGAGCATAGGCCCAATCTACTCAACCTCTCCTTATAGGACAACCCTCTCATCCGAGGAATCAATCTAGCGAACTTTCGTTGCACCGCCTCTAAGGCAAGTATGCCCTTCCTCAGATAAGGAGACCAAAACTGTTCTCCAGGTGTGGTCTCGCCAGAGCCCTGTACAATTGTAGCAAGACATTCTTACTCTTGTATTCCAACCCCCTTGCAATAAAGGCCAACATGTGGGAGTTAGTGGAGAGTAAGGTTAAGTGATTGGGGAAGATGGCGGCAGATGGAGTATAATGTGGGGAAGTTTGAAATTATCCACTTTGGTAGGAAGAATTGAAAAACAGAATATTTTTTAAAAGGTGAGATATCAGTAAATGTTGGGATTCAGAGGGTTAGCATGCAGCTACAGCAAGCAATTAGAAAGGCAAATGGTATGTTAGCCTTTATTGCAAGGGGGTTGGAGGACAAGAGTAAGGAAGTCTTGCTGCAATTGTACAGGGGTCTGATGAGACCACAGCTGGGGTACTGCTTACAGTTTTGGCCTCCTTATCTGAGAAAGGACCGTAGAGGTGGTGCAACGAAGGCTCACTAGATTGATTCCTGGGATGAGAAGTCAGTCCTATGAAGAGAGATTGAGTAGATTGGGCCTATACTCTCTGGAGTTTAGAAGAATGAGAGGTGATCTCATTGAAACATATAAGATTCTGTGGGGGGTTGACAGGGTAGATGCTGAGAGGCTGTTTTCCCCTGGCTGGAGTGTCTAGAACTGGGGCCACAGTCTCAGGACAAGGGGTCGGCTGAGATAAGGAGGAATTTCTTCGCTGAGGGTTGAGTCTGTGCCCTCTGGCCAGAGGGGCTCGGGGTGGGAGCGGTGCAGGACCAGCCGCCTTTCCGCCCCGCTGTGTTTTTCTCCGCGTCGCTTGTTGCCCGGCAACAGGCAGCAGTGCGGCGCCATTGGGCGGCGGCTTGTGACTGAAGTGGGAGTGAGCCAATGGGTGCGAGTGGAGAGCGGGAGCGCTCTGTTGATTGGCCGGGCGGGTGGTAACAATGGCCCCTGGTTACGGTCTCTAGGGGGATGGGGCTGGGGATTGGTCAGTGTGCGGGCACGGCCCCCGGAGCGGCAACAGGCGGCCCGAGCCCACAGCGAGCCCACACCCAGCGGCCCGCCCGCCCGGCACTAGCGGCATGTCGGTCACCATCAGTCTCTTCGATTTGGCCAACTTGTCCATCAGCCACCCCGAGCCCGGAGTGGTCAACTTCCTGGCGCTGCACTCGCTGCTCCACGCCATCCTCCGCCACCTGGGCATCCAGGATGTCCAGACCGAGGAGCGGCCGGAGCTGTTCAAGGTGCCGGACAGTCCGGCCCCTCTGGACACGCTCAGCGTCCCCGAGCAGCAGCCGAGCAGCCCGGGTCCTGGCGAGCGGTCGGCGGACAGCCCGGCTCCCGGGGCCAAGAGCTGGGGCCCCTACCGGCAGCTGGAGCAGAAGCTGCGGGATGTGGAGCAACAGGTGCAGGACCTGAGCCGGCTGCCCACCGGCCTGGAGCTGCTGGAGAGGAGCAAGCACGATGGCAAGTCGGTCAATGACATGTGGAACATGCTGCAACTCAAGAAGAACACGGAGACCAACAGGGAAGGGGTTGACAAGGTAAAGCCAGCCATGAGATTCAGGGGTCCTTGATGGGCAATGCCATTGCCCCCAGCACTGGGCTCCTTCCCCTTGGCACTGCCATGTGCGGTACAGGTGATTGAAAACACATGGCTGTTCATCTGTTCCCTTTATGTTGTGTTATTTTTGTCAAAGTAATTTATTTTTTGTTATTGAACAAATTGGGTAAAGATGCAAATGTAATTGAGCAGGAAAAAATCGAAAGTCGGAGAGATGATGAGGAAAGACAGTGACTGGGCGACGCTGTGCCTGAGTATAATGGTTCTATGAGGAAGGGACAAGAAATAAATAACTTGCATTTTAAGATGCTCCTTAAAGCCTGCCTCTGTGATCAAGCTTTTGGTCATCTGTCCTGATATCGCCTTCTGTGGCTCGGTGCCAACAATGTTTTTATTGATATCGCTCTTGTGAAGTGCCTTGGGACGTTTTATTACGTTAAATGCACTATATAAATGTAAGTTGTTGTATTAATATAGCACCTTTCACAACCACAGAACCTACCAAAGTGCTTCACAACCAATTAATTTTGAAATGTAGGCACTGTTGTTATGTAGACAAACAACAGTTCATTTGTGCACAGCAAGAGCCCATGAAAGGCAAGCAAGATAAAAGACCAGTGCACCAGGAGAACTCCCTGTGCTTCTTTGAACAGCACCATGGAATCATTAATGTCCACCTGAACAGGCAGACAGAGCCGTGGTTTAATGTCAAATGACAGCAGCTCCTGAATGCAGTACTCTCTCAGGCTCTACTGAATTGTCAACCTATATTATGTGCACAAATCCCAGAGTGGGCTTAAACCCACCAGTCCTGACTCCGCAGTGAGCGTGAGAGCACTGAGCTAGGTTAAGAGGTAGTTGTGAAGTCCTGGAGAAGAATGAGTTGGAGACGGTATAAGTCCTGGAGAAGAATGAGTTGGAGACGGTATAAGTCCTGGAGAAGATTGAGTTGGAGACGGTATAAGTCCTGGAGAAGGATGAGTTGGAGACAGTATAAATCCTGGAGAAGGATGAGTTGGAGACGGTATAAGTCCTGGAGAAGAATGAGTTGGAGACGGTGTAAGTCCTGATTTCAACTCAATGAGGATGTATAGAGAAGAAAGAGTTGGACGTGTATTTTGAGTTTAGGAAAAACAAGAACAATTACCCTAAAATGAAGAGGGATAAACAAGGTTTCAGCCCAGGGGGTGGGTGATAAACACGAGAGCATTACTTTCCCATAACAAGCTTTTTCTTGTATTCCGCCGAGGAGTTGGAGAGGTGCTTGAAAAGCCTCCCCAGATATGGGAACTGTATTCAAGCCTTAGACAAACTTGGAATTTATAAGAAGTGGTTCTTCTTACGAGAATGATTCCAGGGATGAGAGACTTCAGTTATGTGGATAGACTGGAGAAGCTGGGGTTGTTCTCCTTGGAGCAGAGAAGGTTGAGAGAAGATTTGATAGAGGTGTTCAAAATCATGAGGGGTCTGGACAGAGTAGATAGAGAGAAACTGTTCCCATTGGCGGATGGGTCGAGAACCAGAGGAGACAGATTTAAGGTGATTGGCAAAAGAACCAAAGGCGACATGAGCAAAAACTTTTTTACACAGCGAGTGGTTAGGATCTGGAATGCACTGCCTGAAAGGGTGGTGGAGGCAGATTCAATCGTGGCTTTCAAAAGGGAATTGGATAAGTATCTGAAGGAAAAAAAATTGCAGGGCTACGGGGAAAGGGTGGGGGGAGTGGGACTAGCTGAAGTGCTCTTGCAGAGAGCCGGCACAGGCTCGACAGGCCAAGTGACCTCCTCCTGTGCTGTAACCATTCTATGATTCTACGTGTCATCAAAGATATTAAGGGTTGGTATCTGCTGAATGGCCTTGCGGGAGACATGAAGAAATGATGGGGTAAATGCACCAATGCAACTCTCCCTGGACAGCTGGGCACAAAGGGAGCATGGGGCAGAGATAGGCCGACAATACTAGCACTCTTTCTGGGATCCACACTGCCTTCGAGTGTGGAAATTACCCATATTAAGAATTGAAAGAAACCAGATTTTCCTTTTCCAATATCATTCTGAGGCATTTTAAAGAAGTGTTGGCTGAGCCTGCTTATGACATTATCACGAATCTGGCTAAAAAGTTTTAGTGAAACTACGGCCTAAATGATGTCACAGGAATGATGAAGTTACTTCACATTTATAACACCGTACAGGATATATTTCCAGATTGCTGTTGCCCAGTATCAGCACATGATCTATTCTGTGAACCAGTATCCTGCAACACACTCAATAAAACCTGTAGCTTCGAGTGATTCAGGGCACCAACAAAGCACTTATTGTGGAGAACTGAGCATGCTGGAGGATCCGATGTACTTCAGTAATTTGTAACAATGGGCTTTGTTACTTTACCAGCATCAACAAGAGGAGATTCAGACAAAAAATAGCAACGGTGCAATAAATTTATAAACAAAACATAATGTTCATCTCCATTGTGTTTTGTTCTCTAAGGCAGGAGGGAAACAAGTCATCTGTCATTTGTCACAAGCCCCAGGACTTAACCTAGGCTGAGGCAGTGCCGCACTGTTGCAAGTGCTGTCTTTTGGGTGAGACATTAAACTGAGGCCCTGCCTGCTAGCTCGGATGGGCACAAAACATCCCATGATACTATTCAAAGAAGAGCATGGAGTTCTCCCTGTGTCACGGCCAAAATTTATCCTTCAACAGCAAAACGTATTAATTGGTCATTCATCGCTGAGCTGTTTGTGGGACCTTACTGTACATACATTGACGGCCACATTTGCTCACAAATCAGTGACTACAATTCAGAAGTACCTCTTTGGCTGTATTTTTATCCTCTCCAATATCGCTACTGCCTCCTCCTTTACTGTGACATTGGCTGCGTCCTCTTCTGTAGTGAAGACAGATGCAAAGTACTCGTTTAGTGCCTCAGCCATGCCCTCTCTCTCTCCACAAGAAGGTCTCCGTTTTGGTCCCTAATTGACCCCACCCTTGCTTTGTTGACCTTTTTACTATTTATGTGTTTATAAGAGGCTTTTGGATTCACTTTTATGTTACCTGCTAATCTGTTCTCATACACTCTGTTTGCCCCTCTTATTTCCTTTATTTCAACTCACCTCTGTACTTTCTGTATTCAGCTTGATTCTCTACTGAATTATGAGCCTGACATTTATCATAAGCCTCCTTTTTCTGTTTTATTTTAATCTCTATATCTTTAGTCCAGGGAGCTCTAGCTTTGGAAGACCTTCCTTTCCCCTGTGGGAATGTGTCTAGCCTGTACCCAAACCTCCTCTTTGAAGGCCTCCCATTGCTCATTTACTGTTTTATCCGATAATCTTTGTTTCCATTCCACCTGGGCCAGATCTCTTTTCAATTCCCTGAAATTAGCCCTCCTCCCGTTGAGAACGTCCATATTAAAACTTCAGTGTCTTTACTTTTTAGTGTCAGCCGTGGTTCAGTTGGTAGCACACTCGCTTCTGAGTCAGAAGGTTGTGGGTTCAAGTCCCACTCCAGGGACTTGAGCACAAAAATCTAGGCTGACACTCCCAGTGCAGTACTGAGGGAGTGCTGCACTGTCGGAGGTGACGTCTTTCAAATGAGACGTTAAACTGAGTCTGCTCTCTCAGGTGGACGTAAAAGATCCCATGGCACTATTTTGAAGAAGAGCAGGGGAGTTATCCCCGATGTCCTGGCCAATATTTATCCCTCAATCAACATAACAAAAACAGATTATCTGGTCATTATCACATTGCTGTTTGTGGGAGCTTGCTGTGCGCAAATTGGCTGCCGCATTTCCTACATTACAACAGTGACTACACTGTTTAAATGGAGAGAGATTACAAAATGCTGCAGTTCAGAGGGACCTGGGTGTCCTTGTGCATGAAACACAAAAAGTTAGCATGCAGGTACAGTAAGTAATCAGGAAGGCAAATGGAATGTTGGCCTTTATTGCAAGGGGTTGGAGTATAAAAGCAGGGAAGTCCTGCTACAACTGTGCAGGGTATTGGTGAGACCACACCTGGAGTACTGCGTACAGTTTTGGTCTCCTTATTTAAGGAAGGATATACTTGCATTGGAGGCAGTTCAGAGAAGGTTCACGACATTGATTCCTGAGATGAGGGATTTGACTTATGAAGAAAGGTTGAGCAGGTTGGGCCTATACTCATTGGAGTTTAGAAGAATGAGAGGTAATCTTATTGAAACATATATGTTTCCCCTTGTGGGCGAATCTAGAACTAGGGAGCATAGTTTCAGAATAAAGGGTCACCCATTTAAAACTAAGATGAGGAGGAATTTCTTCTCTCAGAGGGTCGTAAATCTGTGGAATTCTCTGCCCCAGAGAGCTGTGGAGGCTGGGTCATTGAATATATTTAGGGTGGAGATAGACAGATTTTTGAACAATAAGGGAGTGAAGGGTTATGGGGAGCGGGAGGGAAATGGAGCTGAGCCCAAGATCAGATCAGATATGATCTCATTAAATGGCAGACGATGTGGCCCGTCACATTGTCCGCATGCCCAATACGAGACTCCCAAAACAAGCGCTCTATTCGGAGCTCCGGCACGGCAAGAGAGCCCCAGGTTGGCAGAGGAAATGCTTCAAGGACACCCTCAAAGCCTCCTTGAAAAAGTGCAACATCCCCACCGACACCTGGGAATCCCTGGCCCAAGACTGCACAAAGTGGAGGAGAAGCATCCGGGAAGGCGCCAAACACCTTGAGTCTCTTCGCCGGGAGCAAGCGGAAGCCAAGCGCAAGGAGCGCACGTCAACCCAAGCACCCCGCCCACCCGCCATCTGCCCCACCTGTGACAGAGACTGTAGGTCCCGCATTGGACTCATCAATCACCTGAGAACTCATTTTTAGTGTGGAAGCAAATCATCCTCGGTTCCGAGGGACTGCCTAAGAAGAAGAAGAAAAAATGGTGGAGCAGGCTCGAGGGGCCAAATGGCCTACTCCTGCTCCTATTTCTTATGTTCTTATGTTCAAAAAGTACTTCATTGGCTGTAAAGCGCTTTGGGACGTCCGGTGGTCGTGAAAGACGCTGTGTAATTGCAAGTCTGTCTTTCTTTATTTCAAAAATCTAGCTTGAGTACAGAACAGGAACAATGTTAGATGCTATGCTTCAGTTGAGGTGCTTTGGCAGCTTAATGTATAATGAAAACAGCAAGCAGCATTCTTCCTGCATGAAGGTTAAACATTTTTCTCTGCTTCAAAGTTGATTCGCTCCCTTAGTTCATGTAAATTAGATTAAGTAGTTGGGTGAAATTCTTAATTATAAACAGTTGGTGCATTGTAAGTGTTAATGGGACAGGATTCTGTATATTGGTCCCTTTCATTCAATTGAGAATCGGGAATTGTTACTTTGAATTTCATCATTGTATTTTTTTATATTCGTTTATGGGATGTGGGCGTCGCTGGCAAGGCCAGCATTTATTGCCCATCCCTAGTTGTCCTCGAGAAGATGGTGGTGAGCCGCCTTCTTGAACCTTCTTGGCGAGTTGCCAGACAGAAAGAAACGTGTTTTCATCCTGGTTTAGTGTCAATAATGCTGGTTTCAAGGTGGTATATTGAAGAATCAACGTGTAGTGTGGGACTGGAGTTACGTGTAGGCATGTTGGGTTCTTGTGATATCGGCAATTTTCACGATTTTTTTTCTGGTGCCAGCCCCTAAATCACCAAATTTATTAAATTTAATTTTACAACTTGTGCTGGTTGAATGAAGAATTCTTACCCTGTGAGCGGCTTCATGTATGATTTCACAGAATCTCCTACATTGCCCTGCATTGAATGTAACATTGGCCATCCTCCAATCATTTGGCACTGTTCCCGTTTCTAAAGATTTTTGGAAATTGATGGTGCCTCGGCAATCCCTCCCCCAACCTCTGTGAGTATTCTGGGATGGATACCATCTGAGCCTGGAGTCTTTCTGCTTTTAGGCCCATTAACATATTTAACCATTTCCTTTTGAATATTTATCTCCAGTAGGGGTTCTTTCATGCCGTCCTACAGTCTCACTTTCACCATTCTCTGTAAAACTGACAACATATCGGGTACCTCTGCTGTTCCCTCAATCTCAGTACACGATTGGCTGCTGTTTGATCGGCCGATTTTCTAATCGATTAACTGCCGTCTTCTGATTACATTCCATTGCAATAAGCTGTTTCCAGCCCAACACTAATATCTTAGACATCTCCTTTTAACTATTTTCAATGTGATCCTAATTAGATTATGGATTGCATTATCGATTGGATGATGGATTCTATTTCAAGCTTTGTTTCTCACAACTAGATTCAGAGCTGCATCCTCTTGGACAACAACCCCCCAGTCTAAGACCCTCCTCCCCCAGTCTAAGACGCCCCTCCCCCAGTCTAAGACCCTCCTCCCCCAGTCTAAGACCCTCCTCCCCCAGTCTAAGACCCCCCTCGCCCAGTCTAAGACCCCCCTCGCCCAGTCTAAGACCCCCCTCGCCCAGTCTAAGACCCCCCTCGCCCAGTCTAAGACGCCCCTCCCCCAGTCTAAGACCCCCTCCCCCAGTCTAAGACCCCCTCCCCAGTCTAAGACCCCCTCCCCAGTCTAAGACCCCCTCCCCAGTCTAAGACCCCCTCCCCAGTCTAAGACCCCCTCCCCAGTCTAAGACCCCCTCCCCAGTCTAAGACCCCCTCCCCAGTCTAAGACCCCCTCCCCAGTCTAAGACCCCCTCCCCAGTCTAAGACCCCCTCCCCAGTCTAAGACCCCCTCCCCAGTCTAAGACCCCCCTCCCCAGTCTAAGACCCCCCCCAGTCTAAGACCCCCCCCAATCTAAGACCCCCTCCACCAATCTAAGACCCCCTCCCCCAATCTAAGACCCCCTCCCCCAATCTAAGACCCCCTCCCCCAATCTAAGACCCCCCTCCCCCAATCTAAGACCCCCTCCCCCAATCTAAGACCCCCTCCCCAAATCTAAGACCCCCCTCCCCCAATCTAAGCCCCCCTCCCCCAATCTAAGCCCCCCTCCCCCAATCTAAGACCCCCCTCCCCCAATCTAAGACCCCCCTCCCCCAATCTAAGACCCCCTCCCCCAATCTAAGACCCCCCTCCCCCAATCTAAGACCCCTCCCCCAATCTAAGACCCCTCCCCCAATCTAAGACCCCCTCCCCCAATCTAAGACCCCCTCCCCCAATCTAAGACCCCCTCCCCCAATCTAAGACCCCCTCCCCCAATCTAAGACCCCCTCCCCCAATCTGAGACCCCCTCCCCCAATCTGAGACCCCCTCCCCCAATCTGAGACCCCCTCCCCCAGTCTGAGACCCCCTTCCCCAGTCTAAGACGCCCCTCCCCCAGTCTAAGACCCCCTCCCCCAGTCTAAGACCCCCTCCCCAGTCTAAGACCCCCTCCCCAGTCTAAGACCCCCTCCCCAGTCTAAGACCCCCTCCCCAGTCTAAGACCCCCTCCCCAGTCTAAGACCCCCTCCCCAGTCTAAGACCCCCTCCCCAGTCTAAGACCCCCTCCCCCAATCTAAGACCCCCCTCCCCCAATCTAAGACCCCCTCCCCCAATCTAAGACCCCCTCCCCCAATCTAAGACCCCCTCCCCAATCTAAGACCCCCCTCCCCCAATCTAAGCCCCCCTCCCCCAATCTAAGACCCCCCTCCCCCAATCTAAGACCCCCCTCCCCCAATCTAAGACCCCCCTCCCCCAATCTAAGACCCCCCTCCCCCAATCTAAGACCCCCCTCCCCCAATCTAAGACCCCCTCCCCCAATCTAAGACCCCCTCCCCCAATCTAAGACCCCCTCCCCCAATCTAAGACCCCCTCCCCAATCTAAGACCCCCTCCCCCAATCTAAGACCCCCTCCCCCAATCTAAGACCCCCTCCTTCAATCTAAGACCCCCTCCTTCAATCTAAGACCCCCTCCCCCAATCTAAGACCCCCTCCCCCAATCTAAGACCCCCTCCCCCAATCTGAGACCCCCTCCCCCAATCTGAGACCCCCTCCCCCAATCTGAGACCCCCTCCCCCAGTCTAAGACCCCCTTCCCCAGTCTAAGACGCCCCTCCCCCAGTCTAAGACCCCCTCCCCCAGTCTAAGACCCCCTCCCCAGTCTAAGACCCCCTCCCCAGTCTAAGACCCCCTCCCCAGTCTAAGACCCCCTCCCCAGTCTAAGACCCCCTCCCCAGTCTAAGACCCCCTCCCCCAATCTAAGACCCCCTCCCCCAATCTAAGACCCCCTCCCCCAATCTAAGACCCCCTCCCCCAATCTAAGACCCCCTCCCCCAATCTAAGACCCCCTCCCCAATCTAAGACCCCCTCCCCCAATCTAAGCCCCCCTCCCCAATCTAAGCCCCCCTCCCCCAATCTAAGACCCCCTCCCCAATCTAAGACCCCCCTCCCCCAATCTAAGACCCCCCTCCCCAATCTAAGACCCCCCTCCCCAATCTAAGACCCCCTCCCCCAATCTAAGACCCCCTCCCCCAATCTAAGACCCCCTCCCCCAATCTAAGACCCCCTCCCCCAATCTAAGACCCCCTCCCCAATCTAAGACCCCCTCCCCCAATCTAAGACCCCCTCCCCCAATCTAAGACCCCCTCCCCCAATCTAAGACCCCCTCCTTCAATCTAAGACCCCCTCCTTCAATCTAAGACCCCCTCCCCCAATCTAAGACCCCCTCCCCCAATCTGAGACCCCCTCCCCCAATCTGAGACCCCCTCCCCCAATCTAAGACCCCCTCCCCAGTCTAAGACCCCCTCCCCCAGTCTAAGACCCCCTCCCCCAGTCTAAGACCCCCTCCCCCAGTCTAAGACCCCCTCCCCCAGTCTAAGACCCCCTCCCCCAGTCTACAACTCCCCTCCCCCAGTCTAAGACCCCCTCCCCCAGTCTAAGACCCCCTCCCCCAGTCTACAACCCCCCTCCCCCAGTCTAAGACCCCCTCCCCCAGTCTAAGACCCCCTCCCCGTCTAAGATCCCCTCCCCAGTCTAAGATCCCCTCCCCAGTCTAAGATCCCCTCCCCAGTCTAAGATCCCCTCCCCCAATCTAAGACCCCCCTCCCCCAGTCTAAGACCCCCCTCCCCCAGTCTAAGACCCCCTCCCCCAGTCTAAGACCCTCCCCCAGTCTAAGACCCTCCCCCAGTCTAAGACCCCCTCCCCCAGTCTAAGACCCCCTCCCCCAGTCTAAGACCCCCTCCCCCAGCCTAAGACCCGCTCCCCCAGCCTAAGACCCGCTCCCCCAGCCTAAGACCCCCTCCCCCAGCCTAAGACCCCCTCCCCCAACCTATGACCCCTCCCCCAGTCTAAGACCCCCTCCCCCAGTCTAAGACCCCCTCCCCAGTCTAAGACCCCTCCCCATTATGACTACAAATATTTGTCTTATCTCAGTCTACAGTTGCATCATTAACGTCCCCCATTATTACATTCACAATGTTTCCTCAGTCTTTGTTTATCTGTCTCTTTAACCTGTCGAGACTCATCATATGACTCCTGCTTTAATGGATTTTTTCGCAGGACCATTAACTCTCAACCTTTAATGTTATCAGCTTGGTTCAGTGCTAGATCTCCTGCCTCGTTCAAGCCCCACTCCAGAGACTTGAGTACTTAAGCGTGGTTGGCACTTCAGTTGACTTGTTAAATTGACCCTTGTCTGCCTGTTCAGATCGCTGTAAAAGAGCCCATGAACCTTTTGAAAAAGCACAGTGTTCTCTTGGTGTGCTGGCAACAGACATCCGTTAACTGACACCACCAGCATTAGCCCGTTACAGATCTCATTTGTTGCTTGTGCGGCCTTTCCGTGTGCAAATTGACTGCTTTTGGCTGCAAGATAATAGTGACTACATTCAGGATATTGCTGTCCTCCTACAATCGACACGCTTTTAAAATCCAAGTTCGGGATCACCTAATCTCATTCCTCATTTACCTCATTTTTAAACCTTAAAACACTAAAAGGTTGTTAAAAAATTTAATGAACCACAATTATGGTGAATATTTGAATTCTAAAAATTCTAAACAGGTGACTCTGAATATTCTGGGATGGAGTGGGTGTCGAGTCTATGAATGAATATTCTGGGATGGAGCGGGTGGGGGTTGAGTCTGTGAGTATTCAAGGGGGTCGGGGGGTGGAAAGCGAGTCTCTCCCAGTGACCACATTGGGGATGGTGGAGGGGTCAGGACAATGAGTGAATTGAAAAAGATATATATTTTTGACTTGTGGGTGTCACTGGCAAGGCCAGCATTTATTGCCCATCCCTAGTTGCCCTTGAGAAGGTGGTGGTGAGCCGCCTTCTTAAACCGCTGCAGTCCGTGTGGTGAAGGTACTCCCACAATGCTGTTAGGGAGGAAGTTTCAGGAATTTCACCAAGCGATGATGAAGAATCGGTGATATACTTCTAAGTCAGGATGGTGTGTGACTTGGAGGGGAACTTGGAGGTGCCTACTGCCCTTGTCCTTCTAGGCAGTAGAGTTTGTGGATTTGGGAGGTGCTGTTGAAGAAACCTTGGCGAGTTGCTGCAGTGCATCTTGTAGATGGTACACACTGCAGCCACTTACACCGATGGTGAAGGGAGTGAATGCTTAAAGTGGTGGATTGGGTGCCGATTAAGTGGATTGCTTTGTCCTGGATGGTGCCAAGCTTCTTGAGGGAAGTGGAAAGTATTCCATCACACTCCTGACTTGTGCCTTGTGGGTTGTGGGGAGGCTTTGGGGAGTCAGGAGGTGAGTCACTCACTGCAGAATACCCAGTCTCTGACCTGCTCTAGTAGCCACGCATTTATGTGGCTGGTCCAGTTGAGTTTCTGGTCAATGGTAATCCCCAGGATATTGATGGTGGGGGATTTAGCAATGGTAATGCCATTGAATGTCAAGGGGAGGTGGTTGGACTCTGTCTTGTTGGAGCTAGTCATTGCCTGGCACTTGTGTGAAGATGTTTGTGAATGCTTCAGTCTTATCTTTTGCACTCACGAGCTGGGCTCCACCATTATTGAGGATGGGGATGTTCATGGATCCTCCTCCTCCCGCTATTTGTTCAATTGTCCACCACTATTCATGACTGGATGTGGCAGGACTGCAGAGCTTTGAGGGGGTCACTTAGCTCTCTCTATAGCATGCTGCTTCTGCTGTTTAGCATGTAGTCCTATATTGTAGCTTCACCAGGTTGACACCTCATTTTTAGGTACGCCTGGTGCTGCTCCCGGCATGCTCTTCTACACTCCCCATTGAACCAGGGTTGGTCGCCTGACTTGGTGGTAATGGTAGAGTGAGGGATATGCCGGGCCATGAGGTTACAGATTGTGGTGGAATACAATTCTGCTGCTGCTGATGGCCCACAGCACCTCATGGATGCCCAGTTTTGAGCTGCTAGATCTGTTCTGAATCTATCCCATTTAGCACGGTGATAGTGCCACACAACACAATGGAGGGTGTCCTCAGTGTGAAGACAGGACTTTTTCTGCACAAGGACTGCGCGGCGGTCACTACTACCAATACTGTTATGGACAGATGCATCTGCAACAGGTAGATTGGTGAGAATGAGGTCAAGTAGGTTTTTCCCTCGTGTTGGTTCTCTCACCACCTGTCGCAGGTCCAGACTGGCAGTTATGTCCTTCAGGACTCGGCCAGCTCGGTCAGTAGTGGTGCGACCGAGCCACTCTTGATGATGGAAATTGAAGTCCCCCACCCAGTGTACATTCTGTGCCTTTTCTACCCTCAGTGCTTCTTCCAAGTGGTGTTCAACATGGAGGAGTACTGATTCATCAGCTGAGGGAGGGCGGTAGGTGGTAATCAGCAGGAGGTTTCCTTACCCATGTTTGACCTGAAGCCATGAGACTTCATGGGGTCCGAAGTCAATGTTGAGGACTCCCAGGGCCACTCCCTCCCAACTGTATACCACTGTGCCACCACCCCTGGTGGGTCTGACCTGCCGGTGGGACAAGACATACCCAGGGATGGTGATGGAGGAGTTTGGGACATTGGCTGAAAGGTATGATTCTGTGAGTATGACTATATCAGGCTGTTGCTTGACTAGTCTGTGGGACAGCTCTCCCAATTTTGGCACAAGTCCCCAGATGTTAGCGAGGAGGACTGCAGGGGTGACTGGGTTGGGTGCGCCTTTGTCGAGTCTGAATCCGATGCCTAGAATACTCTGGGGTTTAGGGGAACAGGACTCTGAGTGAATACCCTGGGGATTAGTGGGGTTTGGTAGTAATTTCTTGGCTGCGCTGTGGCCCCCGACCCATTCTATTAGTGGATCCTGATTAAATCCATGTTGTTGAGCTGAGGAGCCTATGTTGGTGCTAAGTGAGGGGTGGGGGGGACTGAAGGCTGTTGTGGGACAGGAAGCTGCTTCTCCTGCAGTGCCTGTTTGTGCTTGTTGAATTAGTGAGTGAGGAGGGACAATGGACATTGAAGGTTTGTGGCTGGTTGTGATGTGAACAAGCTGTACTTGTTTAATTGTTTGTCCATCGATCTCTCTCAGTGTTTGGCTCTCGCACAAAGTAGACTGAGCTGTTGAGACATGTTTTATTGGTCTGAAAAATTGCGGCTTTGGGTCAGTGAGTCTGATCAGTCGATGTTTCATTTAGTGCCACAACATGGTCTATTACACATCCCTTGGAGCAGATATTCATCTTGTTCAGCAGGAGTCAGTGAGTCAGGTACGAGGAGTGACCAAGTTCCTGCTGCAGTTCACTGACATTAAGATTCCACAGATAGTCATTGTGGTTTCTGCCCCAACTTTGTTGCTCAACAGTTCTAAAGTGGCACGGATCGTAATCCACCAGCTGTAACTGGAAGAAATCGTCTACTTCCTTTTCAGCTTTTCAGAAAGTTCACGGTATAGCTGTGTTTTGCTGTTTGTATCGCACCGTGAGATCTGCGAGGAGGGCAGGATAAAATGAAACTGTCGTGGTGAAAACCCAGCCCAGAGTGTGTTATACACAGGACAGCCCAGCCCAAAGTGTGTTATACACAGGACAGCCCAGCCCAGAGTGTGTTATACACAGGACAGCCCAGCCCAGAGTGTGTTATACACAGGACAGCCCAGCCCAGAGTGTGTTATACACAGGACAGCCCAGCCCAGAGTGTGTTATACACAAGAGAGCACAGCCCAGTGTGTGTTATACACAGGACAGCCCAGCCCAGAGTGTGTTATACACAGGACAGCCCAGCCCAGAGTGTGTTATACACAAGAGAGCACAGCCCAGTGTGTGTTATACACAGGACAGCACAGCCCAGAGTGTGTTATACACAGGACAGCACACAGCCCAGAGTGTGTTATACACAGGACAGCACAGCCCAGAGTGTGTTATACACAAGAGAGCACAGCCCAGTGTGTGTTATACACAGGACAGCCCAGCCCAGAGTGTGTTATACACAGGACAGCCCAGCCCAGAGTGTGTTATACACAGGACAGCCCAGCCCAGAGTGTGTTATACACAGGACAGCCCAGCCCAGAGTGTGTTATACACAAGAGAGCACAGCCCAGTGTGTGTTATACACAGGACAGCACAGCCCAGAGTGTGTTATACACAGGGCAGCACACCGCCCAGAGTGTGTTATACACAGGACAGCACAGCCCAGAGTGTGTTATACACAAGAGAGCACAGCCCAGTGTGTGTTATACACAGGACAGCACAGCCCAGAGTGTGTTATACACAGGACAGCACACAGCCCAGAGTGTGTTATACACAGGACAGCCCAGCCCAGAGTGTGTTATACACAGGACAGCACACAGCCCAGAGTGTGTTATACACAGGACAGCACAGCCCAGAGTGTGTTATACACAGGACAGCACAGCCCAGAGTGTGTTATACACAGGACAGCACACAGCCCAGAGTGTGTTATACACAGGACAGCACAGCCCAGAGTGTGTTATACACAGGACAGCACACAGCCCAGAGTGTGTTATACACAGGACAGCACAGCCCAGAGTGTGTTATACACAGGACAGCACACAGCCCAGAGTGTGTTATACACAGGACAGCACACAGCCCAGAGTGTGTTATACACAGGAGAGCACATCCTCAATCTGTGTCCTCTGGTTACCGACCCTCCTGCCATGGAAACGGTTTCTCCCTATTTACTCTATCAAAATTCTTGATAATTTTGTGCACCTCTATCATTGACTCTCACTGGGGTACAGTTCCACAGACACTGACTCTCACTGGGGTACAGTTCCACAGACACTGACTCTCACTGGGGTACAGTTCCACAGACACTGACACTCACTGGGGTACAGTTCCACAGATACTGACTCTCACTGGGGTACAGTTCCACAGACACTGACTCTCACTGGGGTACAGTTCCACAGACACTGACTCTCACTGGGGTACAGTTCCACAGACACTGACTCTCACTGGGGTACAGTTCCACAGACACTGACTCTCACTGGGGTACAGTTCCACGGGCACTGACTCTCACTGGGGTACAGTCCACAGACACTGACACTCACTGGAGTACGGGTTCCACAGACACTGACTCTCACTGGGATACAGTTCCACAGACACTGACTCTCACTGGGGTACAGTTCCACAGGCAATGACTCTCACTGGGGTACAGTTCCACAGACACTGACTCTCACTGGAGTACGGGTTCCACAGACACTGACTCTCACTGGGGTACAGTTCCACAGACACTGGGCTGGACTTTGCCATTGGGGGCGGGCTGAGGGCGTGTCAGGTGGTTTTCGTGTCAGGACCCCGATCCGATGTGAAGTGGGAAAAAAGTGCGATTTTGCCCTAATTGGGCACTTGATTTCCAGCGTGTGGGAACCCCTGGCCCAATGAATCTTTTCATACAGAAAGTTGCCTCCGATGACGCCATCAATGCTGCTGGATTTAAGGCCTGCAAGCAGCCTTGCTTCTTTTTCAGCCTTTAAACTTTATGCCCATTGTTCTGAGCGCTTCCTTCACCAACTATGTCCAGCAGTCGGCCAAAGTGTGCTCCAAGGTTCGATGAGGCCTCCCTCCAAGCTCTGGTGGAGGGAGCAAGAGCAAATAAGGAGGAAAAAGCCTCCCCAGCAGACTAAAGCTGTGTGGCTGCAAGTGGCCCAGGAGGTCAACTCAATTTCTTTGTGCAGCAGAACCTGGCTGTAGTGCAGGAAGAGGTTTCATGACCTTCTCCGCACAGGAAAAGTGAGTATGACTTTCCCATCACCCTCAATCTGATCCCCATCGCCTCTCCTCACCAGCACTCTGCTTTGCCAATCTCTTCCTCCACATCCCATTTGACCCTTACATCCCTGCACCCTTACCCATTCCCTCTCTCTCTATGGTCACATTCACTTAACTATTCGACCATGCAGCCCTCCCACTCCCTATCACTGTGATGCAATGACAACAACTTACAACACACAGGGAGGGCCCTTTGTCTCCTTCTAAGCATCTATGCTATGGATTCTCTACACTCACTCCTTTATTCTCACTCAAACTCCACTTGTGTCCCTCATTGCAGGAAAAGAGAGCCCACAATAAGAGGGAAAGAGCGAGGACAGGAGGAGGGCCACCCTCAGTAGCCCAGCTCACCACTTCGGAGGAGGCGGCCCTGGAGATCACTGGAGTGGAGGACGATTCGCAAGTGGGGGACGGACAGACGGGCACATCACAGCAAGCTGGTGACAGAATAGTTTTGCATCTCTCTCATTGACATTGCATGAGTGACTGATAATGAATCTGATGCTCTAACAGATTGACTTATGATCATCTGCACAATTCAATGTGCATGCAACCTTTACCTCACATCTCTAACTCTTTCCTTTACTCCCCCACAGGACCATCAAGAGCCCCTGTCCCCACTGTCCAGGAGGAACAGCCTGAGCCTCAAGACTCCTCAGAGGAAGCTGCAACCTCTGAGGGTGCAGCGGCAGCAGAATTCAGCGCTCCCAGCACCAGCGCAGACACTCACACCTCGGTGGGACCTTCGCGAGATAGAGTAGTGTTGTCACATGGTGTATCACAGCTCACAAGTGAGCATCAGCAGATGGTGGAGACAGGGACAGCAGTGGAGATTCCTCGTCAGAGGGCGCAGGACTCTCCCAGCTCGGCTCCGCTGCATGTCGACCCTGTGCCTCCGGGTCCATCCAGAAGAAGAGTGGTGCTGGAACTCCAGGAACAGGTGCAGGAGTCTCTGTCAGGTTTTGTCTCCAGGGTCGCTGCGAGTGTGGAGCGAATAGAGGAGTCCATCGCGAACATGAGCAGAGCCTTTGTGGAGGCATTGGCGCATGAACGCATCACCACGGAAAGGATGGCAACCTCCGTGGAAAGGATGTCTACCTCCATGGTAAGGCTGTCTACCGTAGAGGAGAGGATGGCTACGGTAGAGGAGAGGATGGCTACGGCCATGGAGGAGCTTAGTCGCCAGGGCATGGAAACCATGGTCATTGTTCAGAATAGACTGACATCTCTTGAGGAGCGATGGTCAGCTATTGAGCATAGAAACCAGACCTTCATGGAAGTCCTCTGGAGTAGGACTTCCAGTGCAGAAACGGATCCTCATGGCCCCCCTGAAGTGCAGCAAGGTGCTGTCAAGCCACTTGCTAGCTCTGAAGTGGGGCTGACCCATGAGAGGGATGTTGGTGGCAGAGAACAAGGAAGTGGGGGCTCCTCTCCAAGCGCTCACACGACCATGCCACTGCAAAGCCCTTGGTCAGAACCCCACCAGAGTCCTCACCCAACTGAGATGGGCGTCTCAGCCCCTGCACAGCCGTAGGAGCAGCAGACTGTTGCCGAGCCCTCACAGGTTCGCAACCCCAGAGGACGGCCGCCAAAGGTGTCGAAACAGGAGCAGCAAGAAAGTGAGCAAGGGGCCTCCACATCTGCTGAAGCCATAGGGGAAGCACCACGTAGGAGCACGCGTAAGAGGAAGATAAAGCACAAGTAGTCACAAGGGTAATCACTTGGATGTTCTGTTGTATTGATTTTTGACAAGCCATCCTTGAATTGTTATGATAAACAGATTTGATGGCAAACTGTTGAAGTTGTGGCCTGTGTCATTTCGTAAATGGGACTTCCACATTGAGGGCTTAGGGCGACTTGCAATTGTCAGTATGGTGGTCAGAGTGATAGGAATCCGCAGGTTCTTGTCCATTGTCGATGCTCTGGTAAGAAGGTGCGAGGCAAAAGTGTTTGTGCAGGCTAAGCAAATCTGGCCAACATGAGTGCGTCCCTTGCATCCCGGGCAGCAATGTGGTCGCGCACTGGCGCCTTCTGGCCTGTGCAGCTTCAGGTGGGTGAGCAGCAGCTTGGCGCTGCTGCTGTTGGTGCTGCTGTTGGTGGTGCTGTTGTTCTTGGTTCTGCTGCTGCCGCGGCTGGTCTTCGTCCGAATCTGATGTCCAGGAGGGAAGGAAATAAATGGTCGCCATGCTTCTAGTATATGCCTCAGTTGAGGAAACGTTCAGTCAAGATGGGGAGAGGCGTTTCCCAGGAGGTCACACTGGAGATGGGTGTCAGGCTCCAAACTTCCACAACAATGAGTAGGCCTGCTAAAAGTTCCCCCAGAACTGAGACAACAAAGATTTGCCACCTGCAAATGATCATCGGTGAAAACTCCTTTTTAATGGTGGAGCTGCAGCTGTTAGTAAGCAAGCCACTTGTGAGGCCACCAGGATTAACTGGCGTGTTCCAGAGGAGACGTGCAGCACGGGGGAAAAGTGTTAAAATCAGAAAGGCTTCTCAAAATGGGATTATAGAGGCAATTAACTGGTTGTAAAGGGCCTTAAGGGCCTATCCCGCCTCTTGGAGGCGGGATGGAAATGGAGTCTGAAACCACGAATGTGGGAAAATTGCTCCAAGGCGGGATAGAGGCGGGATGGGCCCACCCGCCATTTTTTTTGCAATTTTTACAACTCTCAGGCCTCCAAACCCGCCTCCTCGGGCCTGGTAAAATTGAGCTCACTGGGGTACAGTTCCACAGACAGTGACTCTCACTGGGGTACAGTTCCACAGGCACTGACTCTCACTGGGGTACAGTACCACAGGCACTGACTCTCACTGGGGTACAGTTCCACAGACACTGACTCTCACTGGGGTACTGTACCACAGGCACTGACTCTCACTGGGGTACAGTTTCACAGACACTGACTCTCACTGGGGTACAGTTCCACAGACACTGACTCTCACTGGGGTACAGTTCCACAGACACTGACTCTCACTGGGGTACAGTTCCACAGGCACTGACTCTCACTGGGGTACAGTACCACAGACACTGACTCTCACTGGGGTACAGATACACAGGCAGTGACTCTCACTGGGGTACAGTTCCACAGACACTGACTCTCACTGGGGTACAGTTCCACAGGCACGGACTCTCACTGGGGTACAGTTCCACAGACACTGACTCTCACTGGGCTACAGTACCACAGACACTGACTCTCACTGGGGTACAGTTCCACAGGCACTGACTCTCACTGGGGTACAGTTCCACAGACAGTGACTCTCACTGGGGTACAGTTCCACAGGCACTGACTCTCACTGGGGTACAGTTCCACAGGCACTGACACTCACTGGGGTACAGTTCCACAGGCACGGACTCTCACTGGGGTACAGTAACACAGACACTGACTCTCACTGGGGTACAGTAACACAGACACTGACTCTCACTGGGGTACAGTTCCACAGGCACTGACTCTCACTGGGGTACAGTTCCACAGACACTGACTCTCACTGGGGTACAGTAACACAGACACTGACTCTCACTGGGGTACAGTTCCACAGACACTGACTCTCACTGGGGTACAGTTCCACAGGCACTGACTCTCACTGGGGTACAGTTCCACAGACACTGACTCTCACTGGGGTACAGTTCCACAGACACTGACTCTCACTGGGGTACAGTTCCACAGGCACTGACTCTCACTGGGGTACAGTTCCACAGACACTGACTCTCACTGGGGTACAGTAACACAGACACTGACTCTCACTGGGGTACAGTTCCACAGACACTGACTCTCACTGGGGTACAGTTCCACAGGCACTGACTCTCACTGGGCTACAGTTCCACAGGCACTGACTCTCACTGTGGTACTGTACCACAGGCACTGACTCTCACTGGGGTACAGTTCCACAGACACTGACTCTCACTGGGCTACAGTTCCACAGACACTGAGGGCTGGATTTTGTCAATGGGTCGGGCAGGGGTCGTGTCAGGTGGAAATCGTGGTCTCCACCCAGCTCCAATTGGATGTGGGGATAAGAATGGATTTTCCCCTAATTGGGCAATTGATTTCCTGCGTGTGGGAACCCTGGCCCAATTAGTTTTTCTAGTCTGAAAGTCGGGTCCGATGACGTCATCATTGCTGCTGCATTTAAGGTCTGCAAGAAGCCTTGCTTCTTCTGCAGACTGCCAAGCTTTCTGTATTAGCAACCACACGAAAGTAGTGGCAAAATGAGTTTCAGCAGACCTAAGTCTGCTCCGAGATTCGAGGACGTCGCCCTGCAAGCTTTGATAGAGGGAGCAGGAGCTAACAAAGAGGTGCTCTTCTCTTCCTCGGGAAGAAGAAGCCTCCCCAACAGACAAAGGCTGTGTGGCTTCAAGTGGCCCAGGAGGCTTCCTCCTTGGCGCAGATACCCCGAACCTGGCTTCAGTGTAGGAAGAGGTTCCATGACCTTATACGCACTGGAAAAGTGAGTGTGACTTTCCCATCACCCTCAATCTCATCCCCATTGCCTCTCCTCTCCAGCACTCAGCTTTGACAACCTCTTCCTCCACATCCCACTTGACACTGACATCCCTGCACCCTTACCCATTCCCTCTCTCTGTATGTTCACATTCACCTAACTATTCGACTATGCAGCCCTCACACTTCCTATCACTGAGTTGCTATGACAACAACTTATAACGCACAGGGAGGGCCCTTGGTCTTGCCACCTCACTCCATCTTTGTCTCCTTCTAACCATCTATGCTATGGATTCTCTACACTCACTCCTTCATTCTCACTCAAACTCCACTTGTCTCCCTCATTGCAGGAAAAGAGAGCCCACAATAAAAGGGAACGAGCGAGGACAGGAGGAGGGCCACCCTCCATAGCCCAGCTCACGACTTGGGAGGAGGCGGCCCTGCAGATAGTCGGGGTCAAGGACGATGCACAAGTGGGGGACGGACAGACGGGCGCATCAGAGCAAGCTGGTGACAGAATAGTTTTCCATCTCTCTCATTGACATTGCATGAGTCGCTGATAATGAATCTGATGCTCTAACAGACTGACTTATGATCATCTGCAATATGCAATGTGCATGTAACCTTGGTCTCACATCTCTGACTCTTTCCTTTAGTCCCCCACAGGATCATCGCAAGCACCCGTCCCCACTCTCGAGGAGGAACATCCGGAACCTCCAGACTCCTCAGAGGAAGCTGCAACCTCTGAGGGCGCAGCGTCAGCAGAATTCAGCGCACCCAGCACCAGCGCAGACACTCACACCTCGGTGGGACCCTCGGGACATAGAGTAGTGTTGTCATCTGGTGTATCACAGCTCACAAGTGAGCATCAGCAGATGGTGGAGACAGGGACAGCAGTGGAGAGTCCTTGTCAGAGGGCGCAGGACTCTCCCAGCTCGGCTCAGCTGCATGTCGATGCACTGCCTCCGGGTCTATCCAGAAGAAGTGCAGTGCTGGAACTCCAGGAAGAGGTGCAGGAGTCTCTGGCAGGTTTTGTCTCCAGGGTCGCTGCGAGTGTGGCGCGAATGGAGGAGTCCCTCGCTAGCATGAGCAGAGCCTTTGTGGAGGCGTTGGCGCATGAACGCATCACCACGGAAAGGATGGCAACTTCCGTGGAAAGGACGGCTACCTCCATGGTAAGGCTGGCTACGGTAGAGGAGATGATGGCTACGGTAGAGGAGAGGATGGCTACGCCCATGGAGGAGCTTAGTCGCCAGGGTATGGAAAACATGGTATTTGCTCAGAATAGACTGACATCTCTTGAGGAGCGATGGTCAACTATTGAGCATAGAAACCAGACCTTCAGGCAAGTCCTCTGGAGTAGGACTTCCAGTACAGAAATGGGTCCTCATGGCCCCCCTGAAGTGCAGCAAGGTGCTGTCAAGCCACTTGCTAGCTCTGAAGTGAGGCTGACCCATGAGAGGGATGTTGGTGGCAGAGAACAAGGAAGTGGGGGTTCCTCTCCAAGCGCTCACACGACCATGCCACTGCAAAGTCCTCGGTCAGAGTCCACACCCAACTGAGATGGGCGTCTCAACCCCTGCACAGCAGCAGGAGCAGCAGACTGTTGCCGAGCCCTCAGAGGTTCGCAACCCCAGAGGACGCCCGCCAAAGGAGTCGAGACAGGAGCAGCAAGAAAGTGAGCAAGGGGCCTCCACATCTGCTGAAGCCACAGGGGAACCACCACGTAGGAGCACGCGTAAGAGGAAGAAACTGCACAAATAGTCACAAGGGTAGTCACTTGGGTGAAATGTTATGTTTATTGTGGACAAGCCATCTGTCGTTTCATGTGGAAAAAAAAATCAGATGGCAACTGGTGCCCTTGTAGCGTTTGTCATATCGCTGATGGGACTTCCACATTGAGGGCTTAGGATGACTTGCACTTGTCAGTATGGTGCTCAGAGTGCTAGGAATCCGCTGGTTCTTGGCCATTGTCGAAGCTCTGGTAAGAAGCTGCGAGTCCGAAATGCTTGATTGGCTAGGCTAAGCAAATCTGGCCAGGATGAGTGCGTTCCTTGCATCCCGGGCAGCAATGTGCTCGCGTACTCCTGCCGCTGGTTGATGCGCCTCTGCAGGATGACCGTTGTCACCCGCCTCCTCCTCTTCCTCCTCATCATCTGAGGAGGATATGTGATGAGCCACTTGGTCCTCAGGAATCTGTAAGCCACGACGCTGTGCCATGTTGTGAAGTGCACAGCAAACCACGACGATTCTGGAGACCCTGGCTGCTGAGTACTGCAGGGCTCCACCTGATCTATCCAGGCATCTGAAGCGCATCTTTAGCAAGCCGATGGTTTGCTCGATTATGGCTCTGGTGGAAATGTGGCTGGAGAAACGAGGCGCTCCTCAGCCTCGTTGGATGGGCTCCTCAACGGCGACATTAGCCACGTCTTCAGGGGATAACCCTTGTCTCCAAGTAGCCATCCGGAAAGTTGGTCTGGCGGACTGAATAGCGGAGGCACACTAGACTGGCGCAGGATGAAGGAGTCATGGCAACTGCCAGGGTACTTGGCACAAACATGCAAAATTTCCTTCTTGTGGTCACACACCAGCTGCACGTTAAGGGAGTGGAAGCCCTTACATAGATACATAGAACAGTACAGCACAGTACAGGCCCTTCGGCCCTCGATGTTGTGCCGAGCATTGTCCGAGACCAAGATCAAGCTATCACACTCCCTATCACTCTGGTGTGCTCCATGTGCTTATCCAATAACCGCTTGAAAGTTCCTAAAGTGTCCGACTCCACTATCACAGCAGGCAGTCCATTCCACACCCCAACCACTCTCTGAGTAAAGAATCTACCTCGGACATCCCTTCTATATCTCCCCCCATGCACCTTATAGTTATGCCCCCTTGTAACAGCTGCCTCTACCCGAGGAAATAGTCTCTGAACATCCACTCTATCTATCCCCCTCATCATCTTATAAACCTCTATTAAGTCGCCTCTCATCCTCCTCCGCTCTAAAGAGAAAAGCCCCAACTCCCTCAATCTTTCCTCATAAGACCTCCCCCCCAAACCAGGCAGCATCCTGGTAAATCTCCTTTGCACTCTTTCCAATGCTTCCACGTCCTTCCTATAGTGAGGTGACCAGAACTGCACACAATATTCCAAATGTGGTCTCACCAAGGTCCTGTACAGTTGCAGCATAACCTCACGGTTCTTAAACTCAAACCCTCTGTTAATAAACGCCAACACACCATAGGCCTTCTTTACTGCTCTATCCACTTGAGTGACAACCTTCAGAGATCTGTGGATATGAACCCCCAGATCCCTCTGCTCCTCCACGTTCCTCAGAACCCTGCCGTTGACCCTGTAATCCTTATTCAAATTTGCCCTACCAAAATGAATCACCTCGCACTTATCAGGGTTAAATTCCATCTGCCATTTTTCGGCCCAGCTCTGCATCCTATCAATGTCTCTTTGCAGCCTACAACAGCCCTCCACCTCATCCACTACTCCACCAATCTTGGTGTCATCAGCAAATTTACTGATCCACCCTTCAGTCCCCTCCTCCAAGTCATTGATAAAAATCACAAACAGCAGAGGACCCAGCACCGACCCCTGTGGCACACCGCTGGTAACTGGTCTCCAGTCCGAAAATGTTCCATCCACCACCACCCTCTGCCTTCTATGAGATAAAATTGAGAGGTCGCACAACACCAGGTTATAGTCCAACAGTTTTATTTGAAATCACAAGCTTTCGGAACTATCGCTCCTTCCTCAGGTGAAGTAAATTGGATTTACTTCACCTGAGGAAGGAGCGATAGTTCCGAAAGCTTGTGATTTCAAATAAAACTGTTGGACTATAACCTGGTGTTGTGCGACCTCTCAATTTTGTCCACCCCAGTCCAACACCGGCATCTCCGCATCATGACTTCTATGAGATAGCCAGTTACTTATCCAATCGGCCAAATTTCCCTCTATCCCACAACTCCTTACTTTCTTCATGAGCCGACCATGGGGAACCTTATCAAACGCCTTACTAAAATCCATGTATACGACATCAACTGCTCTACCTTCATCTACACACTTAGTTACCTCCTCAAAGAATTCAATCAAATTTGTTAGTCAAGACTTACCCTTCACGAATCCGTGTTGACTATCCCTGATTAAGTTGCCCCTTTCCAAATGGTCATAAATCCTATCCCTCAGGACCTTTTCCATTATCTTACCAACCACCGAAGTAAGACTAACCGGCCTATAATTACCAGGGTCATTCCTATTTCCTTTCTTGAAGAGAGGAACAACATTCGCCACTCTCCAGTCCTCTGGCACCATCCCCGTGGACAGTGAGGACCCAAAGATCAAAGCCAGAGGCTCTGCAATCTCCTCCCTTGCCTCCCAAAGAATCCTAGGATATATCCCATCTGGCCCAGGGGACTTATCGACCCTCAGGTTCTTCAAAATTGCTAAAACATCTTCCCTCAGAACATCTACCACCTCCAGCCTATCCACCTTTATCACACTCTCATCCTCAAGAACATGGCCCCTCTCCTCGGTGAACACTGACGAAAAGTATTCATTCATCACCTCTCCTATCTCTTCTGACTCCATGCACAAGTTCCCACTACTGTCCTTGACCGGCCCTACCCTCACCCTGGTCATTCTTTTATTTCTCACATAAGAGTAAAAGGCCTTGGGGTTTTTCTTGATCCGACCCGCCAAGGACTTCTCATGCCCCCTCCTAGCTCTCCTAAGCTCTTTTTTTAGCTCATTCCTTGCTACCTTGTACCCCTCAATCGACCCAACTGAACCTTGTTTTCTCATCCTTACATACGCTTCCTTTTTCCTCTTGACTAGACATTCAACCTCTTTTGTGAACCATGGTTCTCTCACTCGGCCATTTCCTCCCTGCCTGACAGGGACATACCTATCAAGGATACGCAGTAATTGCTCCATGAAAAAACACCACTTTTCGTTTGTGCCTTTCCCTGATAGTTTCTGTTCCCATCTTATACTCCCTAATTCTTGCCTAATCGCATCATAATTACCCCTCCCCCAATTATAAACCCTGCCCTGCCGTATGGCCCGAACACTCTCCATTGCAATAGTGAAAGTTACCGAATTGTGGTCACTATCTCCAAAGTGCTCTCCCACATACAAATCAAACACTTGGCCCGGTTCATTACCCAGTACCAAATCCAACGTGGCCCCACCTCTTGTCGGCCTATCCACATATTGTGTCAGGAAACCCTCCTGCACACACTGTGCAAAAACTATCCCATCCGAACTGTTTGACCTATAAAGGTTCCAATCAATATTTGGAAAGTTGAAGTCACCCATGACAACTACTCTGTGACCTCCACACCTATTCATAATCTGCTTTGCAATTTCTTCCTCCACATCTTTATTACTATTTGGGGGCCTGTAGAAAACTCCTAACAACGTGACCGCACCTTTCCTGTTTCTAACTTCAGCCCATATTACCTCAGACGGCAGATCCCCCTCGAACTGCCTTTCTGCCGCTGTTAAACTATCCTTGATTAACAATGCTACTCCTCCACCTTTCTTACCAACTTCCCTACTCTTACTGAAACATCTATACCCCGGAACTTCCAACAGCCATTCCTGTCCCTGTTCTAACCATGTCTCCGTAATGGCCACCACATCGTAGTCCCAAGTACCAATCCACGCTCCAAGTTCTCCTACCTTATTCCGGATGCTCCTTGCATTGAAGTAGACACACTTCAAGCCATCTTCCTGTCTGCCGGTACATTCCTGCGACCTTGATACCCTCCTCAGTACCTCCCTACACTCACCACTGGCTCGTGGACTACAGCCCTTTTTCCCATCCCCCTGACAAATTAGTTTAAACCCCCCCGAAGAGCCGTAGCAAATTTCCCTCCCAGGATATTGGTGCCCCTCTGGTTCAGGTGCAAACCGTCCTGTTTGTACAGGTCCCACCTTCCCCAGAATGTGCTCCAATTATCCACATAACTGAAACCCTCCCCCCTACACCATCCCTGCAGCCACGTGTTTATCTGCACTCTCTCCCTGTTCCTTGCGGTTGACAAAAATACCTGGATTGTGATGGGGTGCCTTAAGGGCCACGTGTGTGCAGTCCACGACGCCCTGCACCCTTGGAAAGCCTGCCAGATTAACTAATCCAACCGCACGCGCCCTGACACTTGGTCGATCCTTGGAGAAATGGATGTGATTGTGCGCGATGGCAAAGAGGGCATCGGTTACCTGCGTGATGCAGGTGTGTGTGCCCGCCTGCGAAATGCCGCTGATGTCTGCAGCTGATCCCTGGAATGAGCCTGTGACAAAAAAGTTGAGTGCGGTGGTGACCTTGACGGCCACTGGTAAGGGGTGTCCACCTGCTCCTCTGGGCTGCAGGTCTTGCTGGACCATTGCGCATATGTCACCCACTGCCTCCCGCGAAAGTCGGAGCCGCCTTTGGCACTGCTGTTCAGTCATGCTGAGGTAGCTGACCCTCTGTCTGTACACCCTGTTTGGGGGGTATCTCCTGCGCCGACGTGCTTCCAAGCGCTGGCGCCCTCTGGCCTGTGCAGCTTCAGGTGGGTGAGCAGCAGCTTGGAGCTCCTGCTGTTGCTGCTGCTGTTGGTGGTGCTGTTGTTCACGGTGCGGCTGGTCTTCGTCCTCATCGGATGTCCAGGAGGAAAGGAAGGTAATGGTACCCATGCTTCTGGTATATGCCTCAGTTGAGGAAGCGCTCAGTGAAGGTGGCGAGAGGGGTTTCCCAGGAGGTCACACTGGAGATGGGTGTCAGGCTCCAAACTTCCACAACAATGCTTATGGCTAATAAAAGATCCCCCAGACCTGAGACAACAAAGTTCTGCCACCTGCAAATGATGATTGCTCAAAACTCCCTTTTAATGGTGGAGCTACAGCTGAAAGTCAGCAATCCAAATGAGAAACGGCCAGGTTTCACCGTCGTGGTTCAAAGGTCGCGTGCTTCACGTGGAAACAGGGTTAAACTTTCAAAGGGCATTTTAGAGGCTCCTCAGTGGCTGTTGAGGGCCTTAAAGGCCTATCCTGCCTCTTGGAGGCGGGACGGAGTCGGGATCGGAAACCCCCGATTTTGGAAAATTGTTCCGAGGCGGGATGGAGGCGGGACCGTGGCTGCCCGCCATTTTTTGCTATTTTAACTCCCCACACGCCTCCATTCCCGCCTCCTTGGGCTTAGCAAAATCGAGTCCTGACTCTCACTGGGGTACAGTTCCACAGACACTGACACTCACTGGGGTACAGTTCCACAGACACTGACTCTCACTGGGGTACAGTTCCACAGACATTGACTCTCACTGGGGTACAGTTCCACAGACACTGACTCTCACTGGGGTACAGTTCCACAGACACTGACTCTCACTGGGGTACAGTTCCACAGACACTGACTCCCACTGGGGTACAGTTCCACAGACACTGACTCTCACTGGGGTACAGGTTCCACAGACACTGACTCTCACTGGGGTACAGTTCCACAGACACTGACTCCCACTGGGGTACAGTTCCACAGACACTGACTCTCACTGGGGTACAGTTCCACAGATACTGACTCTCACTGGGGTACAGTTCCACAGACACTGACTCTCACTGGGGTACAGTTCCACAGACACTGACTCTCACTGGGGTACAGTTCCACAGACACTGACTCTCACTGGGGTACAGTTCCACAGACACTGTCTCTCACTGGGGTGCAGTTCCACAGACACTGACTCTCCAGTGGAGGCACGCACTGTCCAGCAAGGGCCAGTGGATAGTGAGTAGGACCCACATCCCTGGGACCCGACCAGTGTCGGAGCGGCCCTGCCTGAGATCAGCATGCAGTGGCAGTGGATCCCGGGACCCTGCGGTGTGTACTCTTTGCCTTTGTCCTGGGATATTGTGTCAGGAACAGATATTTCTGATGCTGTGAACGTGACTCGGGTGTTGATTCTGTTGCAGGTTATGTCTTTGATGGAGGAGATGGTGCGGGAGATGAATAGTTTGAAGAACTTCAAAAATACCGTTGAAGATCGCATAACTGACATTGACAAAAATATAGATACGGTAAGATACACAGGAGGGGGAAGGGGGAGGTGGTAGGGGAGGAGGCCATTGCCCTGAAGGCTGCACGTACCCTCACCCCTCCACCACCCCCAGAGACGATTGGGGGACAGGGTAACTGCTGGCTGTAGCCCTGTAGACCTCTTCCTCTGTGGGAGCAGCACCTTCTGTACCAGCCAGAGACCGTTGCCACATTAGTTAGCTAGTACTGCCTCTGAAAGGCCATGTTTTGGATACTCTGTTTCAGAGACTGAACCATTCATATTCTTCCCAATAGAAGTAGAGAAACAGAGAGAGAGCGCATTGTCCAGCTGCAGAGTGACAGAGCCAAAGGAAAATCCCCTCAGTTTTATGAACAGGAAATGCTTTCATCTATTGAGATCCTGCTGGTGCAGTGCAATTCCTGTAGATACTCGGTGATCTGCAATAACATTTTATCTTGCAATAATCTACCATCACAGCCCTGGTGCCTCAGTGCCGTGAATGTAGATGGTTGGTGATCAGGACGAACCCCTGCAGTCATGGTTTACGACTCCAGTAAGGCTTCTGCAGACAGAGGGGACAACAGAAACAATGAGACCCAATGCCTTGCAGCAAACTATAGGTGTTCTTGAGTCTTCTTTCGGATGTCTGGATAAATGTGATGGAACCTTGCAATGCAGCCAGAGCCCCAAGAATCATTGCAGCTTGCTGTGCATTACATGACATTTCAATGAGGAAAGGCTTGCTTGCTGCAGGAAGTTGAAGGCGATGAAGATGAAGAGGGGGTGGTAGAGCCTCCCCACAGCATGAGGAGATTGTGCAGGAAGGAGAGGACATGGTACAGGACAGCCAGAGAAAGGAAGGCCCGACTGATAGACCAGTGCTCTCAGTAAATAAAGGTGGTCTCAATGAAAGCTGCCTGTTCCCCTTTCTCCCTTCTCCATATCTTCACAAAGTCTCACATTAACAAAGATTTCTGCCACCATCCTCCTTAAGATATTTACTGTGTCATCATCCAACTCCCAGAATGTGAAAGCATAGACAGAAATGAATTCCATCTGCTCAAACTGTGAACAACATTCACCAAAGGTGCCAAAAATTCCAATCACTCTTCCTACAACGACTTCTTCACACTTTGTCTACGCTGCGTGCAGCGAGCTCACACTCCTACAGCTCGGAGTTGAGTGGTGGGTCTATTTGAAGAAGCACAGGAGATGTCCTGGCAGCATTTATCTCTCAACCACAACCAGATTACCTGGTCCTTTATCTGATTGTGGGAGCTCGCTGCTGCACCTGCCTCAATCACAATAGTGACAACACGTCAAAGAAATTCATTGGCTGGGAAACATCTTGAGACATCCTGAGGACATGAAAAGCGCTAAAAACTTCATCCATTCCTCCCTCTCCTGGAACACAACTATTAGCTGCCGCTCCACAATCCTCAGCTGTCCCAGTCTCCAGGCTTGTGGGAATCTTCCTACATAGTGGTGCAGATGCGGCTAATAGACTCCTCGCACTTGTCCATCATTTAGCCATCTGCATGGAAACCATCTCCACTGCCTGCCCGTGAGATCCATGCTCCATAATTGTAGTTGTTTTGAAGCCTGGGCCCCGTGATCTGGGTTTCAGGGTCCTCAGCCAAAGGCTTTCGATTCACCAGGCGCGTAGAGCAATGACTGTTTCACTTCCAGCTCCTTATTCCAACTGGTGCTCAGTGCTTCACCCACTGAAAACCCTTCTGACCCACTTACTGCTCCCTCCTGAGCAGGTATCTGTGGGCAGCTTAGATTGTGTGATGGGCTAGTTGAAGTGGCAGGACTGTGTCTGGAAGTGCCCTGGTAGGGATCAGGGTGGCTGGGATGTTAAACACAGAAGAGCTTGTGTTACTGTGCACACACAGACATTTCCTTTGAATAGTTGTGTGCGCGAGGACAGTGCAATACTTTGAAAAGGAGCGAGCTGAGATGCCCTTTGATGAGCATTTCCCAGCTATTACCAACCCTTTGCTGCCACCTCACCTCCCAACTCTCCCCCGTCCCTCACCCCCTCGCCCGTCCCTCACCCTCCCCCTCACCCTCTCCCCGTCCCTCACCCTCCCCCCGTCCCTCACCCTCCCCCCGTCCCTCACCCTCCCCCCGTCCCTCACCCTCCCCCCATCCCTCACCCTCCCCCCGTCCCTCTCCCCGTCCCTCCCCCTCTCCCCGTCCCTCCCCCTCTCCCCGTCCCTCACCCTCTCCCCGTCCCTCCCCCTCTCCCCGTCCCTCACCCTCTCCCCGTCCCTCTCCCTCTCCCCGTCCCTCACCCTCTCCCGGTCCCACAGCCTCTCATAAGAAAATAAGAAATAGGAGCAGGAGTAGGCCATATGGCCGCTTGAGCGATCTCTGTCTTGAATATTCTCAACGACTGAGCCTCCACAGCTCTCTGGGGTAGAGAATTCCAAAGATTCACCACCCTCTGACTGAAGAAATTTCTCCTCATCTCAGTCCTAAATGGCCGGCCCCTTATTCTGAGACTGTGACCCTTGGTTCTAGACTCCCCAGCCAGGGGAAACATCCTCCCTGCATCTACCCTGTCAATCCCTGTAAGAATTTTGTATGTTTCAATGAGATCACCTCTCATTCTTCTAAACTCTAGAGAATATAGGCCTAGTCTACTCAATCTCTCCTCATAGGACAATTCCCCCATCCCAGGAACCAGTCTGGTGAACCTTTGTTGCACTCCCTCTATGGCAAGTATATCCTTCCTTAGGTAAGGAGACCAAAACTGTACACAATACTCCAGGTGTGGTCTCACCAGGGCCCTATATAATTGCAGTAAGACGTCTTTACTCTTATACTCAAATCCTCTTGTAATAAAGGCCAACATTAATCCACCCCTATCCAAGTGACTGTTGATTTTGTCCTTGATTACTGTTTCTAAAAGCTTCCCCACTACCGAGGTTAAACTGACTGGCCTGTAGTTGCTGGTTTTATCTTTACACCCTTTTTTGAACAATGGTGTAACATTTACAATTCTCCAGTCCTCTGGCACCACCCCTGTATCGATGGAGGATTGGAATATTATGGCCAGTACCTCCGCGATTTCCACCCTCAATTCCCTTAGCATCCTAGGATGCATCCCATCCGCTCCTGGTGATTTATCTACTTTAAGTACAGCCAGCCTTTCTAATACCTCCTCTTTATCAATTTTTATCCTATCAAGTGTCTCCACTACCTCCTCCTTCACTATGTCTATGGCAGCATCCTCTTCCTTGGTGAAGACAGATGTAAAGTACTTGTTTAGTACCTCAGCCCTACCCTCTGTCTCCATGCATAGGTCTCATTTTTGTTCCTAATCGGCCCCACCCCTCCTCTTACTACCCTTTTACTATTTATATGCCTATAGAAGACTTTTGGATTACTTTTTATGTTGGCTGCCATTCTATTCTCATACCCTCTCTTTGCCCCTCCTATTTTCTTTTTCACTTCTCCTCTCACCTTTCTATATATAGCCTGATTCTCAGATGTATTTGCAACCTGACATCTGTCATACGCGCTCTTTTTCTGCTTCATCATATTCTCTATCTGTTTCGTCATCCAGGGAGCCCTGACTTTAGTTGCCCTGCCTTTCCCCCTCGTGGGAACGTACCTCAACTGTACCTGAACTATTTCCTCTTTAAAGGCAGCCCCTTGTTCCAATACAGTTTTGCCTGCCAATCTTTGATTCCTGCTTACCCGGGCCAGATCCGTTCTCATCCCACTGAAATTGGCCTTTCCCCAGTTAAACATTCTTACTCTAGATTGCTCCCTGTCCTTTTCCATAGCTAATCTAAACCTTATAATACTATGATCACTGTTCCCTAAATGTTCACCTACCGACACTTGCTCCACTTGACCTACCTCATTCCCCAGAACCAGATCCAGCAATGCCTCCTCCCTCGTCGGGCCATAAACATACTGATCAAGAAAGGTCTCCTGAACACACTTCAGAAATTCTTCCCCTTCTCTGCCCTTTACACTATTACGATCCCAGTCTATATTAGGATAGTTGAAGTCCCCCATTATCATTACTCTATAGTTCTTGCACCTCTCGGTAATTTCTCTGCAAATTTGCTCCTCCATATCTTTCCCACTATCTGGTCTATAGAATACACCTAGTAGTCTAATGGCACCTCTATTATTTCTTAACTCTAGCCATATAGAGTAGCTGATCACAGTCCACTTTGGCCAGATCCTGCCTTTTCATATTAAAATCGGTCTTCCCCCAATTTAGAACCTTTATTTCCGGTCCATCTTTGTCCTTTTCCATGATTACCTTAAATCTCACCGAATTATACACATAGATACATAGAAGATAGGAGCAGGAGTAGGCCATCCGGCCCTTCGAGCCTGCTCCGCCATTTAATGAGATCATGGCTGATCCTCCAATTCAGTATCCCGTCCCCGCCTTCTCTCCGTAACCCTTAACCCCTTTTGCCTGTAGAAATATATCTAATTCCCTCTTAAATATATTTAATGAGCTGGCGTACACTGCCCTCTGTGGCAATGAGTTCCACAGGTTCACCACCCTCTGAGTGAAGAAATTCCCCCTCATTTCTGTCCTAAATGGTTTAGCCCTTATCCTTAAATTATGTCCTCTAGTTCTGTTCTCACCCGCCAAGGGAAACATTCCTTCTGCATCTAGTCTGTCTAGACCTGTCAGAATTTTATACACTTCTATGAGGTCCCCTCTCAATCTTCTAAACTCCAGTGTGTACATCCCTAAACTACATAGTCTCTCCTCATAGGTCAATCCCGCCATTCCTGGTATCAGCCTGGTGAATCGCCGCTGCACCCCCTCCATGGCAAGAACATCTTTCCTCAGATGAGGCGACCAAAACTGTACACAGTACTCGAGGTGTGGTCTCACCAGTGCCCTGTACAGCTGCAGCAAGGTATCCCTGTTCCTGTATTCCAACCCTTTTGCTATGAAGGCCAGCATACCGTTTGCCTTCTTGACCGCCTGTTGCACCTGCATGCTCGCCTTCAGTGACTGGTGTACAAGAACACCCAGGTCTCTCTGTACTTCCCCCTCTCCCAATTTATTGCCATTTAAATAATAATTTGCCCTCCCGTTCCTGCACCCAAGGTGGATAACTTCGCACTTGTCCACATTATAGTGCATCTGCCATTTATCCGCCCAATCACCCAGTCTGTCCAAATCGCTCTGGAGCTTCCTGGTCTCCTCCTCTGAGCCCACCCCCCCTCCTAGTTTAGTGTCGTCTGCAAATTTGGAAATGCTGCATCCGACTCCCTGATCCAGGTCATTAATGTAAATTGTGAACAGCTGGGGACCCAGGACAGATCCCTGTGGTACCCCACTTGTTACTGCCTGCCATTCAGAAAATGAGCCGTTTATTCCAACTCTCTGTTTTCTATCTGACAGCCAGTTCTCTATCCACGTCAATACTTTCCCCTTTATCCCATGAGCTTCAATTTTCCATGCTAATCTTTTATGTGGGACCTTGTCGAAGGCCTTTTGGAAGTCCAGGTACACCACATCTACTGGCTCTCCCCCATCTATTTTACCAGTTACTCCCTCAAAAAATTCCAATAGATTAGTCAAGCACGATTTACCCTTTGTAAATCCATGTTGACTCTGTCCTATCCTGTCCCCATTTGCTAAGTGCTCCGCTATTTCATCCTTAATGATGGACTCCAGCATTTTGCCCACAACTGATGTAAGGCTTACAGGTCTGTAATTACCTGCTTTTTCCCTACCCCCCTTTTTGAATAGTGGGGTAACGTTAGCTACCCTCCAATCCATGGGCACTGTTCCCGAGTCTAATGAATTCTGAAAAATCATACTTAGTGCATCCGCTATCTCTAGGGCCACCTCCTTCAGTACCCTAGGATGCATGTTATCAGGCCCTGGGGATTTGTCCGCCTTCAATCCCTTTAGCTTCCTTAACACCATATCCTTAGAGATATTGATTTGCGTCAGTTCCTCCTTTGCCAATGTCCCTATTTTTCCCGATATCCCAGGGAGGTTTTTTGTGTCTTCCTTCGTAAAGACTGACCCAAAGTATGCATTTAGTTGGTCTGCCATTTCCTTATTTCCCGTTATATATTCCCCCGTATCTGACTGCAATGGACCAACTTTGGTTTTCACCAGTCTGTTCCTCTTGATGTACTTATAAAAGCTTTTGGAGTTAGTTTTTATATTTTCCGCCAGCTTGCTTTCGTAAGCTATTTTGCCCCTCTTGATTAAGCCCTTTGTCCTCCTTTGCTCTATCTTAAACTGTTCCCAATCTTCCGCTCTGGCGCTTTTTTTGGCTATTTTATACGCCCTATCTTTGGATTTTATGCTGTCTCTAATTTCCCCTGTTATCCACGGTTGAGTCACCTTTTTAGATTTCCTTTTATGCCAGATTGGTATAAACAATTTTTGCAATTTTGTCATTCTATCTTTAAATGCTTGCCATTGTTTATCTACCTCCAGTCCTCCCAGGAACGTTGTCCAATCAGACCTACTCAGTTCCCGTCTAATGGCATCATAATTCCCCTGGTCACTGTCACCAAAATGCTCTGCTACTAACACTTCTACCACTTGCCCGGCTACATTCCCCAGAATTAGGTCCAGTACCGCCTCCTCTCTTGTAGAACTTTCTACATGCTGGCTCAAAAAGCTCTCCTGGATGCACTTTAAGAATTCCGTACCCTCTAAGCCTTTCACACTCTGACTATCCCAGTTAATATTGGGGAAGTTGAAATCCCCTACTATTATTACCCTATTATTTCTACACTTCTCTGAGATTTGCCTACATATCTGTTCCTCTATCTCCCCCTTACTGTTTGGGGGCCTATAGTACACTCCCAGCAAAGTGCTTGCCCCCTTTTTGTTTTTAAGTTCTACCCATATGGCCTCATTCAGCACTGTAACATTCTCCTTAACCAATACTGCCACACCACCTCCTATCTTTCCTTCCCTATCTTTCCTGAACACTTTATAACCAGGAATATTTAATACCCAATCCTGGCCTTTTTTGAGCCAGGTCTCGGTTATTGCCACAACATCATATTCCCATGTGGCTATTTGTGCCTGCAGCTCACTTACCTTGTTTACTACACTTCGTGCGTTCACATACATATACTGTAAACCCATCTTAGACCATCCTGTATTCTCTCTTAGTTTGACCCCCTCTAATACCTTACTATTTCTTACTTTAGTGCTCTCTGCCTCTCCCAATCCTTTGAGCACTTTATTTCCCCTTTCTAATGTTACATCCTAGTGCCCATCCCTCTGCCAAATTAGTTTAAACCCTCCCCAACAGCACCAGCAAACCTCCCTGCGAGGATATTGGTTCCGGCTCTGTTGAGGTGTAACCCGTCCGGCCTGTACAGGTCCCACCTCCCCCAGATGCCTCAGGAATCTAAAGCCCTCCCTCCTGCACCATCTCTCCAGCCACGCATTCATCTGCTCTATCCTCCTATTCCTGTACTCACTAGCACGTGGCACCGGGAGTAATCCGGAGATTACTACCTTTGGGGTCCTGCTTTTTAATCTCTTTCCTAGCACCCGAAAATCTGCCTGCAGGACCTCGTCCCTCTTTCTACCTATGTCGTTGGTATCAATGTGGACCACGACCTCTGGCTGTTCACCCTCCCGCCTCAGAATGTTCTCCAGCCGCTCAGTGATATCCTTGACCCTGGCACCAGGGAGGCAACAAAGCATCCTGGAGTCACGTCTGCGGCCGCAGAAATGCCTGTCTGCTCCCCTATCGAATCCTCTACCACTATTGTTCTTCCACTCTTCTTCCTCCCCCCCTGTACAGCTGAGCCACCCGTGGTGCCGCGGACTTGGCTCTGGCTGCACTCCCCAGAGGAACCATCGCCGTCACTAGTACTCAGAACAGAATACTGGTTGGAGAGTGCGATGCACTCGGGGGACTCCTGCACTACCTGCCTAGTCCTCCTTTTCTGTCTGGCAGTCACCCATTCCCTCTCTGCCTGCACACTCTTAAGCTGTGGGGTGACCACCTCTTTTTTTTAAATTATTCGTTTATGGGATGTGGGCGTCGCTGGCAAGGCCAACATTTATTGCCCATCCCTAATTGCCCTTGAGAAGCTGGTGGTGAGCCGCCTTCTTGAACCGCTGCAGTCCGTGTGGTGAAGGTATTCCCACGGTGCTGTTAGGGAGGGAGTTCCAGGATTTTGACCCAGCTATGATGAAGGATCGGCGATATATTTCTAAGTCAGGATGGTGTGTGACTTGGAGGGGAACTTGGAGGTGGTGGTGTTCCCATGCGCCTGCTGCCCTTGTCCTTCTAGGTGGAAGAGGTCACGGATTTGGGAGGTGCTGCCAAAGAAGCCTTGGCAAGTTGCTGCAGTGCATCTTGTAGATGGTACACACTGCAGCCATGGTACGCCGGTGGTGGAGGGAGTGAATGTTTCAGGTGGTGGATGGGGTGCCAATCAAGCGGGCTGCTTTGTCCTGGATGGTGTCGAGCTTCTTGAGTGTTGTTGGAGCTGCACTCATCCAGGCAAGTGGAGAGTATTCCATCACACTCCTTACTTGTGCCTTGTAGATGGTGGAAAGGCTTTGGGGAGTCAGGAGGTGAGACACTCGCCACAGAATACTTAGCCTCTGACCTACTCTTGTTGCCACAATATTTATGTGGCTGGTCCAGTTAAGTTTCTGGTCAATGGTAACCCCCAGGATGTTGATGGTGGGGGATTCGGCGATGGTAATGCCGTTGAATGTCAAGGGGAGGTGGTTAGACTCTTGCTTGTTGGAGATAGTCATTGCCTGGCACTTCTGTGGTGCGAATGTTACCTGCCACTTATCAGCCCAAGCCTGAACGTCGTCCAGGTCTTGTTGCATGCGGGCTTGGACTGCTTCATTATCTGAGGAGTTGTGCATGGCACTGAACACTGTGCCGTCATCAGCGAACATCCCCACTTCTGACCTTATGTTGGAGGGAAGGTCATTGATGAAGCAGCTGAAGATGGTTGGGCCTCAGACACTGCCCTGAGGAACTCCTGCAGTGATGTCCTGGGGCTGTGATAATTGACCTCCAACCACCACAACCATCTTCCTTTGTGTTAGGTATGACTCCAGCTAGTGGAGCGTTTTCCCCCCGATTCCCATTGACTTTAGTTTTACTAGGGCTCCTTGATGCCACACTCAGTCAAATGCTGCCTTGATGTCACGGGCAGTCACTCTCACCTCACCTCTGGAATTCAGCTCCTTTGTCCATGTTTGGACCAAGGCTGTAATGAGGTCGGGAGCCGAATGGTCTTGGCGGAACCCAAACTGGGCATCGGTGAGCAGGTTATTGGTGTGTAAGTGCCGCTTGATAACACTGTCGACGACACCTTCCATCACTTTGCTGATGATTGAGAGTAGACTGATGGGGCAGTAATTGGCTGGATTGGATTTGTCCTGCTTTTTGTGGATTGGACATACCTGGGCAGTTTTCCACATTGTCGGATAGATACCAGTGTTGTAGCTGTACTGGAACAACTTGGTTAGAGTCACGGCTAGTTCTGGAGCACAAGTCTTCGGCACGATAGCCGGGATGTTGTCGGGGCCCGTAGCCTTTGCTGTATCCAGTCCGCTCAGCCGTTTCTTGATATCACGTGGAGTGAATCGAATTGGCTGAAGACTGGCTTCTGTGATGGTGGGGACCTCAGGAGGAGGCCGATATGGATCATCCACTCGGCACTTCTGGCTGAAGATGGTTGCAAACGCTTCAGCCTTGTCTTTTGCACTCACGTGCTGGGCTCCACCATCATTGAGGATGGGGATATTCATGTAGCCCCCTCCTCCCGTTAGTTGTTTAATGGTCCACCACCATTCACGACTGGATGTGGCAGGACTGCAGAGCTTTGATCTGATCCGTTGATTGTGGGATCGCTGAGCTCTGTCTATAGCATGCTGCTTCCGCTTTTTAGCATGCATGTAGTCCTGTGTTGCAGCTTCCCCAGGTTGGCACCTCATTTTTAGGTACGCCTGGTGCTGCTCCTGGCATGCTCTTCTACACTCCTTATTGAACCTGGGTTGGTTCCCTGTCCCTATGGTAATGGTAGAGTGAGGGATATGCCGGGCCATGAGGTTACAGATTGTGGTGGAATACAATTCTGCTGCTGCTGATGGCCCACAGCGCCTCATGGATGCCCAGTTCTGAGCTGCTAGATCTGTCCTGAAACTATCCCATTTAGCACGGTGGTAGTGCCACACAACACGATGGAGGGTGTCCTCAGTGTGAAGACGGGACTTCGTCTCCGCAATGACTGTGCGGTGGTCACTGCTACCAATGCTGTCATGGTCAGATGCATCAGCGACAGGTAGATTGGTGAGGACGAGGTCCTGAAACGTGCTGTCAACGTAGCTCTCAGCCTCATGGATGCACCGTAGTGACGCCAGCTGCTGCTCAAGCTCCGAAACCCAGAGCTCGAGCTCCTCCAGCTGACGACACCTCCTGCACATGTGGTTGTCCAGGACACGGGAAGACTCCTGGAATCCCCACATGGCACAGGATGTGCATTCCGTGGGACTGAGCTGCCCTGCCATGCCTCTATTTAATAGGCTATTAACTACTATACAGAAACTTAAGACTAAGATGTACCTAATTCAAATTATTAATATAATATGGTATTACAGTTACTAATTTAATATAGTATTAACAGTAACCAATCCCTAAGTTTCTGTTTTATTTCTAACCAGCTATTTAACCCAGGCTCCTTGAAGAGGAAGAAAAAGAAAAAAACGATGTGACCTTTACCAACCAATCAGTTACCAGCTGTCCTGTGACATCACTCCTTGTGTTTTTCTCTCTCTCTCCCCCGCTCTTTAAATCCTCGGTCTCTGCACTCGGTCTCCTCCCAGGCCCGCTCTTGCTGCTGCTGCTGTCGGTGAGTTAGTGGCAGAGTCGCATGGATAAGCAGCAGTACCGTTTCAACTGAAGATGGAAAGAGCTCCTGCCCTTCTGCACTTTACCCCACTGCACTGCGTCAATCACGCGCAGCGGTCAGCGCAACACTCAATGCAACGCCCAGCGCAATGCAATGCTCAGCGCAACACAACACTCAATGCTCAGCGCAACACAACACTCAATGCACCAATCAACAATGCAACGCTCAGCACTTGCATTGCATCACTCTGTAGGTAATGGGTATTATGGGCTGTGTTAGTGAGCTCACTGTAGGGTATTGGGTATTATGGGATGTGTTAGTGAGCTCACTGTAGGGTATTGGGTATTATGGGATGTGTTAGATGAATATGGAATAATATCGTAACTGGAGATTGAAATCCAAAGTGAAAGTTTTAAGTCTTTTGAGAAAAGCCAAACTTACCAGGATGATATTCCGATGTTGAAGGCTCTGGGAAACCGGTTTCATTCACCTTTGGTCATTCATCGTTTTTTTCTTGTGTTTCAGGTGTCGAATCACATAGGTTTGATCAATGAGATACTGGTGAGGACAGCATTCGAGTCTGAATGTTCATTTCACATTCCTTCTTCCTTGTTCTTTATATCAGACAATCGATGGGTGTTTTCAGATATAAGAAGGAATTGCTGGTTAAATACTGAGAAATGTGCTTTCATTTAATCCTTATGATTCACAGCAATTCTCCATTGCAGGTAGATGCCTCCGACTATGTTACAGACAGAGGACAAATATGAAGAATGAGGAGGAGGGAACTGGAAGGTTGGGGGCTGTAGGCTGTGGTGAATCCAGGGTAGCAATGATTAATGTGTTTCCAGACACCGACCCCATTAATATAGAGATGAGTAGCTGGAATATCACAACATAACAAAGTCAATGATTGTGGGAAAACACAGAATCATAGAATGATACAGCACAGAAGGAGGCCATTCGGCCCATCGTGCCTGTGCTGGCTCTTTGAAAGAGCTTCCAATTAGTCCCACTCCCTGTTCTTTCCCCATAGCCCTGCAAATTTTTCCTTTTCAAGTATTTATCCAATTTGCTTTTAAAAGTTACTATTGAATCCGCTTTCAACCCTCGACCCCAACCCTGATCTCCCACACCCTGACCCCTGACCCTAACCCTTGATCTACCACCCATCGACCCCTGACTCCCAACCCCTGATCTCTCCAGGTCTCAACCCCTAATGTCCCAACTTGCATTTATACAGCGTCTTTAATGTAGTAAAACGTCCTGAGGTGCTTCAAAGAAGCGTAAATCAGACAAAAAATTTGACACCGAGCTACATAAGGAGATATTAGGACAGGGGTAGATTTTAAGGAGCATCTTAAAGGAGGGGAGAGAGGTGGAGAGGCAGAGAGTTTTAGGGAGGGAATTCCAGAGGTTAGGACCTCGGCAGCTGAAGGCACAGCCGCCAATGGTGGAGCGATTAAAATCGGGGATGCTCAAGAGGCCAGAATTGTAGGAGCGCAGAGATCTCCGAGGGTTGTCGGGCTTATTCTGATTCTGAATATTTGGAGACATCTCGATGCCAATATCTATCTATATATCCATTGTATATTAAAAATCTTGTCTCTGCGCACAGTTCTTGCCAATTTTTTCCATTATCAATTCCAATCTCTACATTTTAGAATGGAAACTGTCTATGTAATCGTGTCACAGTGTAACTGCACCCTGTTGCCACTGGAGGCACTGCAGCAGCATCACTGGCAGGACTGTGATTGGAGCAGGACAAGCCTATCAAAGCTGTTTATATTGTAAATATCTACATGGGGATTCATAATCAAAATCTATAAAATAAGGCCAATTCTCTGACTATGAAATCAAGGCTGGATTATGGTGGCATTCTCTGGCCCCATTACTCTCCCAGCATCTAACATTCATTTCACCTGAAGACTCTGATTTGTCTTGTATTCAATATCATAGGAGATTAACTAGTATAATAAATATTGTGATGATACTACATAAAATAGCATTAAATTGGTGGCTTTTGTTTAAAAAAATTGTGGATTTTAACTTGTTTAAAAGTAGTTTACTGTGCTCACCTTCTGAGTCTCGGTGTGATGTTTAGTTGGTTAATTACAGCTATAACTCAGCACCTAGCCAGGTGAGTCAGCTACCCGTTCAGTAGCAGGTAAGAAATACCTGACGTCCTAAATCATGATGGTGTCTGATGCCACCAATGTTCTAATCCCCAGTGATTTGCAGTTTGTTAATCTCCGTGCATCTCACACCTTGCACACCTGGATTTAAGGTTTCTGTAAAACTAGTGGATTAAGGAGCTGAGATCATTGGGGCAGATTGGCTCCTCCGAAAGGGCGCAGGATTCTCACGGGAGAAAGGGGGTGTAATAACACAGCGCTATAGAACCATTCATTTCCTATAGGCCCTGCCCCTATATAACATGATGCGGAGATGCCGGTGTTGGACTGGGGTGGACAAAATTGAGAGGTCGCACAACACCAGGTTATAGTCCAACAGTTTTATTTTAAATCACAAGCTTTCGGAGTTACAACTCCTTCGTCAGGTGACTCACTTCACCTGACGAAGGAGTTGTAACTCCGAAAGCTTGTGATTTAAAATAAAACTGTTGGACTATAACCTGGTGTTGTGCGACCTGTATAACATCCCCGTGCATTTCACACCTTGCACACTTCAGGTGCATGTGAAATGAGCAAGGTGTGAAATTCATGGTAATTAAAGAGCTGCATGGAGCTGAATGGAGATAATTTAGAATAGAGTTAAGTGTTTGGTTGGGATAAGATGGCAGCAGTAGAAAGGATGGATATTGAGTGTAATTCACTAGTGTTTAACTGAATTATTATTCTGTATTGTGCCCTTTAGAATAAAACTCCTGAACAATTACAACATTTTGTCAGTTGGAATATCCTCCAAACCACTCTCGTCGACTCAACTACTGATGCTTCACATGACGTAAAAAAAAGTATTTCAAAATTTTTTTTAAAGATCTGTGCTGGTTAAAGATAACTTGTTTCTGAAACACTTGTGTTCTTTTCATCTTTAACAGATTGAACTTTCTCCAACAAGCTACATTCTCGGCAATACTGTCCAGGCACCAAGTGTTAATGGCCAAGCTGCTGTTGGCACAATGCAGACACCAGGTGCCACAGTTGAAACTCCAGATAAAGTTACTATGCCCCAAGAGGCAGGTAGCAAAATCCAAGCTTCCAGGATAGACCAGTCTTTTCTTGCCGAAGATCTTAAGCCTTCAGGAAAACCTCCTGTTAGACTGAAGAGTGCAGCCGCGTTTATAGCCGGTGAAGATGGAAGTCAGCTTTATCCAGATGCTGTGTCAGCTCTTCAACGCATTCGATATACATCTGACAGCCAACACGCTTTAGTTCAGCGAGTATCTGCTCTTGAAAAAGCCTTATCAGGATTAGGTGAGTTTTAGAGCAGGTTCCTCCAGCTAGTCTGTCCTGTGTGTCTGGGAATAGGGTCTTAAAAGAAGTGGCTGCAGAGATAGTGGATGCATTGGTTGCAATATACCAAAATTCCCTGGACTCTGGAGAAGTCCCAGTGGATTGGAAAACCGCAAATGTAACACCCCTATTTAAGAAAGGAGGGAGACAGAAAGCAGGAAACTACAGACCAGTTAGCCAAACATCTGTCGTTGGGAAAATGCTGGAGTCCTTCATTAAGGAAGCAGTAGCAGGGCATTTGGAAAATCATAATGCAGTCAAGCAGAGTCAGCATGGTTTTATGAAAGGGAAATCATGTTTAACAAATTTGCTGGAGTTCTTTGAGGATGTAACGAGCAGGGTGGACAAAGGTGAGCCAGTGTATGTGGTGTACAGTATTTGGATTTCCAGAAGGCATTCGATAAGGTGCCACATAAAAGGTTACTGCATAAGATAAGAGCTCACGGAGTTGGGGGTAATATATTAGCATGGATAGAGAATTGGCTAACTAACAGAAAACAGAGAGTCGAGATAAATGGGTCATTTTCCGGTTGGCAAACGGTAACTAGTGGGGTGCTGGGGCCTCAACTATTTACAATCTACATTAATGACTTGGATGAAGGGACCGAGTGTAATGTAGCCAAGTTTGCGGATGATACAAAGATGGGTGGGAAAGCAAGTTGTGCAGAGGACTCAAAGAACCTGCAAAGGGATATAGACAGGCTAAGTGAGTGGGCAAACATTTGGCAGATGGAATATAATGTGGGAGAGTGCGAGGTTATCCATTTTGGCAGGAAAAATAAAAAAGCAAATTATTATTTAAATGGAGAGGGATTACAAAATGCTACAATTCAGAGGGACCAGGGGGTCCTTGTGCATGAAACACAAAAAGTTAGCATGCAGGTACAGCAAGTAATCAAAAAGACAAATGGAATGTTGGCCTTTATTGCAAGGGGGTTGGAGTATAAAAGCAGGGAAGTTCTGCTACAACTGTACAGGGTATTGGTGAGACCACACCTTGAGTACTGTGTACAGTTTTGGTCTCCTTATTTAAGGAAGGATATACTTGCATTGGAGGCAGTTCAGAGACGATTCACTAGGTTAATTCCAGAAATGAGGGGGTTGACTTATGAGGAAAGGTTGAGCAGGTTGGGCCTATACTCATTGGAATTTAGAAGAATGAGAGGTGATCTTATTGAAACATATAGGATACTGAGGGGGCTCGACAAGGTAGATGCAGAGAGGATGTTTCCCCTCGTGGGGAAATCTAGAACTCGGGGGCATAGTTTCAGAATAAAGGGTCGCCCTTTTAAAACTAAGATGAGGAGGAATTTCTTCTCTCAGAGGGTTGTAAATCTGTGGAATTCTCTGCCCCAGAGAGCCGTGGAGGCTGGGTCGTTAAATACATTTAAGGTGGAGATAGACAGATTTTTGCAAGATAAGGGAGTGAAGGGTTATGGGGAGTGGGCAGGGAAGTGGCTTTGAGCCCAAGATCAGCCATGATCTTATTGAATGGCGGAGCAGGCTCGAGGGGCCAAGTGGCCTATTCCTGCTCCTATTCCTTATGTTCTTATGTTCTTAGGACATGGAGTAATTAAGGGCTCTGTGTATTCTTTCAGAATGGTTGTGTAAAATGCTGGAGATCTGATGTGCCATGCCCTTTAGTGTCCAGCCTCCCTCCTGCATTCAGTCCCCTGTCTTGGCTCTGTTGTTTTGGGGTGATTCTGGGTGAGCACCACGTGCTTCCCCATAAGGAGGAAATATCAGCTGGACAATCGCCCTTGGTCATTTCCACATGGTCATTGTAAGTTGTGTTACATGGTGTGTGCTGAGCTCAGACCCAGGAATGGGGCTGGGGAAGACTGCAATTGTAAAAAGATTTCTTTACATTTTCTGTACATCATTTGTACATCCCAGTGGACCAGATTTGTAAACAGGACCTTTATTCAGGTAGTCAATTTGATGACAGAAAATGCTGGAAATACTCAGCAGGTCAGGCAGCATCCGTGGAAAAACAGAGTTAACGTTTCAGGTCTGTGACCCTTTGTCAGAACTGGAAAAAGTTGGAGAAGTAACAAGTTTTAAGCAGGTGCAGAGGCAGGGAAAGGGGGGGGAGGGGAGGAAAGAACTAAAGGAACGGTCTGTGATAGGGTGGAGGGGAGGAGAGATTAAAAGTTGCAAATGGGGATTGCAGAATCACCAACAGCTGCCATGTGAAAAAATAGGAGCAGAGGTTATGATCTGAAATTGTTGAACTCAATGTTGAGTCCAGAGGCTGTAAAGAGCCTAATGGAAAGATGAGGTGCTGTTCCTCGAGCTTACGTTGAGCTTCATTGGAACAGTGTAAGAGGCCGAGGACGGAGAGGTCAGAGTGGGAGTGGAGCGGAGAATTAAACTGACAGGCGACCGGAAGCTCGGGGTCATGCTTATGGACTGAACGGAGGTGTTCGGCAAAGCGGTCTCCCAGCTGCGTTTGGTCTCCCCAATGTAGAGGAGACCGCACCGTGAGCAGTGAATACAGTATACTAAATTGCAAGAAGTACAAGTAAATCACTGTTTCACCAGGAGAGGGTGTTTGGGGCCCTGGACCGTGGGAAGGGAGGAGGTAAAAGAGCAGATATTGCATCTCCTGTGCTTGCACGGGAAGGTGCCGTGGGGAGGTATGGGGCTGTTGGGGGTGATTGAGGAGTGGACCAGGTTGTTGCGGAGGGAGCGGTCCCTACGGAATGCTGAAAGGAGAGGGATGGGAAAGATGTGTTTGGTGGTGGGATCATGCTGGAGATGGCGGAGGATGATCCGTTGAATGTGGAGGCTGGTGGGGTGGAAGGTGAGGACAAGGGGAACCCTATCGTGGTTCTGGGAGGGAGGGGAAGGGATGAGAGCAGAAGTGCGGGAAATGGAACGGACACGGTCGAGGGCCGTGTCAACCACAGTAGAGGGGAATCTTCGGTTGAGGAAAAAGGAAGACATATCAGAAGCACTAGTATGGAAGGTGGCATCGTCAGAGCAGATGCGACGGAGATGGAGAAACTTGGAGAATGGACTAGAGTCCTTACAGGAAGCAGGGTGGGAGGAAGTGTAGTCCAGGTAGCTGTGGGAGTCAGTGGGCTTGTAGTGGATGTTTGTCAATAGCCTATCCCCAGAAATGGAGACATAGAAGTCGAGGAAGGGAAGGGAAGAGTCGGAGATGGACCATGTGAAGGTGAGGGAAGGGTGGAAATTGGAAGCAAAGTGAATGAAATTTTCTAGTTCGAGGCGAGAGCAGGAAACTGTACCGATACAGTCATCAATGTACCGGAAAAAGAGGTGAGGGAGGGGACCTGAGTATGACTGGAACAAAGAATGTTCCACATATCCCATGAAAAGGCAGGCATAGCTAGGGCCCATGTAGGTTCCCATAGCAACGCCTTTTATTTGGAGGAAGTGAGTGGAGTCAAAGGAGAAGTTGTTCAATGTGAGAACAAGTTCAGCCAGGCGGAGGAGGGTGGTGGTGGATGGGGACTGGTTGGGCCTCTGTTCAAGGAAGAAGCGGAGCGCCCTCAGGCCGTCCTGGTGGGGGATGGAGGTGTAGAGGGATTGTACGTCCATAGTGAAAAGGAGGCGGTTGGGGACTGGAAACTGGTAATTGTTAAAGTGGCGGAGGGCGTCGGAAGAGTCGCGAATGTAGGTGGGAAGAGACTGGACAAGGGGAGAAAAAATAGAGTCGAGATAGGAAGAAATCAGTTCCGTGGGGCAAGAACAGGCTGAAACGATTGGTCTACCAGGGCAGCCCTGTTTGTGGATCTTGGGAAGGAAGTAGAAGTGGGCTGTACGGGGTTGGGGGACTATGAGGTTGTGAAGGGATAATTACAAGTCCTAGCCCTTTTCGGGCTACCCCAGATCAGGCGTATTCCCCAGACGTTCACCTTCAACTAAAGTTAAAGATAGCCGAATTCTATAAGACGTTTAATTGGGTCTAAAGGTCAGACTACCTCTCCCTAAAGGAAAGGAATGACGTGAAGATGTTACCGTCCTCCGGATAGCACTTTTAATAAGTTTAACTAGACTGTAACCTTCCGGATATTATGAGGGTCCGGAATACCCCCCAGAATTCTGCAACTCCTTTGCGTGTACAGAAATTGAGTTCGCAAGTTTATACAGAAATACTCTGAGACAATTCTAAAAATATATAGATTTATTAAAGAACCGACATTTAATTAACAGCTGTTATGGCAATCGCAACTTTAACCGTTCAAAATACAAATAGCTTACATTTCTTATCAGAGATCCTTATTCTCAAATCTTAACTTCGTTACATTTCCATACTTCTACTTATTTCTTAATCCAGAATAGCCACCAAAATCAAATACCTTGATTACCCAAGACTCAGAGTTGTAAACTTACAGAGTGTGCCTGTGAAGTTGAGTAACGCTTGCCCTTCCAGCGACTTCTGACTTTTCATCTGAAAAGCTCTTATTTTTATACTCTTTTTTTAGTGGTTTATTCTTTGAAGTATTCTGCTGATGTAAGCTAATTGTCTCTAGTGATACTCCATTGAATTGTTTTCTATTCTTACTGTCATTTCAGCTGCCAACTCTTAGAATTCTGTCTGTACCTTTAGGTGTTTCAAAAACTTATCATTTTTATGGTTATTATCGATTTATCTATTAGGAAGTCTTTCTATTGAATTTCTAAATCACCTCTGCTGTTTGTAACACAGACTCCTGTCTCCTTATGTTCCAAGTTTAACACATAAACAATGTAATTGCTTGGTGTCATCTATTGATGTAATATCTACAAAGTCTTTCTGTAGGTACTTTTTACAATTTGTAAATCAAAAACACTTCATCTAGGGTGTTCTTTGCATTTCTTATTTACTTCAATTGGTTATATTAGGAACCATGTCTCCTTGTTCTAAGCTTAACATAAAACTATTTTACGGCAGGTATTTCTTTTACTTGATGTCATTTTTTCAAAGGCACTTGGTTTTTTTAATGTTCTGTGCACCTGTTCGACGTGTTAGATTTTGACACTTTACTTGGGTCATTCCATTGTGTTGGTTCCAATGTTCAGACATAGAGGAACCTCCAGCCTACTGTTTCAATAGGGCCTTGTCTTTGTATTTACAAACATTTCCCATTTCAAAGTTTGTGGTGTTTTACAGCTTTGTGTTAACAAACTATCTTATCTCAGAAGCCTGCATTTCTGCTTTACGGCTTGTGTTGTTGAGGCTTTTAGATTTTTAACCCCAGTTTGTCATGTTTTAATATTATCAAATCTGTTTATAGGATGATGTATTTCTTGGAATATGGCTATTTCCTTCACAGTTGACAGCCATGGAGGGAAGATCTCCAGAGGAGATGAGGTCAGTGACTGTCTTGGAAACAATGGCTTGATGTTTGTTTTTCTCTCTCCACGGATGCTGCCCGACCTGCTGAGTGTTTTCAGCATTTTCTACTGTTATTTCAGATTTCCAGCATCCGCAGTATGTTGCTATTGTATTGAGTCAATTTGATGAATTGGTTTCTAAAGGTTTTCTGCAGATTAGCAGAGAATTTCTTGGTGTTTTGAAGCTTGGACTTGAGTTGAGTCTCACCTCCTGACTCCCCAAAGCCTTTTCACCATCCACAAGGCACAAGTAAGGAGTGTGATGGAATACTCTCCACTTGCCTGGATGAGTGCAGCTCCAACAACACTCAAGAAGCTCGACACCATCCAGGACAAAGCAGCCCGTTTGATTGGCACCCCATCCACCACCTTAAACATTCACTCCCTCCACCACCGGTGCACCGTGGCTGCAGTGTGTACCATCTACAAGATGCACTGCAGCAACTCGCCAAGGCTTCTTCGGCAGCACCTCCCAAACCCGCGACCTCTTCCACCTAGAAGGACAAGGGCAGCAGGCGCATGGGAACACCACCACCTCCAAGTTCCCCTCCAAGTCACACACCATCCTGACTTAGAAGTATATCGCCGATCCTTCATCGTCGCTGGGTCAAAATCCTGGAACTCCCTCCCTAACAGCAGGAAACATTCAGCAGGTCAGGCAGCATCCGTGGAGAGAGAAAAACAAATATCAATCAAGCCATTGTTTCCAAGACTGTCACTGACCGCATCTCCTCTGGAGATCTTCCCTCCATGGCTGGGAGTACCTTCACCACACGGACTGCAGCGGTTCAAGAAGGCGGCTCACCACCACCTTCTCGAGGGCAATTAGGGATGGGCAATAAATGCCGGCCTTGTCAGTGACGCCCACATCCCAGGAATTAATTTTTTTTAAAAGAGTCCAGCTTTTTGGGTTGGGTTTGGCATTTGGTAATCTCAATTCCCATTGCCATTTCAAAGGGATAAAAGATTTTCTCTTCATTCATAACGCTAGCATCTGCTTTTACCCTAAATATTGTTATCAGGCTCATCACTGATCCAGAGCTGTTGGAGATCTTCCCCAGACAGTGCATGAGAACACAGCTAAGGTGCACCAAAGAATGTTCTTTCTCTTGGGGGTTGCACTCTACAAGATTGATGTCTTCTCTCCTCCGCCCAATCTTAATAACCTGCCATTATTGAGACAGTCTGGTGTAGAGCTCTAGTTAAGTGCTAGTCACTAGTTAAAGACTCCAACAATCACCACATTCCGAGAGGCAAGTTGCAAAGTTCACAGCATTTTCAAGAGTTTAGGGGAAGGGGTTTTGTGTTCAGATGTCATCCTGTAAAGATGTAAAAATGATTGTTATCCGAGTGGAAAAAACCCTCAGTAATGAATGGCCACCCCTTGGTGATTGGAAGATACGAATATCCAGTGCACACTTCTTTTAAACATAGCTGCATCCCTGCCCCCAGGGGGTGGGCTAGAGGGACCGTCTCCCTGTCCCCAGGGGAGGGGCTAGAGGGACCGTCTCCCTGTCCCCAGGGGAGGGGCTAGAGGGACCGTCTCCCTGTCCCCGGGGGAGGGGCAAGAGGGACCGTCTCCCTGTCCCCGGGGGAGGGGCAAGAGGGACCGTCTCCCTGTCCCCAGGGGGTGGGCTAGAGGGACCGTCTCCCTGTCCCCAGGGGGTGGGCTAGAGGGACAGTCTCCCTGTCCCCAGGGGGTGGGCTAGAGGGACCGTCTCCCTGTCCCCAGGGGGTGGGCTAGAGGGACAGGCTCGGATGTTAAATCATATTCCATCTCATTTCTACAAATGCAGGAATACCATTTTTATCTTGTGGTTCTCCCTCTCCGAGCCTGGTAATATTGCTGTGACCCCTGGTAATATTGCTGTGACCCCTGGCAATATTGCTGTGACCCCTGGTAATATTGCTGTGACCCCTGGTAATATTGCTGTGACCCCTGGTAATATTGCTGTGACCCCTGGTAATATTGCGGCGACCCCTGGTAATATTGCTGTGACCCCTGGTAATATTGCTGTGACCCCTGGTAATATTGCTGTGACCCCTGGTAATATTGCTGTGACCCCTGGTAATATTGCTGTGACCCCTGGTAATATTGCTGTGACCCCTGGTAATATTGCTGTGACCCCTGGTAATATTGCTGTGACCCCTGGTAATATTGCGGCGACCCCTGGTAATATTGCTGTGACCCCTGGTAATATTGCTGTGACCCCTGGTAATATTGCTGTGACCCCTGGTAATATTGCGGCGACCCCTGGTAATATTGCGGCGACCCCTGGTAATATTGCGGCGACCCCTGGTAATATTGCGGCGACCCCTGGTAATATTGCAGCGCCGCCCTGCACCAGGCCATTCTGTGTACGTTGTTGCTGTTAACCTGTCTGTGTACAGGACTAGTCTTTGTGACCAAGCCCATTAGGGTCTGTCTGTTGCCTCATTCTAACCCAGTGTAACTGTTTATTTCTGTTTAATCCCATAAAACCTGGAGCAGTGTCAGACCAGGGAGCGGCGAAGGGCACGGAGACTGATTCTACACGTGGTGTTAAGGTAAATGGAGATGTTCTGTGAGAATGGTGCAAGGCGTTAGTGTCACATCTGTTCAACATGTTCCCATTTCAATTTCACGGTGTAATTGGAAAGAATGTTCTACCATCATTTGGGCACCCTGAGATGTTTTGTTGAAGAGTGGCTTGTTTAATGTAACTATATAGAAATCTTCAGGGAAGCAGCAACAGGAGGTCAGAGACTGGGCAAGGCAGAGCGACTATTCTGCCATGAGACAGCATTCTCCCTCGTATTTCTCATCCTTGGATTACTGGCCCATCCCAACTTTGCTTCTTCCCCATCCTGCACTCTGACTCTTGGGCGTTGCTGACAAGAACACATTTATTGCCCATCCCTAGTTGCCCTGAGAAGATGGTGATGGTTTTCCTCATGAACCGCTCCACCACTCCCAAGATAAGTAGCAAAGAGGAAACTAACCAATGAAGAATCAGCAGTCAACAAACAGCTACCAATAAAACAAGGAGGAAGAGGGGATCCAATGAAACCGCTCAGTTTTTTTCTTTTAGACACCACTTTGTTTGTGAGGACCTAGCACTAGAAATTACCGTCTGAACATCCACAAGACAGGGGCGTGTTGCAGGCACTTCCAGGGTTGGGTTTTGGGTTTTAGGGACACACTGCACCCGTTTTCATTCCTAAGACATTTCTGGTCCGAATGACAGGAGCCATTTCCTGCTTCAGTCCCGTCACTAGGCGGCTATTACAGCGAGTAATAATTTCTACCCCCGTTTGATATTATTTCTATCTCTGTAACTTACACAAAGATAACTTGTCAGGGTGAACCTGGCTCAGGTAAGGGGCAAGCTGCCTGGACAACCTTTGCTGGGATCTGAGGTTTGCTGCATATCTTGGGGTTTATTTTTGTTTTGGGGGTAGATGAGCTGCACTTTAAACTACCAGAATGAGGGTCTCTGGTCATCAGCACGTTCTTGATCCCCACCCATAGTTAGTGATATACAGAGAGCAGTGTGGGTTTCCCTGTGGGGATCCCCGGTTTGAAATCTTGAGGGAAGAGAAGAGAAGAAAAGCAGAGTAAGGCAACATCAAATCTATTGGGCCCAAAGATCTTCCGAGGGACTGAGATAGGAGCTATACCTTTGGTAGATGTGCTTCATTCAGGAAACCTTGACTGAATGGTGCCACCGCCTGCACCATGGTCTGTAGCCACGATCAAATGTTTCAAGAGCTCTGCCAGGGGCTGTCAAATTAGCGCCGGTCTAAACTTTTATGCTTTTTTCACATTGCAACTGGGGGCTGAAGCAGCATCACACAGGCTGCAATGTGGGCCCTTGACAGGCCCTTGTCAGAGAGCGACAGGCCATTGACAGGCCTTTGACAGGCCCCTGACAGGCCATTGACAGGCCATTGACAGGCCATTGACAGGCCCTTGACAGGCCCTTGACAGGCCCTTGACAGGCCTTTGACAGGCCCCTGACAGGCCATTGACAGGCCCTTGACAGGCCCTTGACAGGCCTTTGACAGGCCTTTGACAGGCCCTTGACAGGCCTTCGACAGGTCTTCGACAGGCCCTTGACAGGCCCTTGACAGGCCTTTGACAGGCCCCTGACAGGCCATTGACAGGCCTTTGACAGGCCCCTGACAGGCCATTGACAGGCCCTTGACAGGCCTTTGACAGGCCTTTGACAGGCCCTTGTCACAGAGCGACAGGCCCTTGTCAGAGAGCGACAGGCCCTTGTCAGAGAGCGACAGGCCCTTGTCACAGAGCGACAGCCCCTTGTCACAGAGCGACAGGCCCTTGTCACAGAGCGACAGGCCCTTGTCACAGAGCGACAGGCCCTTGTCACAGAGCGACAGGCCCTTGTCACAGAGCGACAGGCCCTTGTCAGAGAGCGACAGGCCCTTGTCAGAGAGCGACAGGCCCTTGTCAGAGAGCGACAGGCCCTTGTCAGAGAGCGACAGGCCCTTGTCAGAGAGCGACAGGCCCTTGTCAGAGAGCGACAGGCCCTTGTCAGAGAGCGACAGGCCATTGACACAGAGCGACAGGCCCTTGTCACAGAGCGACAGGCCCTTGTCAGAGAGCGACAGGCCCTTGTCAGAGAGCGACAGGCCCTTGTCAGAGAGCGACAGGCCCTTGTCACAGAGCGACAGGCCCTTGTCACAGAGCGACAGGCCCTTGTCAGAGAGCGACAGGCCCTTGTCAGAGAGCGACAGGCCCTTGTCAGAGAGCGACAGGCCCTTGTCAGAGAGCGACAGGCCCTTGTCAGAGAGCGACAGGCCCTTGTCAGAGAGCGACAGGCCCTTGTCAGAGAGCGACAGGCCCTTGTCAGAGAGCGACAGGCCCTTGTCAGAGAGCGACAGGCCCTTGTCAGAGAGCGACAGGCCCTTGTCAGAGAGCGACAGGCCCTTGTCAGAGAGCGACAGGCCCTTGTCAGAGAGCGACAGGCCCTTGTCAGAGAGCGACAGGCCCTTGTCAGAGAGCGACAGGCCCTTGTCACAGAGCGACAGGCCCTTGTCACAGAGCGACAGGCCCTTGTCACAGAGCGACAGGCCCTTGTCACAGAGCGACAGGCCCTTGTCACAGAGCGACAGGCCATTGACAGGCCCTTGTCACAGAGCGACAGGCCATTGTCACAGAGCGACAGGCCATTGTCAGAGAGCGACAGAGGTGGTGTGTTTTGGGATGATGTAGGCAGCAATGTGAAAGGGCTATTCTGTTCTATCATGTTGCTGGTTTTCCCCAGTTCAGAGGGCAATAACTGACCCTGCAAGCTCCTACTATGGACCCATTGAATTTCTTGAATAGAAAGGGATTCCAATCCCTCAATGTTCAAATTAATGTCACCAGTTACAATGAATCCTGCAGGTTGATGCCAGACTCGCAGCCAGCTGTCACAACCCAGCTTCAGCTTACCGATCTATTCAGAGACGACAGTCAAGTGTCCGGATGGCTTGTGGGAGACGAGCTGTACCCCTTGCCCCCACGGCTTGTGACCCCACTTTCACTGAGCAGAGCATCACTACAGCAGGGCCCATTCATTAACTGGGGCGGCCAGTCACTGCAAGAAGTTTAGGGGTTCTGAAGGGAAGGTTTCGGGTCTCAATGGATCTGGGGAGACCCTGCAACATTCACTCGAGTGTGGCTGTTGGTTTTCTCCTCATAACTTTGCTGTTCAGAAAGGGCTGGAAATGGAATGCCAGGAGGAGGTGGGCCGGGTGCAGAGGGGGAGCCCGTGGCCTGTGACGATCAGTAGTTGGGAGACCCCCTGGGCCAGAGGCAAGGGAGATTCTTGGGCAGATCAATAGCAAGACTCTCCTCAGATTAAACTTTGAAATCTTCCATCACTACATCTCCCCAGCCTTCCTGCCAGCTAATTATGCATCTAAACATCTGTCTTCTGGCTCCCATTAACTAATATATCCTGTCACATCACATCTGCCCAAGCAGACCTCGTGATACCTCAGATGCTCTTCCAACAACGGAGCCAAATCAAAGTGCAACATCATATTTATTTAACAAGAAGCGATAAACCATTCTGCTTTTCACAGGGTTGCTGTACCGAGGTGTCAGCTGAGGACCAGCTGAAGGCTGGACACACTGGGGGATGGGCTCGAGAGAGAGCAAGCCATGGTGGTGGATCCTTCGGTCTCCTCTTGCCCTGCTTACCAGCGGTCCTGTAGGAACGCCCAGCACACCCCGTCTGCCCCCTCAAAGAATTCATCAGGTGCCGGTGGTGACAGGCTGTGCCAGCCAATGCCCGCTTGGACCCTCTCCCGCTGAGCCAGCCCATCTCATCCTATGCCCAGGGGTGCAGCGGGACCTCCATCCGTGAGGCCCACACTCAACAGCCACCACACCCGTTCCTTCCACTCAGAGAGGACTTGGATGGAGCATTAGGTTAGGGAATGTGAGATACACACCTTCTAGGTAAGATAATAGAAGCACTTTGGCATGTAAATATCACGACATAATTCTCAGTGCAGGTGGTTTTTCGTGGGAGGGGCCAATTCCTTTAGGATGATGAAAGATAGCAGCATGTTACAGTAAATGGAAAGGTTTTTAGCAAACTATGGGCGCGATCTTGCCAGCCCTGGGGAAGCTGGTATGGAGGCGGGACTGCCGGGAAAATGGCAGAATTTGGGGGCGGGTGCCCATCCCGCCCCCAACCTGCCTCCATGCCATCTTGCCAGGAGGCAGGTAGCTGTCCCGCGCCGGGTCCCGTCTCCTCGAGGTGGGAAGGGATTACAGCCACTTAACTGCCTGTTAACAGGTAGTTAACAGGCAGATAAGAGGATTATCCCCATTTTACCCACACAAGTGCGGGCTTCCCGAAGGCTCCGAACCCCACCAGGGTCATCGAGGCGAGTAATGGGTCTGCGGGGTGCAGAAGTGCGCTGTGAAGGTAAGTGATGGGTGCAAGTGTGGAGAGGTGAGTATGTGAGGTAAGTGGAAAGTGTTAAAAAAAAGTTTACTTACATTTGTTTTTTCCTGCAGGCTTCAAGAGTTGGGTATGCGGAGAGTCTCACACCTCTGCGGCACAGATGATAGATGGCCGTTGCGTTCTCCAATGCAGCAACCATCTCATTTCTGCTAAATAAAGAGCTTTGATGAGTCTTCAATTCAAGAACTCCTCAAACTACAGAGAATGTCAGTGTTTGACAGCTTCACAGAGCTGTCAAACAATGACAATTCATCTGTCAAAAATTTTTGACAGATGAAACATCATACGCTGACGTTCTCTGTAACTGGCTTCCCCTTAATTGGCCTGCTAAACCCGCTGGGCGGGCTTAACAAGGTCAATCAAGGGAAAATAGCGTGGGTTGGCCAGAAGTTGATAGAGGCGGGACTGAAACCCGACAAGTGGGAGTCCCGCCTCCAAAAGCTCCCCATTGGCAAAATCCAGCCTTTTGTGTTTCATTCACCTGCAGGAGATGCGCTGGAGCTGGAGCTGCAGGAGATGCGCTGGGGCTGGAGCTGCAGGAGATGCGCTGGGGCTGGAGCTGCAGGAGATGCGCTGGGGCTGGAGCTGCAGGAGATGCGCTGGGGCTGGAGCTGCAGGAGATGCGCTGGAGCTGCAGGAGATGCGCTGGGGCTGGAGCTGCAGGAGATGCGCTGGGGCTGGAGCTGCAGGAGATGGGCTGGAGCTGCAGGAGATGCGCTGGGGCTGGAGCTGCAGGAGATGCGCTGGGGCTGGAGCTGCAGGAGATGCGCTGGGGCTGGAGCTGCAGGAGATGCGCTGGGGCTGGAGCTGCAGGAGATGCGCTGGGGCTGGAGCTGCAGAAGATGCATCAATTTTTGAGGCTACGTTTTGGCTTCCTCCATTTCTTCCTCTTCTCACCTGCTTGCTCCTCTTCAAATTGGAAAGTCATGCAACAAGCAGAAGGCCATTGATGATTGCCTTGGTGACCCCTTGCTGAGCTGTAGATTGTCACCCCCTCAAGAGACCCACACTGAGAGATCTTTGTTTCAGCATGCCCCACCGTGTGTTTACTGTGATGCTGGTTGGAGCATGTGCCTCATTAGATCGGTTTGGCATTTCACACTGGGGTCAGCAGTCAAGGCTGCAGAAGATAGCCTTGGTCTCCTGGCAACCATCCACCCAGTCAGTCTCTGTGAGCCTTGAACTAGTGCAAGGCTGCTGCATAATGAAGGCATCGGCATAACGAGCATTCACAGGCAGAATAATCTATCTGTGGTCAGAAACATAGGAATTGCTGGATGAGAAAAGACCGAGGTCCATCTAGTTCGTCTTTTCCATCCTGGTAATCGCAGATCCAATGATAATGGAGTTGACTAATCACAGCGATCAATCTCCATCAATGAGTCTACAACAGACACAGACATGAGGCGAGGAAATCCCCCAGTGGGGGACAGCTTTGGGAACCAGAGGTCCAAAGTCACCTGTTAGAATCAAAGAATCATACAGAAGGAGGCCATTCGGCCCGTCATGCCGGTGCTGGCTCTTTGAAAGAGCTGTCCACTTTAGCCCCACACCCCAGCTTTCTCCCCATAATCCTGCAAATTAGTTCTATTCAAGCACATGTCCAATTGCCTTTTGAAAGTTCCTGTGGAATCTGATCCCACCACCCTTTCAGGCAGTGTGTTCCAGATCATAACAACCCTCCGTGTGAAAACATTTCTCCTCATTTCCACTCTAGTTCTTTTGTCAATTATTTTAAATCTATGACCTCTAGTTACCGACCCACTTACCAGAGGAAACAGTTTCTCCCTACTTGCTCTATCAAATATCCTCATAATTTTGAACACCTCTATTAAATCTCTCCTTAGCCTTCTCTGCTCTAAGGAGAACAATCCCAGCTTCTCTAGTCTCTCCGCATAACTGAAGTCCCTCGTCCCTGGTATCATCCTGGTAAACCTCCTCTGCACCCTCTCTGGGGCCTTGACGTCCTTCCTAAAGTGTGGTGCCTAGAATTGTACACAACACACCAGCTGAGATCTGACCAGGGATTTGTAAAGGTTTAGCAGGACTTCCTTGTTTTTGTATTCAATGTCTCTATTTACAAAGCTAAGTATTCCATACACTTTCTTAACCGCGTTATCAACTTGTCCTGCCACCTTCAGAAATTTGTGAATGTGCCCCCCCCCCCGGTCCCCCTGCTCTTGCACCTCCTCAAAATAGGACCAGTTAGATTATCCTGCCTCTCCATGTTCCTCCCAAAGTGCATCACTCCACACTTATCCGCATCTGCCGTGTCTGACCATTTCACCAGTCTATTTGTGTCCTCCTGAAGTCTCCTACTATCCTCCTCACTATTTACTACATTGCCAAGTTTTGTACCATTCGTGAACTTTGAAATTGCACTCCCTATACCTGTTCCTCCCAAGCATGCTACACTTTCCACATGCCATGTCTCAGATTACTCATATACTGCATCCCAAACACCTAAACATTCATGGAATTTCCCCGGTGAGGGTCATTGAGACAATGGAGTTAATACACAGGGTCCTCAAAGCCACATGGATACTATTTCCAATGTCCTGCCACCCAGTGAAAGTTCTGGGTCCTCTTGATCTGATGCCTGCTTCCCACAGCAAAACTGATGTGAGGAGCTCTGGGATTTCTTCACCTCGAAAGCCACAGCCATCTATGCAGCCTCCTTCGATGTTTTCTCCCCTTTCCAGCCTCAATCTCCAACTCGCAGTGTCCCATCCAATCTAGAACCCATCTTTTTAAGTCAGCCATGGCTCAGTGGGCAGCACACTCGCCTCTGAGTCAGAAGGTCGTGGGTTCAAGTCCCACTCCAGAGACTTGAGCACAAAAATCCAGGCTGACACTCCAGTGCAGTGCTGAGGGAGTGCCGCACTGTCGGAGGTGCCGTCTTTCGGATGAGACGTTAAACCGAGGCCCCGTCTCAGGTGGACGTAAAAGATCCCATGGCACTATTTCAAAGAAGAGCAGGGGAGTTCTCCCCGGTGTCCTGGCCGATATTTATCCCTCAATCAATATAACAAAACAGATTATCTGGTCATTATCACATTGCTGTTTGTGGGATCTTGCTGTGCGCAAATTGGCTGCCACGTTTCCTACATTACAACAGTGACTACACTCCAAAAGTACTTCATTGGCTGTAAAGCGCTTTGAGACGTCCGGTGGTGGTGAAAGGCGCTATAGAAATGCAAGTCTTTCTTTCCCCCTCCCCCTCCCTCTTATCCCTGAGACCCACCTCCTGCTCCCTTGATTCGCTCCTTACAACTCCTGACCACCCCAATCCCAGTTCTGATCTACGCACTAACTGACATTGTCAATGGTTTCATTTCTTCAGACATTCTTCCTCTCCAAAATTGGTGTCATCACTGCTCTCCTGAAAAGCTCACCCTGGACCCATCTGTTCTCTTCCACTATCACCTCATCGCCAACCTGTCGAAACTTTGAACATGCCCTTGCCTCCCAGCTCCAAGCTTAACGCTTCTGAAACTTCCTGTTCAAATCACTGTGGTTTTATGGGTAACCGTATCAGCTAATTTGCACACAGCAAGATCCCACAAGCAGAAGTGAGATGAATGTCCAGTTAATCTGTTCTTGGTGATGTTGGTTGAGGGATACATTTTGGCATGGATTCCGGAAGAAACTCCTCTATTCTTCGAATAGTGCCGCAGGATCTTTAACATCTACCTGAGAGGGCAGACGGGGCCTCGGTTTAACGTCTCACCTGAAAGACGGCACCTCCGACAGTGCAGCACTCCCTCAGCACTGCACTGGGTGTGTTAGCCTGGATTACATGGTCAAATCACTAGAGTGGTGCTTGACAACCTTCTGACTCCGAGGCAAGAGAGTTACTACTGAGCCATGGCTTCTTTTACCGGCACCATCAGCTCCTCTCCCTTATCTACATACACAGTGACACATCTGTAGGCATGTGTGCGCTGATCATGTGCAATTCTACCTCCAGTGTCCTTCTCAAGCCCTCAAACTGCACTGTTACACTACTGGTCCAACATCCAACTTCAGAAAGTCTTAACTTCCTTGAGTTCAATATTGAAAAGACCAAAGTCACCATTTTTGGCCCCTTGCCACCGATTCAGTCCCTTCCTTGGCCATCGTCTCAGTCCGAAATAGACCACTTGCAATCCTGGCATCCTGTGAATACCCTGAGCTGAACTTTAAGCCCCACATTCTACCCAACACCTAGACTGCTTACCTTCACCTCCGCAACATTGCCTGGCTCCCTCCCTGCCTCAGTCTCTCTACCACTGAATCCCTTCTCCGTGCCTTTGTTATCTCCGGACTCGAGCACTCTAACACTCTCAAGGAACAGGAGGAGGCCATTCAGCCCCTCAAGTCTGTTCTGCCACTCAGTTAGATCATGGCTGATCTGTAGCTGAACTCTGTTTACCCGCCTTGGTTCCATAACCCTCGATAACCTGACCCAACAAAAACCTATCGATCTCAGACTTGGAAGCTCCAATTGACCCTCAGCATCCACAGCCTTTTGGGGGAGAGAGTTCCAGATTTCCACTACCCTTGTGTGAAGAAGTGCTTCCTGACATCACCCCTGAACGGCCTGGCTCTAATTTTAAGGTTATGCCCCCTTGTTCTGGACTCCCCCCACCAGAGGAATTCGTTTTTCTGGCACCGATTTTAACTCAACTCGCTTGGCGGAAACCGGAGGAGCAGTTAACACAAACCCCGAGTCCCCCTGCCCTCCCCCCGAGTCCCCCTGCCCTCCCCCCGAGTCCCCCTGCCCTCCCACCGAGACCCCCTGCCCTCCCCCCGAGACCCCCTGCCCTCCCCCCGAGTCCCCCTGCCCTCCCGCTGTGTCCCGATCTCAACCTTTTCATCTTGGCCATTAACATCCTTCTCCAGGTGGCATCGCTTCAGCAGAAGCCCAGCTCCCCGCCAAACAAAACCGCTCAACCCCACTGTCTGCACAACATCGCCCATCTCCGCCCCTTCCTCAACCCCTCTGCTGCTGAAACCCTCAGCCCCACTTTCTTACCTTCAGACTCGGTTTCTCCAACGATCTCCTCACTCTCCTCCCATCATCCACCCTCCACAGACTCCAACTGATCCAGAGGAACATTGCGTTTATCCTTTCAATGCCGTAAAGTCCCACTCTCCCCTCACCCCCACCCCCCCTCACCCCCTCACCTCCACTCCCCTCTCACCCCCCTCACCCTCACCCCCACCCCCACTCCCCTCTCACCCTCACCCCCACTCCCCCTCACCCCCACTCCCCCCTCACCCCCACCCCCCTCACCCCCACTCCCCACTCCCCCCTCACCCCCACTCCCCCCTCACCCCCACTCCCCCCTCACCCCCACTCCCCCCTCACCCCCACTCCCCCCTCACCCCCACTCCCCCCTCACCCCCTCTCCCCCCTCACCCCCACTCCCCCCTCACCCCCCTCACCCCCACACCCCCCCTCACCCCCACTCCCCACTCCCCCCTTACCCCCACACCCCCCCTCACCCCCACTCCCCCCTCACCCCCACTCCCCCCTCACCCCCACTCCCCCCTCACCCCCACTCCCCCTCACCCCCACTCCCCCTCACCCCCACTCCCCCTCACCCCCCCTCCCCCCTCACCCCCACTCCCCCCTCACCCCCCCCTCACCCCCACTCCCCCCTCACCCCCACTCCCCCCTCACCCCCACTCCCCCCTCACCCCCACTCCCCCTCACCCCCACTCCCCCTCACCCCCACTCCCCCTCACCCCCACTCCCCCTCACCCCCACTCCCCCTCACCCCCACTCCCCCCACTCCCTCCTCCCCCCCACATCCCTCACCCCCCACTCCCCTCACCCCCCACTCCCCTCGCCCCCACTCCCCTCGCCCCCACTCCCCCCTCGCCCCCACTCCCCCCTCGCCCCCACTCCCCCCTCACCCCCACTCCCCCTCACCCCCACTCCCCGCTCACCCCCACTCCCCTCACCCCCACTCCCCTCACCCCCACTCCCCCCACTCCCTCCTCCCCCCCACTGCCCTCACCCCCCACACCCCTCACCCCCCACTCCCCTCACCCCCCACTCCCCTCACCCCCCACTCCCCCCACCCCCCCACTCCCCCCACCCCCCACTCCCCCTCGCCCCCACTCCCCCTCGCCCCCACTCCCCCTCGCCCCCACTCCCCCTCGCCCCCACTCCCCCTCGCCCCCACTCCCCTCACCCCCCACTCCCCCCTCACCCCCACATCCCCTCACCCCCACATCCCCTCACCCCCACATCCCCTCACCCCCACATCCCCTCACCCCCACTCCCCCTCACCCCCACTCCCCCTCACCCCCACATCCCCTCTCCCCCACTCCCCCCTCTCCCCCCTCACCCCCACTCCCCCTCACCCCCACTCCCCCTCACCCCCACTCCCCCTCACCCCCACTCCCCCTCACCCCCTCACCCCCACTCCCCCTCACCCCCACTCCCCCCTCACCCCCACTCCCCCTCACCCCCACTCCCCCCTCACCCCCACTCCCCCCTCACCCCCACTCCCCCCTCACCCCCACTCCCCCCTCACCCCCACTCCCCCCTCACCCCCACTCCCCCCTCACCCCCACTCCCCCCTCACCCCCACTCCCCATCTCACCCCCACTCCCCCCTCACCCCCACTCCCCCACTCCCCCTCACCACCACTGTCCCTCACCACCACAGCCCCCTCACCCCCTCTCCCCACTCCCCTCACCCCCACTCCCCCTCACCACCACTGTCCCTCACCACCACTGTCCCTCAATCCTTGCCATCCCACTCGCTCCGTCACCCATTATATTCAGTTGAAGCTCTTATCCTCATCTTCATTCCCCTCCACAGCCTCGCACCTTCTGACCTCTGCGAACTCTTCCAGCCGTACATCCCCTCACACATCATTCGATCCTCTCCCTTTACCCCACCATAGAATCTTAGAATGGTTACAGCACAGAATGAGGCCATTCGGCCCATCGAACCGGCGCCAGCTCTCTGCGAGAGCCCCGAGTGTTAGCAGCGTCACTAACACAGTTACTTAGTAATCAGAATCTGCCCCAGCTCCTCAGGGCAGAGGTCATGATCCCTTAAAATCATCACACAGCTGCAATTGCCAGGATTTCAACGGTTGAGAATTGAATGGAGACTGAGTGGATGAATTTGACCCCAGGGGCTGTTCACGAAGCCTCGTCGGCTGCACCAAGTTAATAATTATCAACCGCCTCTTTGGCTGGGATCATTTTCAGAAATTCTCTCACCATCTTAAAAATGTCAATGAGATTCTCCTCAAAATCTCCTCTTTCCCAAAGAAAACAAACTTCATATCCTCGACCTTTCTTGATCACTAAAATTTTTCAACCCTTTCCCCCCGGGGTATGGAGAGTATTTGTGGAGACGATGGGACCAATCACAGATCGTAGAATCATAGAATGGTTACAGCACAGAAGGAGGCCATTCGGCCTGTCGAGCCCGTGCCAGCTCTCTGCAAGAGCACTTCAGGTTCATCATAATTTCCACACTTTTGTACTCTATGCCTCTATTTATGAAACCCAGGATCCCGTAAGCTTTTTTAACCGCTTTTTCAACCTGCCCTTTCACCTTCAACGATTTGTGCACATATACCCCCAGGTTTCTCTGTTCATGCACCCCCTTTAGGATTATACCCTTTAGTTTATATTACCTCTCCTCGTTCTTACTACCAAAATGTATCACTTTGCACTTTTCTGCGTTAAATTTAGTCTGCCATTTGTCCGCCCATTTCACCGGCCTGTCTATGTCCTCCTCACTGTTCACTATACCTCCAAGTTTTGTGTCATCTGCAAATTTTGAAATTGTGCCCTGTACTCCCAAGTCCAAGTCATTAATATATATCAAGAAAAGCAGTGGTCCTAGAACCAACCCCTGGGGAACACCAGTGTATACCTTCCTCCAGTCCGAAAAACAACCGTTCACCACTATTCTCTGTTTCCTGTCACTCAGCCAATTCCGTATCCATGCTGCCACTGTCTCTTTTACTCCATGGGCTTCAACTTTGCTTGCAAGCCTATTATGTGGCACTTTGTCGAACGCCTTTTGGACATCCATGTACACCACATCAACCGCATTACCCTCATCAACCCTCTGTTACCTCTTCAAAGAACTCAATCAAGTTAGTTAAACACGATTTGCCTTCAACAAATCCGTGCTGGCTTTCCTTAATTAATCCACACTTGTCCAAGTGACTGTTAATTTTGTCCCTAATTACTGTTTCTAAAAGCTTCCCCAATACCGAGGTTAAACTGACTGGCCTGTAGTTGCTGGGTTTATCTTTACACCCTTTTTTGAACAATGGTGTAACATTTGCAATTCTCCAGTCCTCTGGCACCACCCCCGTATCTAAGGAGGATTGGCAGATTATGGCCAGTACCTCCACGATTTCCTCCTTAACCTCCCTCAGCATCTTAGGATGCATCCCATCCGGTCCTGGTGACTTATCAACTTTAGGTTCAGACAGCCTTTCTAGTACCTCCTCTTTATCAATTCTTATCCCATCCAGTATCTCCTCTACCTCCTCATTCACTATGACTTTGGCAGCATCTTCTTCCTTGGTGAAGACAGATGCAAAGTACTCGTTTAGTACCTCAGCCATACCCTCTGCCTCCATGCGTAGGTCTCGTTTTTGGTCCCTAATTGACCCCACCCTTCCTCTTACTACCCTTTTACTATTTATATGCCTATAGAAGACATTTGGATTCCCTTTTATATTATCTGGCAATCTATTCTCATACTCTCTCTTTGCCCCTTTTATTTTCTTATTCACTGCCCCTTTGAACTTTCTATATTTAGCCTGATTCTCACTTGTATTCTCAACCTGACATCTATCATACGCGCCCTTTTTCTGCTTCATCTTACTCTCTATCTCTTTTGTCATCCAGGGAGCTCTGGCTTTAGTTGCCCTACCTTTCCCCCTTGTGGGAATGCACCTCGACTGCACCCGAACCATCTCCTCTTTAAAGGCAGCCCATTGTTCGATTACAGTTTTGCCTGCTAGTCTTTGATTCCAATTTACCTGGGCAGATCCGTTCTCATCCCTCTGAAATTGGCCTTCCTCCAATTAAGTATTTTTACTCTAGATTGCTCTCTGTCCTTTTCGATATCTAATCTAAACCTTATGATACTATGATCACTGTTCCCTAAATGTTCACCTACTGACACTTGCTCCACTTGACCCACCTCATTCCCCAGAACCAGATCCAGCAATGCCTCCTTCCTTGTTGGACCGGAAACATACTGATCAAGAAAGTTCTCCTGAACCCACTTCAGAAATTCTTCCCCCTCTCTGCCCTTTACACTATTATTATCCCAGTCTATATTAGGATAATTGAAGTCCCCCATTATTACTACTCGACGTTCCTGCACCTCTCTGTAGTTTCTCTGCAAATTTGCTCCTCTATATCCTTCCCACTAGTTGGTGGCCTATAGAATACACCTAGTAGTGTAATGGCACCTCTATTGTTTCTTAACTCTAACCAAATAGACTCTGTCCTTGACCCCTCCAGGACATCCTCTCTCTCCAGCACTGTAACATTCTCCTAAACCAATACTGCCACCCCACCTCCTTTCTTTCCTTCCCCATCTTTCCTGAACACCTTATATCCAGGAATATTGTAACCACCAGTAACTGAGCTACCAGCTGCCTGGGGCACACTCTCTGGAAACCCCTCCTCCCTCCAGCTTTAAAAACCTCCTCAAAACCCACCTACTCTCTGTCACCTCCTTTAACCCCTCCCCATGCTTGGTGGAACATGGAAAAGGGGCCACAGTGTACAGTGGGAATGGGTAGGTGGATACTGGGGAGGGGCTGGCGGTGTGTACAGGGAGGGGATGGATATACGGGGGTGGGGGGAGAGGGGGTGCAGCATACTAGGGAGGGGATGAAATTTACGAGAGTTTAAAAGGTACAGCGAGTGTACTGGGGGTTAATGTTCAGGGGAGGGGATGGATAAGTACATAAGAACATAAGAAATAGGAGCAGGAGTAGGCCATTCGGTCCCTCGAGCCTGCTCCACCATTCAATAAGATCTAGGCCTCATCTCCCCATAACCTTTGACTCCCCTGTAGTTCAAAAATCTGTCTATCTCAGCCTTGAATATATTCAATGACTCCGCCTCCACAGCTCTCTGGGGTAGAGAATTCCAAAGATTCACGACCCTTTGAGAAGAAATTCCTCCTCATCTCCGTCTTAAATGGGCGACCCCATATTCTGAAACTATGCCCCCTAGTTCTAGATTCCCCCACTAGGGGAAACATCCTCTCAGCATCCACCCTGTCAATCCCCCTCAGAATCTTATATGTTTCAATAAGATCCCCTCTCATTCTTCTAAACTCCAATGAGTATCGGCCCAACCTGCTCAACCTTTCCTCATAAGACAACCCCTTCATCCCAGGAATCAACCCAGTGAACCTTCTCTGAACTGCCTCCAATGCAACTATATCCTTCCTTAAATAAGGAGACCAAAACTGTACTCAAGGTGCGGTCTCACCAGCGCCCTGTACAGTTGTAGCAAGACTTCGCTACTTTTATACTCCATCCCCCTTGTAATAAAGGCCAACATTCCATTTGCCTTCCTAATTACTTGCTGTACCTGCATGCTAACTTTTTGTGTTTCATGTACAAGGACCCCCAGATCCCTCTGTACCTCAGCATTTTGTAGTCTCTCTCTATTTAAATAATAATTTGCTTTTTTATTCTTCCTACCAAAGTGGATAACCTCACATTTTCCCACATTATACTCCATCTGCCAAATTTTTGCCCACTCACTTAACCTATCTATATCCCTTTGCAGACTCTTTGGGCTGGATTTTGCCAGTGTGGGCGGGCTGGGGCGTGTCAGGTGGAAATCGTGTCAGGAGCCCGACTCCGAAGTGAAGTGTTGAAAAAGTGGGATTTTCCCCTAATTGGGCAATTGATTTCCAGCGTGTGGAAACCCCTGGCCCAATGAGTCTTTTCATACAGAAAGTCGCCTCCGATGACGTCATCAATGCTGCTGGATTTAAGGCCTGCAAGCAGCCTTGCTTCCTCTGGAGACTGCAAAGGCTCTGCAATTTATATGAAGGAGTTGATTTCCCGACAATGTCCACGATCAAGCAAAAGTGTGCACCTCGGTTTGATGAGCCCTCCCTCCAAGCTCTGGTGCACGGAGCCAGATGTAATAAAGAGGTGCCGTTCCCTTCCTCAGGGAGAAAAAAGCCACCCAGCAGACAAAAGCTGTGTGGCTGCAAGTGGCCCAGGAGGTCAACTCCATTTTGATGAGCCGCAGAATCTGGCTGCAATGCAGGAAGAGGTTTCATGACCTTCTCCGCACAGGAAAAGTGAGTATGACTTTCCCATCACCCTCAATCTGATCCCCATCGCCTCTCCTCACCAGCACTCTGCTTTGCCAATCTCTTCCTCCACATCCTACTTGACACTTGCATCCCTGCACCCTTATCCATTCCCTCTCTCTCTATGGTCACATTCACTTAACTATTCGACCATGCAGCCCTCACACTCCCTATCACTGTGATACAATGACAACAACAACTTACAACACACAGGGAGGGCCCTTTGTATCCTTCTAAGCATCTATGCTATGGATTCTCTACACTCACTCCTTCATTCACACTCAAACTCCACTTGTGTCCCTCATTGCAGGAAAAGAGAGCCCACAATAAGAGGGAAAGAGCGAGGACAGGAGGAGGGCCACCCTCAGTAGCCCAGCTCATCATCTCGGACGAGGCGGCCCTGGAAATCGCTGGGATCGAGGACGATACCCAAGTGGGGGACGGACAGACGGGCACATCACAGCAAGCTGGTGACAGAATAGTTTGGCATCTCTCTCATTGACATTGCATGAGTCACTGATAATGAATCTGATGCTCTAACAGATTGACTTATGATCATCTGCACAAGTCAATGTGCATGCAACCTTTACCTCACATCTCTAACTCTTTCCTTTACTCCCCCCCAGGACCATCAAGAGCCCCCGTCCCCACTGTCCAGGAGGAACAGCCTGAGCCTCAAGACTCCTCAGAGGAAGCTGCAACCTCTGAGGGCGCAACGGCAGCAGAATTCAGCGCACCCAGCACCAGTGCAGACACTCACACCTCGGTGGGACCTTCGCGAGATAGAGTAGAGTAGTGCTGTCACCTGGTGTATCACAGATCACAAGTGAGCATCAGCAGATGGTGGAGACGGGAACAGCAGTGGAGAGTCCTCGTCAGAGGGCACAGGACTCTGCCAGCTCGGCTCAGCTGCATGTCGACCCTGTGCCAGAAGGAGAGTGGTGCTGGAACTCCAGGAACAGGTGCAGGAGTCTCTGGCAGGTTTTGTCTCCAGGGTCGCTGCGAGTGTGGAGCGAATGGAGGAGTCCATCGCGAACATGAGCAGAGCCTTTGTGGAGGCATTGGCGCATGAACGCATCACCGCGGAAAGGATGGCAACCTCCGTGGAAAGGATGACTAACTCCGTGGTAAGGCTGTCTACCGTAGAGGAGAGGATGGTTACGGTAGAGGAGAGGATGGCTACGGCCATGGAGGAGCTTAATCGCCAGGGTATGGAAAACATGGTCATTGTTCAGAATAGAATGACATCTCTTGAGGTGCGATGGTGAGCTATTGAGCATAGAAACCAGACCTTCATGGAAATCCTCTGGAGTAGGACTTCCAGTGCAGAAACGGGTCCTCATGGCCCCCCTGAAGTGCAGCAAGGTGCTGTCAAGCCACTTGCTAGCTCTGAAGTGGAGTTGACCCATGAGAGGGATGTTGGTGGCAGACAACAAGGAAGTTGGGGCTCCTCTCCAAGCGCTCACACGAGCATGCCACTGCAAAGCCCTCGGTCAGAGCCCCACTAGAGTCCTCACCCAACTGAGATGGGCGTCTCAGCCCCTGCACAGCTGCAGGAGCAGCAGACTGTTGGTGAGCTCGCACAGGTTTGCCACCCCAGAGGACGGCCGCCAAAGATGTCGAGACAGGAGCAGCAAGAAAGTGAGCAAGGGGCCTCCACATCTGCTGAAGTCACAGGGGAAGCGCCACGTAGGAGCACGCGTAAGAGGAAGATAAAACACAATTAGTCACAAGGGTAGTCACTTGGGTGCTGTGATGTTTTGTATTTGGACCAGCCATCATTGTCATTGTATTATAAACAGATTTGATGGCAAACTGTTGAAGTTGTGGCCTGTGTCATTTTGCAAATGGGACTTTCACTTTGAGGGCTTAGGGCACCTTGCAATTGTCAGTATGGTGGTCAGAGTGATAGGAATCCGCAGGTTCTTGTCCATTGTCGATGCTCTGGTAAGAAGGTGCGAGGCAAAAGTGTTTGATTGTGCAGGCTAAGCAAATCTGGCCAACATGAGTGCGTCCCTTGCATCCTGGGCAGCAATGTGGTCGCGCGCTGGCGCCTTCTGGCCTGTGCAGCTTCAGGTGGGTGAGCAGCAGCTTGGCGCTCCTGTTGTTGCTCCTGCTGTTGGTGCTGCTGTTGTTCCAGGTTCTGCTGCTGCTGCGGCTGGTCTTCGTTTGAATCTGATGTCCAGGAGGAAAGGAATTAAACGGTCGCCATGCTTCTGGTATATGCCTCAGTTGAGGAAGCGCTCAGTCAAGGTGGGGAGAGGGGTTTCTCAGGAGGTCACACTGGAGATGGGTGTCAGGCTCTAAACTTCCACAACAATGAGTAGGCCTGCTAAAAGTTCCCCCAGACCTGAGACAACAAAGTTCTGCCACCTGCAAATGATCATCGGTGAAAAAACCTTTGTAATGGTGGAGCTGCAGCTGTTAGTAAGCAATCCAATTATGAGGCCGCCAGGATTACCTGCCGTGTTCCAGAGGAGATGTGTAGGATGGGGGAAATGTCTAAAAATCAGAAAGGCCTCTCAAAATGGGATATTAGAGGCAATTAACTGGTTGTTAAGGGCCTTAAGGACCTATCCCGCCTCTTGGAGGCGGGATAGAAAGGGGGTCAGAAAACACGCATGTGGGAAAATTGCTCGGAGGCGGGATGGAGGCGGGATCGGGCCCACCTGCCATTTTTTGAGATTTTACCACCTCACACGCCTCCAAACCCGCCTCCTCGGGCTTGGCAAAATCAAGCCCTTTGTGTCCTCCTCACAACTTGCTTTCCCACCTATCTTTGTATCGTCAGCAAATTTGTCTACAGTGCACTTGGTTCCTTCATGGATGGAAAGTACGAGGAGGAAGCGTAATGTTTGGGGGTGAGGACTGTGTGGGGAGGGGGCAGAATGTTTGGGGGTGAGGACTGTGTGGGGAGGGGGCAGAATGTTTGGGGGTGAGGACTGTGTGGGGAGGGGGTAGAATGATGGGGGGAGTGTGTGGGGAGGGGCAGAATGTTTGGGGGGAGTGTGTGGGGAGGGGCTGAGTGTGTGGGGGGAGTGTGTGGGGAGGGGAAGAATGTTTGGGGGAGTGTGGGGGGAGGGGCGGAGTGTGGGGGGAGTGTGTGGGGAGGGGCTGAATGTTTGGGGGGAGTGTGTGGGGAGGGGCGGAGTGTGGGGGGAGAGTGTGGGGAGGGGCAGAGGGTGGGGGGAGTGTGTGGGGAGGGGCTGAATGTTTGGGGGGAGTGTGTGGGGAGGGGCTGAATGTTTGGGGGGAGTGTGGGGAGGGGCAGAATGTTTGGAGGGAGTGTGTGGGGAGGGGCTGAATGTTTGGGGGGAGTGTGTGGAGGGGTAGAATGTGTGGGGGGAGTGTGTGGGGAGGGGTAGAATGTTTGGGGGGAGTGTGTGGGGAGGGGCTGAGTGTGTGGGGGGAGTGTGTGGGGAGGGGCTGAGTGTGTGGGGGGCGAATGCACTGGGATTTCGGTGTGCTGTGTAAATGTTTACAAATAGTTCTCTATTTGTCTTGCATTATATGCGGAGGATTGCAGTGCCCCTGACCCTCGGCCAGTGAGGCAGGCCTGGCTGTGACGCCCTTAACCCTTGTCTTTGTCCTTAGTCCCCAGGGGACCTTGATGGCATGAAGCCAGGCGACGATATGAGAGCACAGGTATCGCATCTCAGGTAAGGGCACGGATCACATGGGGGATAGTCTGTATCAAAGATGCAGGAAACTAGAATCCGGCTGGGTTTCCAAGAGTGCTGCAGATTCCACTGATATTGTGAAGCAGACGTGGAAAGGATATGGATCAAAGGTGGGTAAATTAAATTAAGGTACAGATCGGACGTGATCTAATTCAATGGCACAACAGGCTCGAAGGGACGGAATGGCCTTCGCCTGTTCCGGTGTTCCTGTCAGTGTCCCTGAGAAGAGGATACAATATTGAAACCAGTGGACTGCAGTCTGGAGTGGCCCAGGGGGTCCCTGTGTGTAAATACTGCCCCCTCACTGTGCAGGCTCTGCTCCCCCAGGGTCGAGTGCAATTTCCATCAGCTGCTGGTGGCTTCTTTGTAGCACTTCAACTTCAGCCCTTTCCTGTTGAAACTACAACGGCTAATGAACAATTCAGCTTGGGTTTAAGAACATAAGAAATAGGAGCAGGAGTCGGCCATACGGCCCCTCGAGCCTGCTCCACCATTTAATAAGATCATGGCTGATCACCGACCTCAACTCCACTTTCCCGCCCGATCTCCATATCCCTTGATTCCCCTAGAGTCCAAAAATCTATCGATCTCAGCCTTGAATATACTCAAAGACTCAGCATTCACAGCCCTCTGGGGCAGAGAATTCCAAAGATTCACAACCCTCTGAGTGAAGAAATTCCTCCTCATCTCAGTCTTAAATGGCCGACCCCTTATCCTGAGACTGTGACCCCTGGTTCTAGACACTCCAGCCAGGGGAAACAACCTCTCAGCATCTACCCTGTCAATCCCCTTCAGAATCTTGTATGTTTCAATGAGATCACCTCTCATTCTTCTAAACTCCAGAGAGTATAGGCTCATTCTACACAATCTCTCCTCATAGGATAGCCCTCTCATCCCAGGAATCAATCTAGTGAACCTTCGTTGCACCGCCTCCAAGGCAAGTATATCCTTCCTTAGATAAGGAGACCAAAACTGTTCTCAGTACTCCAGGTGTGGTCTCACCAAGGCCCTGTACAATAGTAGCAAGACTTCCTTACTCTTATACTCCAACCCCCTTGCAATAAAGGCCAACATGCCATTTGCCTTCCTTATTGCTTGCTGTACCTGCATGCTAGCTTTCTGTGTTTCTTGCACGAGGACACCCAAATCTCTCTGAACACCAACATTTAAAAGTTTCTCACCATTTAAAAAATATCCTGTTTTTCTATTCTTCCTACCAAAGTGAATAACCTCTCATTTCCCTACATTATACTCCATCTGCCACCTTACTGCCCACTCACATAGTCTATCTATATCCCTTTGCAGACTCTTTGGGCTCGATTTTAATAGCCCTGAGGAGGCGGGTTTGGAGGTGGGTCTGTTGGGAAAATCAGAAAAAATGGCTTCAGACACCCAACCCGCTTCCATCCCGTCCCCGCGTGATTTTCGTGAGTGTCGGGTCAGCCGCTCCCAAACTGACCCAACTGGAACCGGTGGGACAGGTAGTTAAGGCAGTTAACAGCTTGTTAACTGCCTTGCTAATCCTATTTTGATAGTAGCCATGATGTGGTGATGCCGGTGTTGGACTAGGATGGACAAATGTGAGAAGTCGCACAACACCAGGTTATAGTCCAACAGTTTTATTTGAAATTACAAGCTTTCGGAGCGCTGCTCCTTCGTCAGGTGAAGGAGCAGCGCTCCGAAAGCTTGTGATTTCAAATAAAACTGTTGGACTATAACCTGGTGTTGTGCGACTTCTCATATTTTGATTGTGGTTTCCCATTTTCATGCTTCTGGCTCCTGTTTCCCGTCTTGTCAGAAACAGGCCAGCTGCAAGGAGACGAGTTGCTGGAGGACATGATTTGTAGTCATTGTTGCAGTATGGTCACTCCTGTAACATGGCTGACATTCAAATGCAACAACTTTGTTGTTGGAGGTTTGGGATAAGATTTTGCAAATCTACTGACCTTGACTGTTCAAGCTGACAGCCATTTGCAGTGTGACCTGATTGGAATAATTTCAGACCACTTCGACTGTGCGCTTGCAAGCTTCTTGCCTCAACTGAAATCTATAGCAACGGGATGGGAAAAATTTATATCCTCTCAACCTGGTCATCAGATTCGGAGGAAGAGCAGCCGCGGCAGCACCACAACCAGCCACAACAGCAGCACCAGCACCAGGAGCGCCAACCTCCTCCTCACCCACCTGATGCTGCACAGGGCGGAGGGTCTCAGCGTAGGGCTGCACCTCGCCGCAGGAGATACCCCCAACACAGGGTTTACAGGCAGAGGATCAGCTTCCTCAACATGACTGAGCAGCAGTGCCAAAGGAGGCTGAGACTTTCGAGAGACGTAGTCGCTGACATCTGCGCAATGCTGCACCAACACCTGGAGCCCAGAGGAGCGGGTGGACACTCCTTACCAGTTGCTGTCAAAGTCACCACCGCACTCAACTTCTTTGCTTCGGGCTCCTTCCAGGGATCAGCTGCAGACATCAGCATCCTCTCCCAGTCGGCCGCACACACCTGCATCACGCAGGTCACCGATGCCCTCTTTGCAAAGGCGCACAATTACATCCACTTCTCCACGGATGGCCCAAGTGTGATGGCATGTGCGGATGGCTTTGCCAATATGGCAGACTTGCCAATGGTGCAGGGCGTCATAGACTGCACTCATGTAGCTATTAGGGCCCCCTATCACAACCCAGCTGTATTTGTTAACTGCAAGGGATTCCACTCCCTGAACATCCAACAGGAAGATCATCATGAATGTTTGCGCAAAGTATCCTGGCAGTTGCCATGACTCCTTCATCCTGCGCCAGTCTACTGTACCCCAGCTCTTCCATCCGCCAACCCAACTTTCCGGATGGCTTCTTGGCGACAAGGGCTATCCCCTGAAAAAGTGGCTCATGACACCGATGAGAAGGCCATCAAACGATGCTGAGGAGCGATACAATGTGAGTCACATATCCACCAGAAGCATCATCGAGCAAACCATCGGCTTGCTCAAAATGCGCTTCCAATGCCTGGGCAGATCTGGAGGAGCCCTGCACCAGCCAGGGTGTCTAGAATTGTCGTGGTCTGCTGAGCCCTGCACAACATCGCACAGCAGCGCGGCTTAGTGCTGCCGGATGAACAATTGGCTCAGCACACAGCCTCCTCGGAGGAAGAGGAAGAGGACGAGGAGGAGGACGGAGAGCGACGCCTTGCGGGTCCGCATGTTGCTAATCCAGCAGCAGGCGACCAGATTGCTGGCCGTCAGGCAAGGGATGCACTCATCCATGCCAGATTCGTGTAAGGTTAAGCTTCAACGACAGGTGGCTGCAGCCTTAGTTTCTGGGGCTGCCATTCCTGCAGCAGCCAGCACCTTTAAGAGAAAAAACCTAATGCTTTTGCAAAGGGAACATGGCCCTTTTAAATTTTTACCTGAAACAACGTGTCATCAGAGGCGAGAATCTGACGCTCTGCAACCAATTGCCTGGTGGGACCCGCACGTCGGCCGTAACGAGGCCAATCAAGTGAAAGTAGTAAGTGCTGGGAGGTGGCATACAGGAGCGGGCCCGCCCTCAACCCGCCTCCTCTATAAAGATCGCGGCCTTTGTGTTCTCCTCACAGCTTACTGTCCCACCTAGCTTTGTATCATCAGCAAACTTGGATACATTACACTCAGTCCAAGTCATTAATATAGATTGATTTACATCTTGACCTAACATTCATTAGTCAAGGAGACAGGATGTCTATTTACTATTTATTAAAACACTGTAATAGGACATTACATTAAGAACTGTAACAGACAGCCAAACTTCTCTCCATGAGGTAGTGGATCCAACTTGTCTGGACTTGCCCCTGCAGGCTCCAGCCCCTCCCTCTCTGTATGGCCGGGGGACTGGGTCAAAAGCAATCTCAAAACACAACACTCCTTTCCCCCAGATAAAACCCCTTAGTCCTCCAGACGTCTGGGACGGAATTTAACTCGACTTGAGCGCCGCGGGACAGGCATATTCGGGGTGTCACTGTTAGCCGCAGGAAAACCTTCCTCCGTGGTTGATGACTCTATGACACCCTCTGTGGACGTGGCTTCCGTCGTTGTTGCCGGAAGCAGGCCGTCACTGCTTGGCAGAGGTGGCGGAGACAATGGTCTAGCCTTTGATGTCTCAGTTACTCTCGCTGGAGTACGACCCCGTAGCTGGTCTACGTGGCGTCTGTGTAGCTGGCCATCAGGTGTACGGACGCTGTACGACAGGGTACCCGTGGCCTGCTCCACCACGGCAGGCATCCATTTGTCTCCTCCTGTATAGCAACGGGCAAACACAGTCTCTGACGGCTCGAACTGCCTGGCGGTGCCCTGGTGCTTCTTAGCCAGCACCTCTTGTTTTGTGTGCATCTCGTCCTTGTAGTCCGGGTGTAGCCGGTCCAGTGCAGTCGCCAGCCGGCGACCCATCAGCATCTCAGCAGGACTCTTCCCCGTTGCTGAGTTTGGTGTGGTATGCTGTGATAACAGGAACCTGGCCAATCTGGTTTGCCAGTCCCCCACCGATATCCTCACCAGTGCCTCTTTTGTGGTTTGCACCATCCTCTCTGCCTGCCCATTAGAGGAGGGGTGATAGGGCGCTGTGGTCACGTGGCGGATCCCGTTTCTGCTTGCAAAAGCCTTGAACTCCGCTGACGTGAAGGCTGCTCCATTGTCTGAAACCAGCACGTCGGGGACCCCATGTGTGGCAAACAGCAAACGCAACGTGTTGATCACTGCCCTGGATGTCATGGAGTTCATAATAGCCACCTCCAGCCATTTCGAATGCGAATCAACCACTATTAAAAAACCTTCCCCTGAAAAGGCCCTGCAAAGTCAACGTGGAGTCTTGACCATTTACGAGTGGTCCACTCCCAGGGGTGAAGGGGAGCCTTGGGTGGGCTATGGCGGGTCAGCTGACATGTCTCACAGCTCTTTACCACCTCCTCCACGTCTTGGTCCAACCCCGGCCACCAGACGTAGCTTCTCGCCAACGCCTTCATGTGCACAATCCCAGGGTGTGAGTCATGCAGCATTTTCAGCACCTCCTCTCTTGCGGCGGCAGGAACCACCACACGGCTTCCCCAGAGCACACAGTTCCTGTGTGCAGACATTTCATGGCGCCTCTGAACGAAGGGCTTGAAACGCTCCTCCTGGACCTCGGAGGACCAGCCGTGCAGCAGCCAGCGTAGCACCCGTAATAAGACTGGATCCTTCTGTGTGAGGCTGCCAATCCGCTGGGCATGGAGTGGGGCCTCCGGGACCTGCTCCAGTAGCAGCACCTCCAGGGGTGGTGGCGTCTCAGCCATCGGCCGGTTCAAAGGCAAGCGACTCAGAGCATCAGCATTAGCCAGCATCTTCCCAGGCCTGTAGCAAAGTTCATAACTGTAGGCCCCCAACATCAGACTCCACCGAAGCATACGCGGTGATATGATCAGGGGCATGGGCTTGGAGTGATGCAGGAGCCCCAAGAGTGGCTTGTGGTCCGTGTAGATGACGAACTGTCTCCCTAACAGGTACTGGCTGAACTTCTTTACCCCAAATATGATGGCTAAGGCCTCCTTGTCAATCTGGGCGTAGTTACGTTCTGTTGTTGAGAGTGTTCTTGAGGCAAAACTGATAGGCGCCTCCCGGCCATCTGGCTCTATGTGACCCAATAGAGCTCCCAGCCCGTATGGTGAGGCATCCCACACCAACACCAATGGTTTGTTTTCATCATAGTGTGCCAGAACCTTATCTGCTTGTAGCAGTTCCTTTGCCTGTCTGTAGGCTGTTTCATGATCTGAGGTCCAGTTCCACACTGTTGCTTGGTCTAACAGCCTGTGCAGTGGCTCTAAGATTGTGGCTTTGCCCTTGAGAAAACAACTGTAGAAGTTTAACAGTCCGAGGAATGCCTGCAGTTCGGTCTTGTTCTTGGGGTTGGGAGCGCTCCTGATAGCCTCCACCTTCTCCGTAGTCGGATGCACACCGTCTTTGTCCACTCGGAATCCCAAGAACTCCACCCCATTGGCAGCGAACACACATTTCTCCTTCTGAAGGCGTAGTCCTACCTCAGCCAGCCGGCGTAGTACTTCCTGCAGCCGCTCATCATGGGCTTCCTGTGTCTTGCCTGTAATTAGTATGTCATCCAGGTAAGGCTGAACTCCCAGAACACCAGCCAACAGGGTGTCCATGAACCTCTGAAAGATTGCCACAGCTGTCGACACCCCAAACTGCAGCCTTGCGGCTCGGAAAAGTCCTCTGTGGGTGTTGATTGTCAATAGCTCGGCTGACTTTTCATCCAGGACCAGTTGCTGGTATGCTTGCTTGAGATCCAGCTTGGTGAACAGGGTGCCTCCAGCCAGTGTTGAGAACAGCTCTGTAACTGTTGGTAAGGGATACACATCTGGTAGCACAGCAGTATTAACCGTACATCTGTAATCTCCACAGATTCGCAGGCCCCCATCCTTCTTTGCAATGGGCACGATAGGGGTGGCCCAACGGGAGTTCTTCACTGGTATAAGAACCCCTTGGTTCACCAGCTTATCCAGGGCCTCATCCACCTTCTTGCGCAACGCAAAAGGAACTGGTCGCGCCTTGAATAACTTAGGCGCTACCCCTGGGTCCACTTCGATTGAGACTGGCGGTCCCCGACAGGCCCCGAGCTCACCAAAAACCTCTTCATAGTTCTCCAACATAGGCATTATGGGCTGTCGCTGTACCGTGTGTACTCCTGTCACTCCAATACCAAGGGGCTCAAACCAATCTCTGCCCAGCAGGCTTGTGCCCTGCCCCGCCACCACATAAAGCGGAAGTGTGTCCTTGACTGCCCGATACTTAACTTTCACATGAATCATACCCAGCACTTGGAGTTGGGCTTGGGACCACTGCCGTAGCACGCCACTTACCTGAGCCATCACCGGGGGTTCACTTGGCCACAGCCTATTGTAAGTCTCCTCACTTATCAACGAACACGCTGAGCCTGAATCCACCTCCATGCCGAGTGGTGCCCCATTCACGATCACATTTGCTGTGTATCCCCACCGTCTGTGGTGTCGCTGCTCAGCTTCCGTGGTATACACTGTATACTCATCGTTGTCCTCCCGTGTCAGGGTGTGTGTCTGCGATGCTTGTGTTGGCTCTGCTGCAGCAGCCTGAGCTTTCTTCATGCAGACACGAGCTATGTGTCCTCTTTTCTTACAGAAATGACATACCGCTGACACAAATTTGCATGTAGTGGCACCATGGAGAGCCCCACAGCGGAAACATTTTCTTCCTGTCTGTTTAGTTGCCTCCCTGTCACTCGCAGCATCAGCTGCGTGTGTGGTCTTGTGCACACCCTCGGCGGCCCGAGGTGGCGCTGCTTCTATACGTAGCATACCTGTGTTCATCGACGCAGTCTCTGCTGCTAAAGCCTTCTCCTCGGCCAGTCGGAACGTCAGGGCCTTGTCCGCTAACAGCTGTTTCTGCAATGCCGAGTCCAGCACTCCACACACAATCCGATCACGGAGCATATTGTCTAAATGGTCACCAAAATTACAATGTACCGAGCGTTTCCTCAACTCAGCAATGTACCTTGAAATAGATTGTCCAGGCTGTTGTTTACAATTGTGAAAATGGAAACGCTGCACAATTTCTGAGGGTTTTGGGTTGAAATGTTGCTGCAGTATTTCTATCAAGTCCTTATAATCCACCTCACTAGGTTTACGAGGAACCACCAATGAACGCAGGACAGAGTAAGTAGCCGCTCCGCATACACTGAGCAACACTGAGCGCTTCTTCTCTTCTTTGTCAATATCATTGGCCTCCAAGAAACACCCCAGTCTTTCTGCGTATTCCTCCCATGAACTGTCCTCATCCCCAGAGAACTCTTCAATATGTCCCAAGGCCGTCATCGTGTTAATGTGTGCTGTCCCTTTAAGATCCACGTGGTCAGAGTTACAATAGCTAAACTCACGTTAGTTGCCTGGATGTTATTAGCTGGGTGGCCCGCTCGTCGCAATATCCAATATCAGATTCATAGGTTCGCGTCTATCTCCGTCCTTCTAGAGAGTCCGACAACCGCCTCGTCGCCAGTTTTACATCTTGACCTAACATTCATTAGTCAAGGAGACAGGATGTCTTTTTACTATTTATTAAAACACTGTAATAGGACATTACATTAAGAACTGTAACAGACAGCCAAACTTCTCTCCATGAGGTAGTGGATCCAACTTGCCTGGACTTGCCCCTGCAGGCTCCAGCCCTTCCTCTCTGTATGGCCGGGGGACTGGGTCAAAAGCAATCTCAAAACACAACAGATTGTAAATAGCTGAGGCCCCAACACTGATCCTTGCGGCACCCCACTAGTTACAGCCTGCCAACCTGAAAAAGACCCGTTTATCCCTACTCTCTGTTTTCTGTCCATTAACCAATCCTCTATCCATGCTACTATATTACCCCCAACCCCCATGAGCCCTAATCTTGTGTAATAACCTTTTATGTGGCACCTTATCAAATGCCTTTTGGAAATCCAAATATACTACATCCACTGGTTCCCCTTTATCTACCCTGTTAGTTGCATCCTCAAAAAACTCAGTAAATTTGTCAAACACGATTTCCCTTTCATAAAACCATGTTGACTCTGCCTAATCATGTTATGATTTTCTAAGTGCCCTGATAACACTTCCTTAACAATGGATTCCAGCATTTTCCTGACGACTGATGTCAGGCTAACTTGCCTGTAGTTCCTTGTTTTCTCTCTCCCTCCTTTCTTGAATAACGGTGTTACATTTTCTACCTTCCAATCCACTGGGACTGTTCTAGAATCTAGGGAATTTTGGAAGATCAAAACCAATGCATTCACTATCTCTGCAGCCACCTTTTTTAGAACCCTAGGATGTAGGCCGTCCGGTCCAGGGGATTTGTCGGCTTTTAGTCCCATTAGTTTTTCTAGTACTTTTTCTCTACTTATATTAATTACGTTAAGTTCCTCACCCTCATTAGACCCTTGGTTCCCCACCATTTTTGGTATGCTTTTTGTGTCTTCTACTGTGAAGACAGATACAAAATATTGTTTTAACGTTTCTGCCATTTCCTTATTCCCCATAATAATTTCTCCTGTCTCAGCCTTTAAGGGACCAACGTTTACTTTTGCTACTCTCTTCCTTTTTACATACTTGTAGAAGCTCTTACAATCTGTTTTTATATTTCTTGTTAGTTTTCTCTCATATTCTATTTTTTCCCTTTTTATCAATTTTTTGGTCATCCTTTGCTGGTTTCTGAAACACTCCCAATCCTCAGGCTTACTATTATTGTTTGCAACATTATAAGCTTCTTCTTTCAATCTAATGCTATCCTTAACTTCTTTAGTTAGCCACGGATGGATCACTTTTTCTGTGGAGTTTTTGTTTCTCAATGGAATGTATTTTTGTTGAGAATTATGAAATATTTCTTTAAATGCGAGCCACTGCTTATCTACCACCATACCTTTTAATCTATTTTTCCAATCTACCTTAGCCAACTCGCCCCTCATACTTATGTAATTGGCTTTATTTAAGATTAAGGGGGAAAAATTGAGTCGCGCCCACTTTGGGGCACTTACTTCGCCGGGGCGCTACTTTTAGCGCCCTGAAAAAATTAGCGCCCCCCACGGACGATTTTCCCAGGTAGTGCCCCGAGAGGGAGGACGGGCGCTACTGGAAGTGCCCTGCGTCCCTCTTGGGGCGCTACGAGCCAATATCGCGTCGCTACGTGCCGCAGTACTGCAGGCCTTCCTCCCCTTATTAAAGGGGAGGGGCCTGGCGCAGCACGTCCTGGCGCCCAGCTAGGCCACCAGGGATCGGGAGTGCCGGCAAATGAGCCCGGCACTCAAGAGGAGTGCCGGGCTCATGGAGAGCAGCCGGCACCCCGCGGGGGGGCTTCACGGGGGCCGGGAACAGCAACGAGGGCAGGTGCTGGCAGGCGGCCAGCAACAAAAATGGCCACCCGCCACCTCCCCTTTAACTAGCGCCGCCCAGGCCGCAGGTAGGCCTCCCTGACCCCGTCAGACATAGCGCCCAGCGGTAAGTCAGGGGGCGCTACTGAAGATCGCGGCCGGGGCGTGAGCGGGGTGCTGCGCACAGCGGTGGCGTTGTCGCTGGCGGCGCAGCGCCACGGGGCACTAGCGGTTACCGCCGCCGCTAACCTCCTGCTGAATTTCACGGGAGGCGTTGGTGGTGCCGCGCCCAGGTGCTAGTTGCTTTGCACCCCTTTAGCGCCCTCTTAGGGTGTTAACGGGAGGCGCAAAGCAACCGAATTTTCCCCCCAATTACTCTAGTTTCGGACTCAGGCAAGTCACTCTCAAACTTAATGTGAAATTCTATCATATGATGATCACTCTGCCCCAGAGGATCCTTTACTATGAGATTGCTAATTAACCCTGTCTTATTACACAACACAAGATCTAAAATAACCTGTTCCCTTGTTGGTTCCATGACGTATTGTTCTAGGAAACTGTCCTGGATGTATTCCATGAACTCGACCTCCACACTACCTTTGCCAATTTGATTTGGCCAGTCTATATGAAGATTAACGTCCCCCACAATTATTGCAGTACCTTTGTTGCAAGCTCCTACTATTTCTTGATTAATATTCTGTCCAACGGTATAGCTACTGTTAGGGGTCCTATATACTACTCCCACCAGTGTTTTCTGCCCCTTGTTATTCCTTATCTCCACCCATACTGATTCTACTTCCTGATCTTCCGAGCCAAGATCCGTTCTCTCTAGTGTCCTTATGTCATCCTTTATTATCAGGGCTACCCCCGTCCTTTTCCATTCTGCCTGTCTTTTCGAAACATGAAGTACCCTGGAACATTTAGTTCCCAACCTTGGTCACCTTGCAACCATGTCTCTGTAATGGCTATTAGATCAAACCCATTTATCTCTATTTGTACCACTAGTTCATCTATCTTGTTACGAATGCTTCGTGCATTTAGATAAAGAGCCATTAATTTAAATTTTTTACCATTATTCCCTGCTTTGACCTTATTCTCTGCTGCACTGCTACCGTTAAACTCACTGGGGGGAAAAATTGGTCGCGCCCCTTTGGGGCGCTAACTTCACCGGGGCACTACTTTTAGCGCCCCGAAAAAGTTAGCAGCCCTGCGCCCGAAATTCACCGGTAGCGCCCCAAGAAGGAGGCGGGGCATTACTGGAAGCGCCCCGCCTCCCTCTTGGGGCGCTGCGAGTGAATATCGTGACGCTTTGCGCCGCGGTATTGCAGGCCGTCCTCCCCTTATTAAAGGGGAGGGGCCTAGCGCAGCGCGACCCGGGGCCCAGCTGGGCCACCAGGGATCGGAGTGCTGACAAAAGAGCCCGGCACTCGAGAAATGCTGGGCTCACGGAGTGCAGCCGGCACCCCGTGGGGGGGGGGGGGGGGGGGGGGGGGGGGGGGGGGGGGCTGCACAGAAGGCCGGGGATGGCAAAGCGGGCAGGTGCTGGCAGGCGGCCAGCAACAAAAATGGCCGCCCGGCACCTTCCCTTTAACTTGCGCCTCCCCGGCCGCAGGTAGGCCCCCCTGACCCTGTCCGACATAGCGTCCGGCGGTAAGTCAGGGGGCACTACCGAAGATCGCGAGCGGGGCGCTGCGCACGACGATGATGACATTGCCGGCGGCGCAGCGCCGCGGGGCGCTAATGGTTACCGCCGCCGCTAAACTCCCGCTGAATTTTGCGGGAGGTGTTAGCGGCGCCACGACCAGACGCTAGTTGCTTTGCACCCCGTTAGATATATTTCTTAAGGCTAATGGGATCGAGGGATATGGGGAGAAGGCAGGGACAGGGTACTGAATTTGGATGATCAGCCATGATCGCATTAAATGGCAGAGCAGGCTAGAGGGGCCGAATGGCCGACTCCTGCTCCTATCTTCGATGTTCCTATGTTAGCGCCCTCTTAGGGAGGCGCAAATCAACCAAATTTTTCCCCCTCTGTCCCTTTCTGTCACACTCACTTATTTTTACCCAAATCACTACACTGCTCTATTGCCTTGACCTTTTGCTTTAGATTTCTAAATTTCCCCTCACCTGATCCATCCCCCCACTTTTTAGTTAGAGCCCGATCTACAGCCCTAGTTATTCGGTTTGCCAGGACGCTGGTTCCAGCCCGGTTTAAGTGGAGCCCGTCCCGACGGAACAGCTCCCTCTTTCCCCAGTACTGGTGCCAGTGCCCCATGAATTGAAACCCCTTCTTCCAACACCACTCTTTGAGCCATGCATTTAACTCTCTGATCTGCTTGACCCTATGCCAATTTGCACGTGGCTCAGGTAGTAATCTAGGAATTATTGCTCTTGAGGTTCTGCTTATTCATTTAGACCCTAGCTCCTCAAACTCCCTCAGCAGAACCTTATTCTTAGTTCTACCTATGTCGTTGGTTCCTACATGGACCACGACAACTGGATCCTCCCCCTCCCACTCCAAGTTCTTCTCCAGTCAATACACTTGGTGTATTGACCAGTGGTTCATTTTAGACAGGCTCAGATGGACAGGCGCTGTCTGAGGCCAGCTCATTAGCACAGGTGCAGAGTTAGACTGGTGCGGGGAGCTCACTCCAGGTGCGGAGTTAGACTGGTGAGCCAAGCTCACTCCAGGTGCGGAGTTAGACTGGTGAGCCAAGCTCACTCCAGGTGCGGAGTTAGACTGGTGAGCCGAGCTCACTCCAGGTGCAGAGTTAGACTGGTGAGCCAAGCTCACTCCAGGTGCGGGGAGCTCGCTCCAGGTGCGGAGTTAGACTGGTGAGCCAAGCTCGCTCCAGGTGCAGAGTTAGACTGGTGCGGGGAGCTCACTCCAGGTGTGGGGAGCTCGCTCCAGGTGCAGAGTTAGACTGGTGCGGGGAACTCACTCCAGGTGTGGGGAGCTCACTCCAGGTGCGGAGTTAGACTGGTGAGCCGAGCTCACTCCAGGTGCGGGAGCTCGCTCCAGGTGCGGGGAGCTCACTCCAGGTGCGGAGTTAGACTGGTGAGCCGAGCTCACTCCAGGTGCGGGGAGCTCACTCCAGGTGCGGGAGCTCGCTCCAGGTGCAGAGTTAGACTGGTGAGCCGAGCTGACTCCAGGTGCGGGAGCTCGCAGAGTTAGACTGGTGCGGGGAGCTCGCTCCAGGTGCGGGAGCTCGCTCCAGGTGCGGAGTTAGACTGGTGCGGGGAGCTCACTCCAGGTGCAGAGTTAGACTGGTGCGGGGAGCTCACTCCAGGTGCGGAGTTAGACTGGTGCGGGGAGCTCGCTCCAGGTGCGGAGTTAGACTGGTGCGGGGAGCTCGCTCCAGGTGCGGAGTTAGACTGGTGCGGGGAGCTCGCTCCAGGTGCGGAGTTAGACTGGTGCGGGGAGCTCACTCCAGGTGCGGAGTTAGACTGGTGCGGGGAGCTCGCTCCAGGTGCGGAGTTAGACTGGTGCGGGGAGCTCGCTCGCAGTGGCAAATTGTGTGAGTGAAATTTAAAGGGATGGTGTCAATTAAAGGGGAGTACCACAATAAGGTATCCAAAATTCTGAAAGCCTTTGCTGAGCCTCAAAAGGCTGAAAGGGCAGGAAGTAAGAGTGTGGTTGGCGAGAATGAAGGAGAAGGAAAGCCAAGGTTTCGGATCGAGTCTGCAGCTAGTGCTGTGGTTTCAAATGTTGCAGCAGATGGAAGAGTGAAGCATCTGGTTCTCTGCTGGCCCAGACTCTGTGAATACCGTTCCCCACAGCCATTGCCAGGAGGTGTGCTGGTACAGTTGGTGCCAATGTAGAGTCTGGCCAATCAGGGTACGTGGGCTATTGATCTGAGAGCATTGACGGACCACAACTGGCTTCTTCCGGGGAAACATCCACCCTGACAACTAATCAGGCATTCACATACCTTCGTGAATTGCCTTTGGCTCTCTGTCAAATTTTTCTGATTACGCTCAGTTTAGCACCTTGGGACGTTTGTCTACGTTAAAGGCACTATATCATAGAATCATAGAAATTTACTGCACAGCAGGACGCCATTCGGCCCATCGTGTCCGCGCCGGCCGAGAAAGAGCTCTCCAGCCTAATCCCACCTTCCAGCTCTTGGTCTGTAGCCCTGCAGGTTACAGCATTTCAAGCGCACATCCAAATACTTTTAAAATGTGACGAGGGTTTCTGCCTCTACCACCCTTTCAGGCAGTGAGTTCCAGACCCCCACCACCCTCTGGGTGAAAACATTTCTCCTCAACTCCCCTCTAAACCTTCCCCCAATCACTTTAAATCTCTGCCCCCTGATTATATAAATGCAAGTTATTGTGGTTGTTTGCTGTTTTACATTTATCCCCCTTTATCTGATTATAATCTGTTTATTTGTAAAAGCTTTTGGTGGAAGTATCGTTTAATCATTTACTCTCCATTTTGATCAGAGACATGGTGAAGAATATTGACGAAGAATTGAAAGAATTACGCAAATTCCAGCCAACGAGCAGTGAGGCTGGAAGTCAGATGCAGCAACAGGTCAGCAATCAAAGCAAACTCCTGGGAAATTTAACACAACCGGGGGAGAGTGGGATATAAAGGGGATACACAGGGAGAGTGGGATATAGAGGGGTACGGTGAGGGGGCGGGAGTGGGATATGGAGGGGTTGGATTTGTGAAAGGCAGGTCATGCCTGACGAACCCGATTGATTTTTTTGAAGAGGTGACTAAAGTAGTGGACAGGGGAATGTCTATGGATGTTATTTATATGGACTTCCAGAAGGCATTTGATAAAGTCCCACATAAGAGACTGTTAACTAAGGTAGAAGCCCATGGAATTGAGGGCAAATTATTGACCTGGTTAGGAAACTGGCTGAGCGGCAAGAGACAGAGAGCAGGGATAATGGGCAGATACTCAAATTGGCAGGATGTGACTAGTGGTGTCCCGCAGGGATCTGTGTTGGGGCCTCAACTATTCACAGTATTTATTAACGATTTAGATGATGGCATAGAAAGTCATATATCCAAATTTGCCAATGACACAAAGATAGGTAGATTTGTAGACAGTGTCGATGGAAGCATAAAATTACAAAGGAATATTGATAGATTAAGTGAATGGGCAAAACTGTGGCAAATGGATTTCAATGTAGGCAAATGTGAGGTCATCCACTTTGGACCTAAAAAGGATAGAACAGGGAACTTTCTAAATGGTGAAAGGCTAAAAACAGTGGAAGTCCAAAGAGACCTGGGGTCCAGGTACATAGATCATTAAAATGTCATGAACAGGTACAGAAAATAATCAAAAAGGCTAATGGAATGCTGGCCTTTATATCTAGAGGACTAGAATACAAGGGGGTAGAAGTCATGCTGCAGCTGTACAAAGCCCTGGTTAGACCACACCTGGAGCACTGTGAGCAGTTCTGGGCACCACACCTTAGGAAGGATATACTGGCCTTGGAGGGAGTGCAGCGTAGATTTACCAGAATGATACCCGGACTCCAAGGATTAAATTACGAGGAGAGATTACACAAATTAGGGTTATATTCCCTGGAATTTAGAAGGTTAAGGGTTGATCTGATCAAAGTTTTCAGGATATTAAGGGGAACAGATAGGGTAGATAGAGAGAAACTATTTCCGCTGGTTGGGGATTATAGGACTGGGGGCATAGTCTAAAAATTAGAGCCAGACCTTTCCGGAGTGAAATTAGGAAACACTTCTACACACAAAGGGTGGTAGAAGTTTGGGACTGTCTTCCACAAATGGCAATTGATGCTGGGGATCAATTGTTAATTTTAAATCTGAGATTGATAGATTTTTGTTAACCAAAGGTATTAAGGGATATGGGGCAAAGGCGGGTATATGGAGTTAGGTCACAGATCAGCCATAATCTCATTGACTGGTGGAACAGGCTCGAGGGGCTCAATGGCCTCCTCATGTTCCTATGTACACGGTGGGGTTATAGAGGGGTACGGGGGGGTGGGGGGAGACTGAGACACGGAGCAGACATGCTGTTGAATAGCAGGATGGGGGAGGCAGTGAGATTGAGTTCAGGATGTGGGGCATTGGGATGTTCGACAAGTTGCCAGTATGATTGTCTCCATGGTAATGTTATATTGTCTGTTTATCTCTCTATATATATATATATATATATATATATCTCACTGCATATCAATTTTTAAACTCCTTTTTTCCACACACAGAGGTTCATTGCACAGACCCCAAGATTTAATTCCACTGACACCTCACTGTCGGCGTTCCAGTGAGCACTGGTGAGAGGGTGACCGACCCCCCAGCCATGCCTGTGGGACACAAACTCCCACACTGACCTGTGCATAGGTCCCCACAGTCCCCAGCTCACAGATCATGCAGTGTGCAACAGCAGAAAAGTGCACCAACGCTCAGCGAGTTTCTCCCGTCAGTAACACACCAACAGAGCAGGAAAATTCCAGCTTCCATCTCGGCTCATTGCTGAGTCCTGGAATCACATTTATCTTCCTTAGAGAGAGACGAAATCAGCCAGGGTTCCTGCTCCTGATTACTGCCCAGTGACCCCTGGGTTAGAGAGAGACGAAATCAGCCAGGGTTCCTGCTCCTGATCACCGTCCAGTGACCCCTGGGTTAGAGAGAGGGGAAATCAGCCAGGGTTCCTGCTCCTGATCACCGTCCAGTGACCCCTGGGTTAGAGAGAGAGGGGAAATCAGCCAGGGTTCCAGCTCCTGATCACTGTCCAGTGACCCCTGGGTTAGAGAGAGGGAAAATCAGCCCGGGTTCCAGCTCCTGATCACTGTCCAGTGATCCCTGGGTTAGAGAGAGAGGAAATCAGTCAGGGTTCCTGCTCCTGATCACTGTCCAGTGACCCCTGGGTTAGAGAGAGAGGAAATCAGCCAGGGTTCCTGCTCCTGATCACTGTCCAGTGACCCCTGGGTTAGAGAAAGAGGAAATCAGCCAGGGTTCCTGCTCCTGATCACTGCCCAGTGACCCCTGGGTTAGAGAGAGGAAATCAGACAGGGTTCCTGATCCTGATCACTGTCCAGTGACCCTTGGGTTAGAGAGAGAGGGGAAATCAGTCAGGGTTCCTGCTCCTGATCACTGCCCAGTGACCCCTGGGTTAGAGAGAGGAAATCAGCCAGGGTTCCTGATCCTGATCACTGTCCAGTGACCCCTGGGTTAGAGAGAGGGGGAAATCAGTCAGGGTTCCTGCTCCTGATCACTGCCCAGTGAGTCCTGGGTTAGAGAGAGGAAATCAGCCAGGGTTCCTGATCCTGATCACTGCCCAGTGACCCTTGGGTTAGAGAGAGGGGAAATCAGCCAGGGTTCCTGCTCCTGATCACTGCCCAGTGACCCCTGGGTTAGAGAGAGAGGAAATCAGCCAGGGTTCCTGATCCTGATCACTGCCCAGTGACCCCTGGGTTAGAGAGACGAAATCAGCCAGGGTTCCTGCTCCAGATCATTGTCCAGTGACCCCTGGGTTAGAGAGAGGGGAAGCTGTCTGTCCCTCACCCTCTGGTATTGCCTTTCCCACCTGCCATCCGGTGCCAGCACTGCCCAATGGCTCAGACAAGTAGCGGCTCCACATTACTGATTATTGGAGGAATCCCGGAGTCTCTTGCCCCAGACTCACAGCCCCACAACCAGCCCCAGACCCAGCCCCAGACTCCTAGCCCAGCCCCAGACCCAGCCCCAGACTCACAGCCCCAGACCCAGCCCCAGACTCCCAGCCCAGCCCCAGACTCCCAGCCCAGCCCCAGACTCCCAGCCCAGCCCCAGACTCCCAGCCCAGCCCCAGACTCCCAGCCCAGCCCCAGACTCCCAGCCCAGCCCCAGACTCACAGCCCAGCCCCAGACTCCCAGCCCAGCCCCAGACTCAGCCCCAGACCCAGCCTCAGACTCACAGCCCAGCCCCAGACGCACAGCCCAGCCCCAGACGCACAGCCCAGCCCCAGACTCACAGCCCAGCCCCAGACTCCCAGCCCAGCCCCAGACTCCCAGCCCAGACTCACAGCCCAGCCCCAGACTCACAGCCCAGCCCCAGACTCACAGCCCAGCCCCAGACTCACAGCCCCAGACCCAGCCCCAGACTCACAGCCCAGCCCCAGACCCAGCCCCAGACTCACAGACCCAGCCCCAGACTCACAGCCCAGCCCCAGACTCCCAGCCCAGCCCCAGACCCAGCCCCAGACTCACAGCCCCAGACTCACAGCCCCAGACTCACAGCCCAGCCCCAGACCCAGCCCCAGACTCACAGCCCCAGACTCACAGCCCCAGACTCACAGCCCAGCCCCAGACTCGCAGCCCAGCCCCAGCCCCAGCCCCAGACTCCCAGCCCAGCCCCAGACTCCCAGCCCAGCCCCAGACTCCCAGCCCAGCCCCAGACTCCCAGCCCAGACCCAGACTCACAGCCCAGCCCCAGACTCACAGCCCCAGACCCAGACTCACAGCCCCAGACCCAGACTCACAGCCCCAGACCCAGCCCCAGACTCCCAGCCCAGCCCCAAACTCCCAGCCCAGCCCCAGACTCACCACCCCAGACCCAGCCCCAGACTCCGAGCCCCAGACTCCCAGCCCAGCCCCAGACTCCCAGCCCAGCCCCAGACTCCCAGCCCAGCCCCAGACTCACAGCCCAGCCCCAGACTCCCAGCCCAGCCCCAGACTCACAGCCCCAGACTCACAGCCCAGCCCCAGACTCCCAGCCCAGCCCCAGACTCAGCCCCAGACTCACAGCCCAGCCCCAGACTCCCAGCCCAGCCCCAGACTCACAGCCCCAGACCCAGACTCACAGCCCCAGACCCAGACTCACAGCCCCAGACCCAGCCCCAGACTCCCAGCCCAGCCCCAAACTCCCAGCCCCAGACTCCCAGCCCATCCCCAGACTCCCAGCCCAGCCCCAGACTCACCACCCCAGACCCAGCCCCAGACTCCCAGCCCAGCCCCAGACTCCCAGCCCAGCCCCAGACTCACAGCCCCAGACTCCCAGCCCAGCCCCAGACTCCCAGCCCAGCCCCAGACTCAGCCCCAGACTCACAGCCCAGCCCCAGACTCCCAGCCCAGCCCCAGACTCAGCCCCAGACTCCCAGCCCAGCCCCAGACTCCCAGCCCAGCCCCAGACTCCCAGCCCAGCCCCAGACTCACAGCCCCAGACTCACAGCCCAGCCCCAGACTCCCAGCCCAGCCCCAGACTCACCGCCCCAGACCCAGCCCCAGACTCACAGCCCCAGACTCCCAGCCCATCCCCAGACTCCCAGCCCATCCCCAGACTCCCAGCCCATCCCCAGACTCCCAGCCCATCCCCAGACTCCCAGCCCAGCCCCAGACTCACCGCCCCAGACCCAGCCCCAGACTCCGAGCCCCAGACTCACAGCCCCAGACTCACAGCCCAGCCCCAGACTCCCAGCCCAGCCCCAGACTAAGCCCCAGACTCCCAGCCCAGCCCCAGACTCCCAGCCCAGCCCCAGACTCACAGCCCCAGACTCACAGCCCAGCCCCAGACTCCCAGCCCAGCCCCAGACTCACAGCCCCAGACTCCCAGCCCAGCCCCAGACTCAGCCCCAGACTCACAGCCCAGCCCCAGACTCCCAGCCCAGCCCCAGACTCACAGCCCCAGACCCAGCCCCAGACTCCTAGCCCAGAATCCCTCCATTCCCCTCCACAGGATCCGATCCCATGTTTAAGTTGCGGGTTGTGGGTGTAAACTGACTCTGTTTTTCTTCCACAGTTAGACAAGTTAGGGCCAGTCCTGGAGAAAATCATGAGCTCTTCCTGTGCTCTGCTCGGAATGAGCCTCGGCCTGGAGACTGAGGCCACCTGTCCTGTCTGCAGTTTAGATGTCAGTCAAGATGCCAGCAATCTGTGTCAGCGATTTCAGAAACTGCAGGACACAGTTAACACCCTGATTGACCCAACAGGGGACAGTCCAAAGGTAGAGTACTGCGATAGACCAGGAGAGACACAGGCTAAACTAGAGTACTGTGATAGACCAGGAGAGACAGAGGCTAAACTAGAGTACTGTGATAGACCAGGAGAGACAGAGGCTAAACTAGAGTACTGTGATAGACCAGGAGAGACACAGGCTAAACTAGAGTACTGTGATAGACCAGGAGAGACACAGGCTAAACTAGAGTACTGTGATAGACCAGGAGAGACAGAGGCTAAACTAGAGTACTGTGATAGACCAGGAGAGACACAGGCTAAACTAGAGTACTGTGATAGACCAGGAGAGACAGAGGCTAAACTAGAGTACTGTGATAGACCAGGAGAGACACAGGCTAAACTAGAGTACTGTGATAGACCAGGAGAGACAGAGGCTAAACTAGAGTACTGCGATAGACCAGGAGAGACACAGGCTAAACTAGAGTACTGCGATAGACCAGGAGAGACACAGGCTAAACTAGAGTACTGCGATAGACCAGGAGAGACACAGGCTAAACTAGAGTACTGTGATAGACCAGGAGAGACACAGGCTAAACTAGAGTACTGCGATAGACCAGGAGAGACACAGGCTAAACTAGAGTACTGTGATAGACCAGGAGAGACACAGGCTAAACTAGAGTACTGCGATAGACCAGGAGAGACACAGGCTAAACTAGAGTACTGCGATAGACCAGGAGAGACACAGGCTAAACTAGAGTACTGTGATAGACCAGGAGAGACACAGGCTAAACTAGAGTACTGTGATAGACCAGGGGAGACACAGGCTAAACTAGAGTACTGCGATAGACCAGGAGAGACACAGGCTAAACTAGAGTACTGTGATAGACCAGGAGAGACACAGGCTAAACTAGAATACTGTGATAGACCAGGGGAGACACAGGCTAAACTAGAGTACTGTGATAGACCAGGAGAGACACAGGCTAAACTAGAATACTGTGATAGACCAGGGGAGACACAGGCTAAACTAGAGTACTGTGATAGACCAGGAGAGACACAGGCTAAACTAGAGTACTGCGATAGACCAGGAGAGACACAGGCTAAGGGAGAGTACTGTGATAGACCAGGAGAGACAGAGGCTAAACTAGAGTACTGTGACAGACCAGGAGAGACACAGGCTAAACTAGAGTACTGTGATAGACCAGATAGACACAGGCTAAACTAGAGTACTGTGATAGACCAGGGGAGACACAGGCTAAACTAGAGTACTGCGATAGCCCAGGGGAGACACAGGCTAAGGGAGAGTACTGTGATAGACCAGGAGAGACACAGGCTAAACTAGAGTACTGTGATAGACCAGGAGAGACAGAGGCTAAACTAGAGTACTGTGATAGACCAGGAGAGACAGAGGCTAAACTAGAGTACTGTGATAGACCAGGAGAGAGAGAGGCTAAACTAGAGTACTGTGATAGACCAGGAGAGACACAGGCTAAGGGAGAGTACTGTGATTGACCAGGGGAGACAGAGGCTAAACTAGAGTACTGTGATAGACCAGGAGAGACAGAGGCTAAACTAGAGTACTGTGATAGACCAGGAGAGACACAGGCTAAACTAGAGTACTGCGATAGACCAGGAGAGACACAGGCTAAACTAGAGTACTGTGATAGACCAGGAGAGACACAGGCTAAACTAGAGTACTGCGATAGACCAGGGGAGACAGAGGCTAAACTAGAGTACTGTGATAGACCAGGAGAGACACAGGCTAAACTAGAGTACTGTGATAGACCAGGAGAGATACAGGCTAAACTAGAGTACTGTGATAGACCAGGAGAGACACAGGCTAAACTAGAGTACTGTGATAGACCAGGAGAGACAGAGGCTAAACTAGAGTACTGTGATAGACCAGGGGAGACACAGGCTAAACTAGAATACTGTGATAGACCCGGGGAGACACAGGCTAAACTAGAGTACTGTGATAGACCAGGAGAGACACAGGCTAAACCAGAGTACTGTGATAGACCAGGGGAGACACAGGCTAAACTAGAGTACTGCGATAGACCAGGAGAGACACAGGCTAAACTAGAGTACTGTGATAGACCAGGGGAGACAGAGGCTAAACTAGAGTACTGTGATAGACCAGGAGAGACACAGGCTAAACTAGAGAACTGCGATAGACCAGGAGAGACACAGGCTAAACTAGAGAACTGCGATAGACCAGGAGAGACACAGGCTAAACTAGAGTACTGCGATAGACCAGGGGAGACACAGGCTAAACTAGAGTACTGTGATAGACCAGGAGAGACACAGGCTAAACTAGAGTACTGTGACAGACCAGGAGAGACACAGGCTAAGGGAGAGTACTGCGATAGACCAGGAGAGACAGAGGCTAAACTAGAGTACTGCGATAGACCAGGGGAGACACAGGCTAAACTAGAGTACTGCGATAGACCAGGAGAGACAGAGGCTAAACTAGAGTACTGCGATAGACCAGGAGAGACACAGGCTAAGGGAGAGTACTGTGATTGACCAGGGGAGACAGAGGCTAAACTGGAGTACTGTGAATGACCAGGAGAGACACAGGCTAAACTAGAGTACTGCGACAGACCAGGAGAGACAGAGGCTAAACTAGAGTACTGCGATAGACCAGGAGAGACACAGGCTAAGGGAGAGTACTGTGATAGACCAGGAGAGACACAGGCTAAACTAGAGTACTGCGATAGACCAGGGGAGACACAGGCTAAGGGAGAGTACTGTGATAGACCAGGAGAGACAGAGGCTAAACTAGAGTACTGCGATAGACCAGGAGAGACACAGGCTAAACTAGAGTACTGCGATAGACCAGGAGAGACACAGGCTAAACTAGAGTACTGTGATAGACCAGGAGAGACACAGGCTAAGGGAGAGTACTGTGATAGACCAGGAGAGACAGAGGCTAAACTAGAGTACTGCGATAGACCAGGAGAGACACAGGCTAAACTAGAGTACTGCGATAGACCAGGAGAGACACAGGCTAAACTAGAGTACTGTGATAGACCAGGAGAGACACAGGCTAAGGGAGAGTACTGCGATAGACCAGGTGAGACACAGGCTAAACTAGAGTACTGTGATAGACCAGGGGAGACAAAGGCTAAACTAGAGTACTGTGATAGACCAGGAGAGACAGAGGCTAAACTAGAGTACTGTGATAGACCAGGGGAGACACAGGCTAAGGGAGAGTACTGTGATAGACCAGGAGAGACACAGGCTAAACTAGAGTACTGTGATAGACCAGGAGAGACACAGGCTTAACTAGAGTACTGTGATAGACCAGGGGAGACACAGGCTAAACTAGAGTACTGTGATAGACCAGGAGAGACAGAGGCTAAACTAGAGTACTGCGATAGACCAGGAGAGACACAGGCTAAACTAGAGTACTGTGATAGACCAGGAGAGACACAGGCTTAACTAGAGTACTGTGATAGACCAGGGGAGACACAGGCTAAACTAGAGTACTGTGATAGACCAGGAGAGACAGAGGCTAAACTAGAGTACTGTGATAGACCAGGGGAGACACAGGCTAAACTAGAGTACTGTGATAGACCAGGGGAGACAGAGGCTAAACTAGAGTACTGCGATAGACCAGGAGAGACAGAGGCTAAACTAGAGTACTGTGATAGACCAGGAGAGACAGAGGCTAAACTAGAGTACTGTGATAGACCAGGAGAGACAGAGGCTAAACTAGAGTACTGTGATAGACCAGGAGAGACACAGGCTAAACTAGAGTACTGCGATAGACCAGGAGAGACACAGGCTAAACTAGAGTACTGTGATAGACCAGGAGAGACAGAGGCTAAACTAGAGTACTGTGATAGACCAGGAGAGACAGAGGCTAAACTAGAGTACCGCGATAGACCAGGAGAGACACAGGCTAAACTAGAGTACTGCGATAGACCAGGAGAGACACAGGCTAAACTAGAGTACTGTGATAGACCAGGAGAGACAGAGGCTAAACTAGAGTACTGCGATAGACCAGGAGAGACACAGGCTAAACTAGAGTACTGTGATAGACCAGGAGAGACACAGGCTAAGGGAGAGTACTGCGATAGACCAGGAGAGACACAGGCTAAACTAGAGTACTGTGATAGACCAGGAGAGACACAGGCTAAACTAGAGTACTGTGATAGACCAGGAGAGACACAGGCTAAACTAGAGTACTGCGATAGACCAGGAGAGACAGAGGCTAAACTAGAGTACTGTGACAGACCAGGAGAGACACAGGCTAAACTAGAGTACTGTGATAGACCAGATAGACACAGGCTAAACTAGAGTACTGTGATAGACCAGGAGAGACAGAGGCTAAACTAGAGTACTGCGATAGACCAGGAGAGACACAGGCTAAACTAGAGTACTGTGATAGACCAGGAGAGAGAGAGGCTAAACAAGAGTACTGTGATAGACCAGGAGAGACACAGGCTAAACTAGAGTACTGCGATAGACCAGGAGAGACACAGGCTAAACTAGAGTACTGTGATAGACCAGGAGAGACACAGGCTAAACTAGAGTACTGTGATAGACCAGGAGAGACAGAGGCTAAACTAGAGTACTGTGATAGACCAGGAGAGACAGAGGCTAAACTAGAGTACTGCGATAGACCAGGGGAGACACAGGCTAAACTAGAGTACTGTGATAGACCAGGAGAGACAGAGGCTAAACTAGAGTACTGCGATAGACCAGGGGAGACACAGGCTAAACTAGAGTACTGTGATAGACCAGGAGAGACAGAGGCTAAACTAGAGTACTGTGATAGACCAGGAGAGACACAGGCTAAACTAGAGTACTGTGATTGACCAGGGGAGACAGAGGCTAAACTGGAGTACTGTGAATGACCAGGAGAGACACAGGCTAAACTAGAGTACTGCGATAGACCAGGAGAGACAGAGGCTAAACTAGAGTACTGCGATAGACCAGGAGAGACACAGGCTAAACTAGAGTACTGTGATAGACCAGGAGAGACACAGGCTAAGGGAGAGTACTGTGATAGACCAGGAGAGACACAGGCTAAACTAGAGTACTGCGATAGACCAGGGGAGACACAGGCTAAGGGAGAGTACTGTGATAGACCAGGAGAGACACAGGCTAAACTAGAGTACTGCGATAGACCAGGGGAGACACAGGCTAAGGGAGAGTACTGTGATAGACCAGGAGAGACAGAGGCTAAACTAGAGTACTGTGATAGACCAGGAGAGACACAGGCTAAACTAGAGTACTGCGATAGACCAGGAGAGACACAGGCTAAACTAGAGTACTGTGATAGACCAGGAGAGACAGAGGCTAAACTAGAGTACTGTGATAGACCAGGGGAGACACAGGCTAAACTAGAGTACTGTGATAGACCAGGGGAGAGACACAGGCTAAACTAGAGTACTGTGATAGACCAGGAGAGACAGAGGCTAAACTAGAGTACTGTGATAGACCAGGAGAGACAGAGGCTAAACTAGAGTACTGTGATAGACCAGGAGAGACACAGGCTAAGGGAGAGTACTGTGATAGACCAGGAGAGACAGAGGCTAAACTAGAGTACTGCGATAGACCAGGAGAGACAGAGGCTAAACTAGAGTACTGTGATAGACCAGGAGAGACACAGGCTAAACTAGAGTACTGTGATAGACCAGGAGAGACACAGGCTAAACTAGAGTACTGCGATAGACCAGGAGAGACACAGGCTAAACTAGAGTACTGTGATAGACCAGGAGAGACAGAGGCTAAACTAGAGTACTGCGATACACAAGGAGAGACACAGCTAAACTAGAGTACTGTGATAGACCAGGAGAGACACAGGCTAAACTAGAATACTTGCGATAGACCCAGGGGGGAGACACAGGCTAAACTAGAGTACTGTGATAGACCAGGAGAGACACAGGCTAAATCTAGAGTACTGCGATAGACCAGGGGAGACACAGGCTAAACTAGAGTACTGTGATAGACCAGGAGAGACACAGGCTAAGGGAGAGTACTGTGATAGACCAGGAGAGACAGAGGCTAAACTAGAGTACTGTGATAGACCAGGAGAGACACAGGCTAAACTAGAGTACTGCGATAGACCAGGAGAGACACAGGCTAAACTAGAGTACTGTGATAGACCAGGAGAGACAGAGGCTAAACTAGAGTACTGCGATAGACCAGGGGAGACACAGGCTAAACTAGAGTACTGTGATAGACCAGGAGAGACAGAGGCTAAACTAGAGTACTGCGATAGACCAGGAGAGACACAGGCTAAACTAGAGTACTGCGATAGACCAGGAGAGACACAGGCTAAACTAGAGTACTGTGATAGACCAGGAGAGACACAGGCTAAACTAGAGTACTGTGTTAGACCAGGGGAAACAGAGGCTAAACTAGAGTACTGTGATAGACCAGGGGAGACACAGGCTAAACTAGAGTACTGTGATAGACCAGGAGAGACACAGGCTAAACTAGAGTACTGCGATAGACCAGGAGAGACACAGGCTAAACTAGAGTACTGCGATAGACCAGGAGAGACAGAGGCTAAACTAGAGTACTGTGACAGACCAGGAGAGACAGAGGCTAAACTAGAGTACTGTGATAGACCAGATAGACACAGGCTAAACTAGAGTACTGTGATAGACCAGGAGAGACACAGGCTAAACTAGAGTACTGCGATAGACCAGGAGAGACAGAGGCTAAACTAGAGTACTGTGACAGACCAGGAGAGACACAGGCTAAACTAGAGTACTGTGATAGACCAGATAGACACAGGCTAAACTAGAGTACTGTGATAGACCAGGAGAGACACAGGCTAAACTAGAGTACTGTGATAGACCAGGAGAGACAGAGGCTAAACTAGAGTACTGTGATAGACCAGGAGAGACAGAGGCTAAACTAGAGTACTGTGATAGACCAGGGGAGACACAGGCTAAGGGAGAGTACTGTGATCGACCAGGAGAGACACAGGCTAAACTAGAGTACTGCGATAGACCAGGAGAGACACAGGCTAAGGGAGAGTACTGTGATTGACCAGGGGAGACACAGGCTAAACTAGAGTACTGTGATAGACCAGGAGAGACACAGGCTAAACTAGAGTACTGTGATAGACCAGGAGAGACACAGGCTAAACTAGAGTACTGCGATAGACCAGGAGAGACACAGGCTAAACTAGAGTACTGCGTTAGACCAGGAGAGATACAGGCTAAACTAGAGTACTGCGTTAGACCAGGAGAGACACAGGCTAAACTAGAGTACTGCGATAGACCAGGAGAGACACAGGCTAAACTAGAGTACTGCGTTAGACCAGGAGAGATACAGGCTAAACTAGAGTACTGCGATAGACCAGGGGAGACAGAGGCTAAACTAGAGTACTGCGATAGACCAGGAGAGACACAGGCTAAACTAGAGTACTGCGTTAGACCAGGAGAGACACAGGCTAAACTAGAGTACTGCGATAGACCAGGAGAGACACAGGCTAAACTAGAGTACTGCGTTAGACCAGGAGAGATACAGGCTAAACTAGAGTACTGCGATAGACCAGGGGAGACAGAGGCTAAACTAGAGTACTGCGATAGACCAGGAGAGACACAGGCTAAACTAGAGTACTGCGTTAGACCAGGAGAGACACAGGCTAAACTAGAGTACTGCGATAGACCAGGAGAGACACAGGCTAAACTAGAGTACTGCGATAGACCAGGGGAGACACAGGCTAAACTAGAGTACTGCGATAGACCAGGAGAGACACAGGCTAAACTAGAGTACTGTGATAGACCAGGAGAGACACAGGCTAAACTAGAATACTGTGATAGACCAGGAGAGACACAGGCTAAACTAGAGTACTGTGATAGACCCGGAGAGACAGAGGCTAAACTAGAGTACTGTGATAGACCAGGAGAGACACAGGCTAAACTAGAGTACTGCGATAGACCAGGAGAGACACAGGCTAAACTAGAGTACTGTGATAGACCAGGAGAGACACAGGCTAAACTAGAGTACTGTGATAGACCAGGAGAGACACAGGCTAAACTAGAGTACTGTGATAGACCCGGAGAGACAGAGGCTAAACTAGAGTACTGTGATCGACCAGGAGAGACACAGGCTAAACTAGAGTACTGTGATAGACCCGGAGAGACAGAGGCTAAACTAGAGTACTGTGATAGACCAGGAGAGACACAGGCTAAACTAGAGTACTGCGATAGACCAGGAGAGACACAGGCTAAACTAGAGTACTGCGTTAGACCAGGAGAGACACAGGCTAAACTAGAGTACTGCGATAGACCAGGAGAGACACAGGCTAAACTAGAGTACTGTGATAGACCAGGAGAGAGAGAGGCTAAACTAGAGTACTGTGATAGACCAGGGGAGACACAGGCTAAACTAGAGTACTGTGACAGACATGGGGAGACACAGGCTAAACTAGAGTACTGTGACAGACCAGGGGAGACACAGGCTAAACTAGAGTACTGTGATAGACCAGGAGAGACACAGGCTAAACTAGAGTACTGCGATAGACCAGGAGAGACTGAGGCTAAACTAGAGTACTGCGATAGACCAGGGGAGACACAGGCTAAACTAGAGTACTGTGACAGACATGGGGAGACACAGGCTAAACTAGAGTACTGTGACAGACCAGGGGAGACACAGGCTAAACTAGAGTACTGTGATAGACCAGGAGAGACACAGGCTAAACTAGAGTACTGCGATAGACCAGGAGAGACACAGGCTAAACTAGAGTACTGTGATAGACCAGGAGAGACAGAGGCTAAACTAGAGTACTGCGATAGACCAGGAGAGACACAGGCTAAACTAGAGTACTGTGATAGACCAGGAGAGACAGAGGCTAAACTAGAGTACTGCGATAGACCAGGAGAGACACAGGCTAAACTAGAGTACTGTGATAGACCAGGAGAGACACAGGCTAAACTAGAGTACTGCGATAGACCAGGAGAGACACAGGCTAAACTAGAGTACTGTGATAGACCAGGAGAGACAGAGGCTAAACTAGAGTACTGCGATAGACCAGGGGAGACACAGGCTAAACTAGAGTACTGTGATAGACCAGGAGAGACACAGGCTAAACTAGAGTACTGCGATAGACCAGGAGAGACACAGGCTAAACTAGAGTACTGCGATAGACCAGGAGAGACACAGGCTAAACTAGAGTACTGTGATAGACCAGATAGACACAGGCTAAACTAGAGTACTGTGATAGACCAGGAGAGACAGAGGCTAAACTAGAGTACTGTGATAGACCAGGAGAGACACAGGCTAAACTAGAGTACTGTGATAGACCAGGAGAGACACAGGCTAAACTAGAGTACTGTGATAGACCAGGAGAGACAGAGGCTAAACTAGAGTACTGTGATAGACCAGGAGAGACAGAGGCTAAACTAGAGTACTGTGATAGACCAGATAGACACAGGCTAAACTAGAGTACTGTGATAGACCAGGAGAGACAGAGGCTAAACTAGAGTACTGTGATAGACCAGATAGACACAGGCTAAACTAGAGTACTGTGATAGACCAGGAGAGACAGAGGCTAAACTAGAGTACTGTGATAGACCAGGAGAGACAGAGGCTAAACTAGAGTACTGTGATAGACCAGATAGACACAGGCTAAACTAGAGTACTGTGATAGACCAGGAGAGACAGAGGCTAAACTAGAGTACTGTGATAGACCAGATAGACACAGGCTAAACTAGAGTACTGCGATAGACCAGGAGAGACACAGGCTAAACTAGAGTACTGTGATAGACCAGGAGAGACACAGGCTAAACTAGAGTACTGTGATAGACCAGGAGAGACACAGGCTAAACTAGAGTACTGTGATAGACCAGGAGAGACAGAGGCTAAACTAGAGTACTGCGATAGACCAGGAGAGACACAGGCTAAACTAGAGTACTGTGATAGACCAGGAGAGACAGAGGCTAAACTAGAGTACTGTGATAGACCAGGAGAGACAGAGGCTAAACTAGAGTACTGTGATAGACCAGGGGAGACACAGGCTAAACTAGAGTACTGTGATAGACCAGGAGAGACAGAGGCTAAACTAGAGTACTGTGATAGACCAGGAGAGACAGAGGCTAAACTAGAGTACTGTGATAGACCAGGAGAGACAGAGGCTAAACTAGAGTACCGCGATAGACCAGGAGAGACACAGGCTAAGGGAGAGTACTGTGATAGACCAGGAGAGACACAGGCTAAGGGAGAGTACTGCGATAGACCAGGGGAGACACAGGCTAAACTAGAGTACCGCGATAGACCAGGAGAGACACAGGCTAAGGGAGAGTACTGTGATAGACCAGGAGAGACACAGGCTAAACTAGAGTACTGTGATAGACCAGGAGAGACACAGGCTAAACTAGAGTACTGCGATAGACCAGGGGAGACACAGGCTAAACTAGAGTACCGCGATAGACCAGGAGAGACACAGGCTAAACTAGAGTACCGCGATAGACCAGGAGAGACAGAGGCTAAACTAGAGTACTGTGATAGACCAGGGGAGACACAGGCTAAACTAGAGTACTGCGATAGACCAGGAGAGACACAGGCTAAACTAGAGTACTGTGATAGACCAGGGGAGACACAGGCTAAACTAGAGTACTGTGATAGACCAGGAGAGACACAGGCTAAACTAGAGTACTGTCATAGACCAGGAGAGACAGAGGCTAAACTAGAGTACTGTGATAGACCAGGAGAGACACAGGCTAAGGGAGAGTACTGTCATAGACCAGGAGAGACACAGGCTAAACTAGAGTACTGTGATAGACCAGGAGAGACAGAGGCTAAACTAGAGTACTGCGATAGACCAGGGGAGACACAGGCTAAGGGAGAGTACTGTGATTGACCAGGAGAGACAGAGGCTAAACTAGAGTACTGTGATAGACGAGGAGAGACACAGGCTAAACTAGAGTACTGTGATAGACCAGGAGAGACACAGGCTAAACTAGAGTACTGTGATAGACCAGGAGAGACACAGGCTAAGGGAGAGTACTGTGATAGACCAGGAGAGACAGAGGCTAAACTAGAGTACTGCGATAGACCAGGGGAGACACAGGCTAAGGGAGAGTACTGTGATTGACCAGGAGAGACAGAGGCTAAACTAGAGTACTGTGATAGACGAGGAGAGACACAGGCTAAACTAGAGTACTGTGATAGACCAGGGGAGACACAGGCTAAACTAGAGTACTGTGATAGACGAGGAGAGACACAGGCTAAACTAGAGTACTGTGATAGACCAGGAGAGACACAGGCTAAACTAGAGTACTGCGATAGACCAGGGGAGACAGAGGCTAAACTAGAGTACTGCGATAGACCAGGGGAGACAGAGGCAAAACTAGAGTACTGCGATAGACCAGGAGAGACACAGGCTAAACTAGAGTACTGTGATAGACCAGGGGAGACACAGGCTAAACTAGAGTACTGTGATAGACCAGATAGACACAGGCTAAACTAGAGTACTGTGATAGACCAGGAGAGACACAGGCTAAACCAGAGTACTGTGATAGACCAGGAGAGACACAGGCTAAACTAGAGTACTGTGATAGACCAGAGAGACACAGGCTAAACCAGAGTACTGTGATAGACCAGATAGACACAGGCTAAACTAGAGTACTGTGATAGACCAGGAGAGACACAGGCTAAACCAGAGTACTGTGATAGACCAGGAGAGACACAGGCTAAACTAGAGTACTGTGATAGACCAGGAGAGACACAGGCTAAACTAGAGTACTGTGATAGACCAGGAGAGACACAGGCTAAACTAGAGTACTGTGATAGACCAGATAGACACAGGCTAAACTAGAGTACTGTGATAGACCAGGAGAGACACAGGCTAAACCAGAGTACTGTGATAGACCAGGAGAGACACAGGCTATACTAGAGTACTGTGATAGACCAGATAGACACAGGCTAAACTAGAGTACTGTGATAGACCAGGAGAGACAGAGGCTAAACTAGAGTACTGCGATAGACCAGGAGAGACAGAGGCTAAACTAGAGTACTGTGATCGACCAGGAGAGACACAGGCTAAACTAGAGTACTGTGATAGACCAGATAGACACAGGCTAAACTAGAGTACTGTGATCGACCAGGAGAGACACAGGCTAAACTAGAGTACTGCGATAGACCAGGGGAGACAGAGGCTAAACTAGAGTACTGCGATAGACCAGGAGAGACACAGGCTAAACTAGAGTACTGTGATAGACCAGGAGAGACAGAGGCTAAACTAGAGTACTGTGATAGACCAGGAGAGACACAGGCTAAGGGAGAGTACTGCGATAGACCAGGAGAGACACAGGCTAAACTAGAGTACTGCGATAGACCAGGAGAGACAGAGGCTAAACTAGAGTACTGCGATAGACCAGGAGAGACACAGGCTAAACTAGAGTACTGTGATAGACCAGGAGAGAGAGAGGCTAAACTAGAGTACTGTGATAGACCAGGAGAGACACAGGCTAAGGGAGAGTACTGCGATAGACCAGGAGAGACACAGGCTAAACTAGAGTACTGCGATAGACCAGGAGAGACAGAGGCTAAACTAGAGTACTGCGATAGACCAGGAGAGACACAGGCTAAACTAGAGTACTGTGATAGACCAGGAGAGACAGAGGCTAAACTAGAGTACTGCGATAGACCAGGAGAGACACAGGCTAAACTAGAGTACTGTGATAGACCAGGAGAGACAGAGGCTAAACTAGAGTACTGCGATAGACCAGGAGAGGTACAGGCTAAACTAGAGTACTGCGATAGACCAGGAGAGACACAGGCTAAGGGAGAGTACTGCGATAGACCAGGAGAGACACAGGCTAAACTAGAGTACTGCGATAGACCAGGAGAGACACAGGCTAAACTAGAATACTGTGATAGACCAGGAGAGATACAGGCTAAACTAGAGTACCGCGATAGACCAGGAGAGACACAGGCTAAACTAGAGTACTGCGATAGACCAGGAGAGACAGAGGCTAAACTAGAGTACTGCGATAGACCAGGAGAGACACAGGCTAAACTAGAGTACCGCGATAGACCAGGAGAGATACAGGCTAAACTAGAGTACTGCGATAGACCAGGAGAGACACAGGCTAAGGGAGAGTACTGTGATAGACCAGGAGAGACAGAGGCTAAACTAGAGTACTGCGATAGACCAGGAGAGACACAGGCTAAACTAGAGTACTGTGATAGACCAGGAGAGACACAGGCTAAACTAGAGTACTGCGATAGACCAGGAGAGACACAGGCTGAACTAGAGTACTGCGATAGACCCAGAGAGACACAGGCTAAACTAGAGTACTGTGATAGACCAGGAGAGACAGAGGCTAAACTAGAGTACTGTGATAGACCAGGAGAGACACAGGCTAAACTAGAGTACTGTGATAGACCCGGAGAGACACAGGCTAAACTAGAGTACTGCGATAGACCAGGGGAGACACAGGCTAAACTAGAGTACTGTGATAGACCAGGAGAGACAGAGGCTTAACTAGATTACTGTGATAGACCAGGGGAGACAGAGGCTAAACTAGAGTACTGCGATAGACCAGGAGAGACACAGGCTAAACTAGAGTACTGTGATAGACCAGGGGAGACAGAGGCTAAACTAGAGTACTGCGATAGACCAGGGGAGACACAGGCTAAACTAGAGTACTGTGATAGACCAGGAGAGACACAGGCTAAACTAGAGTACTGTGATAGACCAGGAGAGACACAGGCTAAACTAGAGTACTGTGATAGACCAGGAGAGACACAGGCTAAACTAGAGTACTGTGATAGACCAGGAGAGACACAGGCTAAACTAGAGTACTGCGATAGACCAGGAGAGACACAGGCTAAACTAGAGTACTGTGATAGACCAGGAGAGACACAGGCTAAACTAGAGTACTGCGATAGACCAGGAGAGACAGAGGCTAAACTAGAGTACTGTGATAGACCAGGAGAGACACAGGCTAAACTAGAGTACTGCGATAGACCAGGAGAGACAGAGGCTAAACTAGAGTACTGTGATAGACCAGGAGAGACACAGGCTAAACTAGAGTACTGTGATAGACCAGGGGAGACAGAGGCTAAACTAGAGTACTGCGATAGACCAGGGGAGACACAGGCTAAACTAGAGTACTGTGATAGACCAGGAGAGACAGAGGCTAAACTAGAGTACTGTGATAGACCAGGAGAGACAGAGGCTAAACTAGAGTACTGTGATAGACCAGGAGAGACACAGGCTAAACTAGAGTACTGTGATAGACCAGGAGAGACAGAGGCTAAACTAGAGTACTGTGATAGACCAGGAGAGACAGAGGCTAAACTAGAGTACTGTGATAGACCAGGGGAGACACAGGCTAAACTAGAGTACTGTGATAGACCAGGAGAGACAGAGGCTAAACTAGAGTACTGCGATAGACCAGGAGAGAGAGAGGCTAAACTAGAGTACTGTGATAGACCAGGAGAGACACAGGCTAAACTAGAGTACTGTGATAGACCAGGAGAGAGAGAGGCTAAACTAGAGTACTGTGATAGACCAGGAGAGACACAGGCTAAACTAGAGTACTGTGATAGACCAGGAGAGACACAGGCTAAACTAGAGTACTGCGATAGACCCAGAGAGACACAGGCTAAACTAGAGTACTGTGATAGACCAGGAGAGACACAGGCTAAGGGAGAGTACTGCGATAGACCAGGCGGGACACAGGCTAAACTAGAGTACTGCGATAGACCAGGAGAGACAGAGGCTAAACTAGAGTACTGTGATAGACCAGGAGAGACAGAGGCTAAACTAGAGTACTGTGATAGACCAGGGGAGACACAGGCTAAACTAGAGTACTGTGATAGACCAGGGGAGACACAGGCTAAACTAGAGTACTGTGATAGACCAGGAGAGACACAGGCTAAACTAGAGTACTGTGATAGACCAGGAGAGACAGAGGCTAAACTAGAGTACTGTGATAGACCAGGAGAGACACAGGCTAAACTAGAGTACTGCGATAGACCAGGAGAGACACAGGCTAAACTAGAGTACCGCGATAGACCAGGAGAGACAGAGGCTAAACTAGAGTACTGTGATAGACCAGGAGAGACACAGGCTAAACTAGAGTACCGCGATAGACCAGGAGAGACAGAGGCTAAACTAGAGTACTGCGATAGACCAGGAGAGACACAGGCTAAACTAGAGTACTGTGATAGACCAGGAGAGACAGAGGCTAAACTAGAGTACTGTGATAGACCAGGAGAGACAGAGGCTAAACTAGAGTACTGCGTTAGACCAGGAGAGACACAGGCTAAGGGAGAGTACTGCGATAGACCCAGAGAGACACAGGCTAAACTAGAGTACTGTGATAGACCAGGAGAGACAGAGGCTAAACTAGAGTACTGCGATAGACCAGGGGAGACACAGGCTAAACTAGAGTACTGCGATAGACCAGGAGAGACACAGGCTAAGGGAGAGTACTGTGATAGACCAGGAGAGACAGAGGCTAAACTAGAGTACTGCGATAGACCAGGGGAGACACAGGCTAAACTAGAGTACTGTGATAGACCAGGAGAGACACAGGCTAAACTAGAGTACTGTGATAGACCAGGAGAGACACAGGCTAAACTAGAGTACTGTGATAGACCAGGAGAGACAGAGGCTAAACTAGAGTACTGTGATAGACCAGGAGAGACAGAGGCTAAACTAGAGTACTGCGATAGACCAGGAGAGACAGAGGCTAAACTAGAGTACTGTGATAGACCAGGAGAGACACAGGCTAAACTAGAGTACTGTGATAGACCAGGAGAGACACAGGCTAAACTAGAGTACTGTGATAGACCAGGAGAGACAGAGGCTAAACTAGAGTACTGTGATAGACCAGGAGAGAGAGAGGCTAAACTAGAGTACTGTGATAGACCAGGAGAGACACAGGCTAAACTAGAGTACTGCGATAGACCAGGGGAGACAGAGGCTAAACTAGAGTACTGCGATAGACCAGGAGAGACACAGGCTAAACTAGAGTACTGCGATAGACCAGGAGAGACAGAGGCTAAACTAGAGTACTGTGATAGACCAGGAGAGACACAGGCTGAACTAGAGTACTGTGATAGACCAGGGGAGACACAGGCTAAACTGGAGTACTGCGATAGACCAGGAGAGACAGAGGCTAAACTAGAGTACTGCGATAGACCAGGAGAGACACAGGCTAAACTAGAGTACTGTGATAGACCAGGAGAGACACAGGCTAAACTAGAGTACTGTGATAGACCAGGAGAGACACAGGCTAAACTAGAGTACTGTGATAGACCAGGAGAGACACAGGCTAAACTAGAGTACTGTGATAGACCAGGAGAGACACAGGCTAAACTAGAGTACTGTGATAGACCAGGAGAGACACAGGCTAAACTAGAGTACTGCGATAGACCAGGAGAGACACAGGCTAAACTAGAGTACTGTGATAGACCAGGAGAGACACAGGCTAAACTAGAGTACTGTGATAGACCAGATAGACACAGGCTAAACTAGAGTACTGTGATAGACCAGGAGAGACACAGGCTAAACTAGAGTACTGTGATAGACCAGGAGAGACACATGCTAAACCAGAGTACTGCGATAGACCAGGAGAGACACAGGCTAAACTAGAGTACTGTGATAGACCAGGAGAGACACAGGCTAAACTAGAGTACTGTGATAGACCAGGAGAGACAGAGGCTAAACTAGAGTGCTGTGATAGACCACGAGAGACACAGGCTAAACTAGAGTACTGTGATAGACCAGGAGAGACAGAGGCTAAACTAGAGTACTGTGATAGACCAGGAGAGACACAGGCTAAACTAGAGTACTGTGATAGACCAGGGGAGACACAGGCTAAACTAGAGTACTGCGATAGACCAGGAGAGACAGAGGCAAAACTAGAGTACTGCGTTAGACCAGGAGAGACACAGGCTAAACTAGAGTACTGTGATAGACCAGGAGAGAGAGAGGCTAAACTAGAGTACTGTGATAGACCAGGAGAGACACAGGCTAAACTAGAGTACTGTGATAGACCAGGAGAGACACATGCTAAACCAGAGTACTGTGATAGACCAGGAGAGACACAGGCTAAACTAGAGTACTGCGATAGACCAGGAGAGACACAGGCTAAACTACAGTACTGTGATAGACCAGATAGACACAGGCTAAACTAGAGTACTGTGATAGACCAGGAGAGACAGAGGCTAAACTAGAGTGCTGTGATAGACCAGGAGAGACACAGGCTAAAGTAGAGTACTGCGATAGACCAGGAGAGGTACAGGCTAAACTAGAGTACTGTGATAGACCAGGAGAGACACAGGCTAAACCAGAGTACTGTGATAGACCAGGAGAGACACAGGCTAAACTAGAGTACTGCGATAGACCAGGAGAGACAGAGGCTAAACTAGAGTACTGTGATAGACCAGGAGAGAGAGAGGCTAAACTAGAGTACTGTGATAGACCAGGAGAGAGAGAGGCTAAACTAGAGTACTGTGATAGACCAGGAGAGACACAGGCTAAACTAGAGTACTGTGATAGACCAGGAGAGACACAGGCTAAACTAGAGTACTGCGATAGACCAGGAGAGACACAGGCTAAACTAGAGTACTGCGATAGACCAGGGGAGACACAGGCTAAGGGAGAGTACTGCGATAGACCAGGAGAGACACAGGCTAAACGAGAGTACTGCGATAGACCAGGAGAGACACAGGCTAAACTAGAGTACCGCGATAGACCAGGAGAGATACAGGCTAAACTAGAGTACTGCGATAGACCAGGAGAGACACAGGCTAAGGGAGAGTACTGTGATAGACCAGGAGAGACAAAGGCTAAACTAGAGTACTGTGATAGACCAGGAGCGACACAGGCTAAGGGAGAGTACTGCGATAGACCAGGAGAGACACAGGCTAAGGGAGAGTACTTCAAACAGCACTGACTGTTACACATGCCCGCCACAGATGATCTGCCACTGCTGTTATTTCCCACTCAGCCCAGTCAGGATACCTGTGAGCAGAGTCCAGGAATTTTACCAGTGAAGGGAACTCTGTCACACCAGGGCTGTGCAAATATTCCAGATTTTGAAGGGAAATTAATTGGGAAAATAGCTTCCTGTGGTGCTGGCTTTGAATCCCAGAGGTGTGACCTGCTCACTGTGTAGCGAGCTGTACTGGGACCAAGAGCGATCAAACATCCCATACATGTCTAAAGAATCATAGAATCTCACAGCACTGAAGGAGGCCATTCGGCCCATCGTGCCTGTGCCAGCTCTTTGAAAGAGCTCTCCAATTAGTCCCACTCCCCCCTGCTCTTTCCCCAGAGCTCTGCAATTTCCCCCCTTCAAGTATTTCTCCAATTCTCTTTTGAAAGTTATTATTGAATCTGCTTCCACCGCCCTTTCAGGCAGCGCGTTCCAGATCACAACAACTCGCTGCATAAAAAAATTCTCCTCATCTCCCCTCTGGTTCTTTTGCCAATTATCTTAACTCTGTGTCCTCTGGTTACTGACCCTCCTGCCACTGGAAACAGTTTCTCCTTATTTACTCTATCAAAACCCCTCATAATTTTGAACAGCTCTGTCAAATCACCCCTTAACCTTCTCTGCTCTAAGGAGAACAATCCCAGCTTCTCCAGTCTCTCCATATAACTGAAGCCCCTCATCCCTGGAACCATTCTGGTCAATCTCCTCCGCACCCTCTCCAAGGCCTTGACATCCTTCCTAAAGTGCGATGCCCAGAATTGGACACAATACTCCAGCTGGGGCCGAACCAGTGTTTATAAAGGGTTAGCAGAACTGCCTTGCTTCTGTACTCTATTCCTCTATTAATAAAGCCCAGGATCACCTGTGCTTTTTAACAGCCTTCTCAACTTGTCCCGTCACCTTCAAAGACTTGTGTACATCCACCCCCCGGTCTCTCTGTTCCTGCACCCCCTTTAAAATTGCACCATTTAGTTTATATTGTCTCTCCTCATTCTTCTTTCCAAAATGAATCACTTCACACTTCTCTGTGTTAAATTCCATCTGCCATGTGTCTGCCCATTTCACCAGTCTGTCTGTGCCCTCCTGAAGTCTGTTACAATCCTCCTCATTGTTTACTACATTTCCGAGTTTTGTATCATCTGCAAACTTGAAATTGTGCCCTGTATACCCAAGTCATTAATATATATCAAAAAGAGCAGTGGTCCTAATACCGACCCCTGGGGGACACCACTGTACACCTCCCTCCAGTCTGAGAAACAACCGTTCACCACAACTCTCTGTTTTCTGTCCCTTAGCCAATTTCCTATCCAAACTGCCACTATTCCTTTAATCCCAGGGGCTTTAGTTTTGCGAACAAGTCTATTATATGGCACTTTATCATCTGCTGCCAAAGCAATTTAGCACCGTGTTTCTGGAGTTTTGGTGCTGCACAGATAAGCAGGCACAGCCCAGAGCAGTGAGGTAAAACAGCACTGGGGATTGGCCCCATCACCCTCCCTCCCTCCCCTCCCCCCCTCCACTCTCCCCTCTCCACTCTCCCCTCTCCCTCCTCCCCCCCTCCAGTCTCCCCTCTCCCTCCTCCCCCCCTCCAGTCTCCCCTCTCCCTCCTCCCCCCCTCCACTCTCCCCTCTCCCTCCTCCCCCCCTCCACTCTCCCCTCTCCCTCCTCCCCCCCTCCACTCTCCCCTCTCCCTCCCCCCCTCCACTCTCCCCTCTCCCTCCTCCCCCCTCCACTCTCCACTCTCCCTCCTCCCCCCCTCCACTCTCCCCTCTCCCTCCTCCCCCCCTCCACTCTCCCCTCTCCCTCCCCCCCTCCACTCTCCCCTCTCCCTCCTCCCCCCTCCACTCTCCCCTCTCCCTCCTCCCCCCCCCTCCACTCTCCCCTCTCCCTATCACCCTCCCTCCTCCCCCCCTCCCCTCTCCCTCCTCCCCCCTCCACTCTCCCCTCTCCCTATCACCCTCCCTCCCCCATCCACTCTCCCCTCTCCCTCCCTCCCCCCATCCACTCTCCCCTCTCCCGCCTCCCCCTCCACTCTCCCCTCTCCCTCCTCCCCCCCTCCACTCTCCCCTCTCCCTATCACCCTCCCTCCTCCCCCCCTCCACTCTCCCCTCTCCCTCCTCCCCCCTCCACTCTCCCCTCTCCCTCCTCCCCCCATCCACTCTCCCCTCTCCCTCCCTCCCCCCATCCACTCTCCCCTCTCCCGCCTCCCCCCTCCACTCTCCCCTCTCCCTCCTCCCCCCCTCCACTCTCCCCACTCCCTCCTCCCCCCCTCTACTCTCCCCTCTCCCTCCTCCCTCTCTCTCCTCCCCCCTCCACTCTCCCCTCTCCCTCCTCCCCCCCTCCACTCTCCCCTTTCCACTCTCCCCTCTCCCTCTTCCCCCTCCCTCCCTCCACACTCCCCTCTCCCTCCTCCCCCCCTCCACTCTCCCCTCTCCCTCCTCCCCCTCCCTCCCCTCACCCCCTCCACTCTCCCCTCTCCCTCCTCCCCCCCTCCACTCTCCCCTCTCCCTATCACCCTCCCTCCCCCCCTCCACTCTCCCCTCTCCCCCTCCCCCTCCCTCCCTCTCCCTCCTCCCCCTCCCTCCCCTCCCCCCTCCACCCTCCCTCCCCTCCCCCCCTCCACTCTCCCCTCTCCCCTCTCCCTCCTCCCCCTCCCTCCACTCTCCCCTCTCCCCCTCCCTCCCTCTCCCTATCTCCCTATCCCCCTCTCCCTCTCCCTATCCCCCTCTCCCCCTCTCCCCCTCTCCCCCTCTCCCCCTCTCCCTCTCCCCCTCTCCCTCTCCCCCTATCCCCTTCTCCCCCTCTCCCCCTCTCCCCTCTCCCCTCTCCCCCTCTCCCTCTCCCCCTCTCCCTCTCCCCCTCTCCCTATACCCCTCTCCCTATCCCCCATCCCCCTCTCCCTATCTCCCTCTCCCTATCTCCCTATCCCCCTCTCCTTATCCCCCTCTCCCTATCCCCCTCTCCCTCTCTCCCCCCCCACCTTCTCCCCCTCTCCTTTCCCCTCCCTCTCCCCTCTCCACTCTCTCCTTCCCTAGAGCAGAGACGTTTGAGAGGAGATTTGATAGAGGTGTTCAAAATCATGAGGGGTCTGGACAGAGTAGAGAGAAATTGTTCCCAATGGCAGAAGGGTTGAGAACCAGAGGTGATTGGTAAAAGAACCAAAGGCAACATAAGGAAAACATTTTTACATCGCGAGTGGTTAGGATCTGGAATGCACTGCCTGAGAGGGCGGTGGAGGCAGACTCAATCATGGCTTTCAAAAGGGAGTTGGATAAGTACCTGAAAGAAAAATATTTGCAGGGCTCCGGGGAAAGGGTGGGGGAGTGGGACTAGCTGAGAGCCGGCACGGGCTCGACGGGACGAATGGCCTTCTTCCATGCTGTAACCATTCTATGATTCTCCCCGTTCCCTCTCTCCGCTGTGCTGCCATGTGTACAACTGCATCTCATTGGATTGTTGCAGGACCAGGATTTGCGCAGCCAGGTGCAGAATAACATCGTGCAGCTGCAAGCAGAGTGTGAGAAGCTTAACGGCATGACCAGCCAGCTGCTGCAGGATGACCAAGCGCACCAGAAGAATATCGAGGTAGGTGACTCTGGGAGTGAATCTGGACCCGCTCACTGGTGACTCTGGGAGTGAATCTGGACCCGCTCACTGGTGACTCTGGGAGTGAATCTGGAGCCCGCTCACTGCCCTCATCATCTACCAGCAGAGAGAATTCTCGGCTGGGACTTCACAGGAACAGTTCGGACTGGGATCCACGTGTGATCTGAATGTGGATCGGGATCGGGATCAGGTGCAGGTGTGATCCAACTGTGGATCGGGACCGGGTCCACGTGTGATCTGAGTGTAGATCGGGATCGGGTCCAGGAGTTTGTTTTTAATTTGTTCCTGGGATGTAGGTGTCGCTGGCAAGGCCAGCATTTATTGCCCATCCCTAGTTGCCTTTGAGAAGGTGGTGGTGAGCCGCCTTCTTGAACCGCTGCAGTCCGTGTGGTGAAGGTACTCCCACAGTGCTGTTAGGGAGGGAGTTCCAGGATTTTGACCCAGCGACGATGAAGGATCGGCGATATACTTCCAAGTCAGGATGGTGTGTGACTTGGAGGGGAACTTGGAGGTGGTGATGTTCCCATGCGCCTGCTGCCCTTGTCCTTCTAGGTGGAAGAGGTCGCGGGTTTGGGAGGTGCTGCCTAAGAAGCCTTGGCGAGTTGCTGTAGTGCATCTTGTAGATGGTACACACTGCAGCCACGGTGCGCCGGTGGTGGAGGGAGTGAATGTTTAAGGTGGTGGATGGGGTGCCAATCAAATGGGCTGCTTTGTCCTGGATGGAATCAAGCTTCTTGAGTGTTGTTGGAGCTGCACTCATCCAGGCAAGTGTAGAGTATTCCATCACACTCCTTACTTGTGCCTTGGAGATGGTGGAAAGGCTTTGAGGAGTCAGGAGGTGAGACACTCGCCACAGAATACCCAGCATCTGACCTGCTCTTGTTGCCACAGTATTTATGTGGCTGGTCCAGTTAAGTTTCTGGTCAATGGTGACCCCCAGGATGTTGATGGTGGGGGATTCGGCGATGGTAATGCCGTTGAATGTCAAGGGGCGGTGGTTAGACTCTCGCTTGTTGGAGATAGTCATTGCCTGGCACTTGTGTGGCGCGAATGTTACTTGCCACTTATCAGCCCAAACCTGAACGTCATCCAGGTCTTGCTGCATTCAGGCATGGACTGCTTCATTATCTGAGGAGTTGTGAATGGCACTGAACACTGTGCAATCATCAGCGAACATCCCCATTTCTGACCTTATGATGGAGGGAAGGTCATTGATGAAGCAGCTGAAGATGGTTGGGCCTAGGACACTGCCCTGAGGAACTCCTGCAGCGATGTCCTGGGGCTGAGATGATTGGCCTCCACGACAAAGCTGGGTGGGAATGTAAGTTGTGAGGAGAATGCAAAGAGGCTTCAAGGGGATATAGACAGGCTGAGTGAGTGGGCAAGAACATGGCAAATGGAATATAATGTGGAGAAATCTGAAGTTATCCACTTTGGTAGGAAAAATAGAAAAGCTGAGTATTTTTTAAATGGTGAGAGATTGGGAAATGTTGGTGTTCAGAGGGACCTGGGTGTCCTTGTACACGAATCACTGAAAGTTAACATGCAGGTACAGCAAGCAATTAGGAAGGCAAATGGTATGTTGGCCTTTATTACAAGAGGATTTGAATATAACAGTAAAGACATCTTACTGCAATTATATAGGGCCCTGGTGAGACCACACCTGGAGTATTGTGTACAGTTTTGGTCTCCTTACCGAAGGAAGGATATACTTGCCATAGAGGGAGTGCAACAAAGGTTCACCAGACTGATTCCTGGGATGGGGGGATTGTCCTATGAGGAGAGATTGAGTAGACTAGGCCTATATTCTCTGGAGTTTAGAAGAATGAGAGGTGATCTCATTGAAACATACAAAATTCTTACAGGGCTTGACAGGGTAGATGCAGGGAGGATGTTTCCCCTGGCTGGGGAATCTAGAACCAGGGGTCACAGTCTCAGAATAAGGGGTTGGCCATTCAGGACTTCAAGAGGACATAGACAGGCTGGTGAAATGGGCGGACATGTGCCAGATGAAATTTAATGCAGAAAAGTGCGAAGTGATACATTTTGGTAGAAAGAATGAGGAGAGGAAATATAAACTAAATGGTACAATTCTAAAGGGGGGTGCATGAACAGAGAGACCTGGGCGTATATGTGCACAAATCGTTGAAAGTGGCAGGGCAGGTTGAGAAAGCAGTTAAAAAGGCATATGGGATCCTGGGCTTCATAAATAGAGGCATAGAGTACAAAAGTGTGGAAATTATGATGAACTTGTATAAAACACTGGTTCGGCCCCAACTGGAGTATTGTGTCCAATTCTGGGCACCGCACTTTACGAAGGATGTGAAGGCTTTAGAGAGGGTGCAGAAAAGATTTACAAGAATGATTCCAGGGATGAGGGACTTCAGTTACGTGGATAGACTGGAGAAGCTGGGATTGTTCTCCATGGAGCAGAGAAGATTGAGAGGAGATTTGATAGAGGTGTTCAAAATCATGAGGGGTCTGGACAGAGTAGATCGAGAGAAACTGTTCCCATTGGTGGAAGGGTCAAGAACCAGAGGACACAGATTTAAGGTGATTGGTAAAAGAACCAAAGGCGACGTAAGAAAAAACTTTTTTACGCAGCGAGTGGTTTGGATCTGGAATGCACTGCCCGAAAGGGTGGTGGAGGCAGATTCAATCACAGCTTTCAAAAGGGAATTGGCTAAGTACCTGAAGGAAAGAAATTTGCAGGGCTACAGTGAAAGGGCGGGGGAGTGGGACTAGCTGAAGTGCTCTTGCAGAGAGCCGGCATGGGCTCGACGGGCCGAATGGCCGCCTTCTGTGCTGTAACCATTCTAGGATTCTAAAAGGAGAAATTTCTTCACACAGAGGGTGGTGAATCTTTGGAATTCTCTACCCCAGAAGGCAGTGGAGGCTCAGTCGTTGAGTATATTCAAGACAGAGATCGATAGACTCTGGGATATTAAGGGAATCAAGGGATATGGGGATAGTGCAGAAAAGTGGAGTTGAGGTAAAAGATCAGCCATGATCTTATTGAATGGTGGAGCAGGCTCGAGGGGCCGAATGGCATACTCCTGCTCCAATTTCTTATGTTCTTATGTCCTGGGGCTGAGATGATTGGCCTCCAACAACCACAACCATCTTCCTTTGTGCTCGGTATGACTCCAGCCAGTGGAGCGTTTTCCCCCCGATTCCCATTGATTTCAGTTTTACTAGGGCTCCTTGATGCCACACTCTCTCAAATGCTGCTTTAATGTCAAGGTTAGTCACTCTCACCTCACCTCTGGAATTCAGCTCTTTTGTCCATGTTTGAACCAAGGTTGTAATGAGGTCTGGAGCCGAGTGGCCCTGGCGGAACCCAAACTGGGCATCAGTGAGCAGGTTATTGGTGTGTAAGTGCCGCTTGATAGCACTGTCGATGACACCTTCCATCACTTTGCTGATGATTGAGAGTAGACTGATGGGGTGGTAATCGGCCGGATTGGATTTGTCCTGTTTTTTGTGGACAGGACATACCTGGGCAATTTTCACATTGTCGGATAGATGCCAGTGTTGTAGCTGTACTAGAACAGCTTGGCTAGAGGCACAACTAGTTCTGGAGCATAAGTCTTCAGCACGACAGCCGGGATGTTGTCGGGGTCCACAGCCTTTGCTGTATCCAGTGCGCTCAGCCGTTTCTTGATATCACGTGGAGTGAATCGAATTGGCTGAAGACTGGCTTCTGTGATGGTGGGGACCTCAGGAGGAGGCCGATATGGATCATCCACTCGGCAGCTCTGGTTAAAGATGGTTGCAAACGCTTCAGCCTTGTCTTTTGCACTCACGTGCTGGGCTCCACCATCATTGAGGATGGAGATATTCATGGAGCCTCCTCCTCCCGTTAGTTGTTTAATGGTCCACCACCATTCACGACTGGATGTGGCAGGACTGCAGAGCTTTGATCTGATCCGTTGATTGTGGATTGCTTAGCCCTGTCTATAGCATGCTGCTTCCGCTTTTTAGCATGCATGTAGTCCTGTGTTGCAGCTTCCCCAGGTTGACACCCTGGTTCAATGAGGAATGCTGAAGAGCATGCCAGGAGCAGCAGGGTTGGTCCCCTGGCTTGGTGGTAATGGTAGAGTGAGGGATATGCCGGGCCATGAGGTTACAGATTGTGGTGGAATACAATTCTGCTTCTGATGGCCCACAGCGCCTCATGGATGCCCAGTTTTGAGCTGCTAGATCTGTTCTGAATCTACCCCATTTAGCACGGTGGTAATGCCACACAACACAATGGAGGGTGTCCTCAGTGTGAAGACAAGATTTTGTCTCCACGATGACTGTGCGGTGGTCACTGCTACCAATACTGTCATGGACAGATGCATCTGCGACAGGTAGATTGGTGAGGATGAGGTCAAGTAGGTTTTTCCCTCGTGTTGGTTGTTTCACTGCCTGTCGCAGGCCCAGACTGGCAGCCATGTCCTTCAGGACTCGTCCAGCTCGGTCAGTAGTGGTGCTACCGAGCCACTCTTGGTGATGGTCATTGAAGTCCCCCACCCAGAGTACATTCTGTGCCCTTGCTACCCTCAGTGCTTCTTCCAAGTGGTGTTCAACATGGAGGAGTACTGATTCATCAGCTGAGGGAGGGCAGTCGGTGGTAATCGGTAGGAGGTTTCCATGTCCATGTTTGACCTGAAGCTATGAAACTTCATGGGGTCCGGAGTCAATGTTGAGGACACCCAGGGCCACTCCTTCCCGACTGTATACCACTGTGCCACCACCCCTGGTGGGTCTGTCCTGCCGGTGGGACAGGTCATACCCAGGGATGGTGATGGAGGAGTTTGGGACATTGGCTGAAAGGTATGATTCTGTGAGTATGACTATGTCAGACTGTTGCTTGACTAGTCTGTGGGACAGCTCTCCCAATTTTGGCACAAGTCCCCAGATCTTAGTGAGGAGGACTTTGCAGGGTCGACTGGGCTGGATGTGCTGTTGTCGTGTCCAAAGCCGATGCCGAGGTCAATGCCGGGTGGTCCGTCCAGTTTTATTCTTATTATTGTTTTTCGTAGCAGTTGTGTAGAACTGAGTCAACCACATTGCTGTGGGTCTGGAGTCACACATAGGCCAGACCAACAGATTTCCTTCCCTAAAGGACATTCGTGAACCAGCTGGTTAATAACTTTTTATTCCAGATTTATTTAATTAACTGAATTTAAATTCCACAGCTGCCGTGGTGGGATTTGAACTCACGTCTCTGGATTACTAGTCCAGTGACATAACCACTAAGCTGCCATTCCCGTGTGATCGAGTGTGGATCGGGATCGGGTCCAGGTGTGATCCGAGTGTGGATCGGGATCCCCTCCTCTTCGCCCGCACTGTGAGGGTCTCCCAAAGACAGCGGACGTTGACTGGTTTTATGGAAATGAATGGGGGATTGGGAGACCGGCGCCCGGTGTCTGGGCAGAGGACTCGATTGTGCCAAGGGTTCGGCATCAGCGCGAGCAGCTATCCTGCACTTCAACTTAGCGTCTGTGCCAGACTGGGCTCGGTGTTTGCACAGCTCGGGAGCTGGTTAATAGCCCCAGTGGGGAGCTGGTTAATAGCCCCAGTGAGGAGCTGGTTAATAGCCCCAGTGGGAGCTGGTTAATAGCTCCAGTGGGAGCTGGTTAATAGCTCCAGTGGGAGCTGGTTAATAGCCCCAGTGGGGAGCTGGTTAATAGCCCCAGTGGGAGCTGGTTAATTGCCCCAGTGGGAGCTGGTTAATTGCCCCAGTGGGAGCTGGTTAATAGCCCCAGTAGGAGCTGGTTAATTGCCCCAGTGGGAGCTGGTTAATTGCCCCAGTGGGAGCTGGTTAATTGCCCCAGTGGGAGCTGGTTAAGAGCCCCAGTGGGAGCTGGTTAATTGCCCCAGTGGGAGCTGGTTAATAGCCCCAGTAGGAGCTGGTTAATTGCCCCAGTGGGAGCTGGTTAATTGCCCCAGTGGGAGCTGGTTAAGAGCCCCAGTGGGAGCTGGTTAATTGCCCCAGTGGGAGCTGGTTAATAGCCCCAGTGGGAGCTGGTTAATAGCCCCAGTGGGAGCTGGTTAATAGCCCCAGTGGGAGCTGGTTAATTGCCCCAGTGGGAGCTGGTTAATAGCCCCAGTGGGAGCTGGTTAATTGCCCCAGTGGGAGCTGGTTAATAGCCCCAGTGGGAGCTGTCAGGTGAGTGTTGATTTATACTTGCTCTAACCCTCGTTCTCCTGTTTCAGGCTTTGTTCGAGTCTATGAATCGCTTGGAGAAGAAATGTTGTGAAGGGGTGAGTGTTCGGCCACGGCCTGTTGCCTGAGTGTGTTTCTGGGGTTTGGGTTTGGGGTCAGGGGTTGTTTGTTTGGGTCAGGCTCCGGGAGTGGAAATCAGTGTAGGAATCAGGAGGCTTGGCGTGTAGAAAGCAGGAAGTGGTAGTGAAGGGGTTGGGGTGAGTATGTGGGGGTCACAGGCTGATGGTCAGGGATTCAGGGTGGGGATCGAGGGTGGTGAGGGGTTATCGTAGGATCATAGCATGATGCAACACAGAAGGAGGCCATTCAGCCCATCATGCCTGTGCCGGCTCTTTGAACGAGCTGTCACATTAGTCCCACTCCCTGCTCTTTCCCCACAGCCCTGCAAATTTTTCCCGTCAAGTATTTATCCAATTCCCTTTTGAAAATTATTATTGAATCTGCTTCCACCGCAGCGCATTCCAGATCACAACAACTCGCTTCGTAAAAACATTCTCCTCCCCTCCCCTCTGATTCTTTTGCCAATTACCTTAACTCTGTGTCCTCTGGTTACCGACCCTCCTGCCACTGGAAACAGTTTCTCCTTATTTACTCCATCAAAACCCCTCATAATTTTGAACACCTCTATCAAATCTCCCCTTAACCTTACAAAAGCAAAATACTGCGGATGCTGGAAATCTGAAATAAAAACAGAAAATGCTGGAAATGTCATCGACCTGAAACGTTGACTCAGTTTCTCTCTCCACAGATGCTGCCTGACCTGCTGAGTATTTCCAGCATTTTCTGTTTTTACTCCCCATAACCTTCTCTGCTCTAAGGAGAACAATCCCAGCTTCTCCAGTCTCTCCACTTAACTGAAGTCCCTCATCCTTCGTACCATTCCAGTAAATCTCCTCCGCACCCTCTCCAAGACCTTGACATCCTTCCTAAAGTGTGGTGCCCAGAATTGGCCACAATATTCCAGCTGGGGCCGAACCAGTGATTTATAAAAGTTTAGGTTAACTGCCTTGCTTTTGTATTCTATTCCTCTATGAATAAAGCCCAGGATCACCTGTGCTTTTTAACAGCCTTCTCAACTTGTCCCGTCACCTTCAAAGATTTGTTTATGTCCACCCCCAGGTCTCTCTGTTCCTGCACCCCCTTTAAAATTGCACCATTTAGTTTATATTGCCTCTCCTCATTCTTTCCAGAATGAATCACTTCACACTTCTCTGTGTTAAATTTCATCTGCCATGTGTCTGCCCATTTCACCAGTCTGTCTGTGTCCTCCTGAAGTCTGTTACAATCCTCCTCATTGTTTACTACATTTCCGCCCTGCCCTCATCAACCCACTCCGTTACTTCATCAATGGGTTTGGGATGAGTGTACTCTGGTTGTGTGTGGGAACAGTGGCTAATGGTGATGGGGTCAGGGGGTGGGGGTGTGGGTGGGGGATGGGGGTAGGGTTGGGGGGATGGGGTAGGGTTGGGGGGGTGGGGGTGGGGTCGGGGATGGAGTCGGGGGGTGGGGTGAGTGGGTTTGGGTTGGGATCGTATGGGACAGGCTAACTGATGCAAATCACTTTTTCTGTTAGAATATCAGTCGCACACAGTTTGACGCTGTAACAGATCAGATCAACAAGATGATTCAAGGACTTCTGAGCAAGATCTGCACACAGGAGAAGGACTGGGGCTGCATTCTAGAAAGGCTGTCGGCAGAAATGGAATGCAAGGTAATGCTGCTCATTTCTTGGACTCTGTTTTCTCGGATCTTCCCAGTTTGTGTCAGTGAGTTTATAGCTATGTGCATTACAGTTTGTAAAGCAGGCCAGTTCGTAATGCCTGCTGGTTTGTAATATCAACTGGTTTGCTGTTTGTAATGTCTGGGGGTGGTTTGTAATGTCTGGGAGGGGGTTGTAATGTCTGGGAGTGTGGTTTGTAATGTCTGGGGGTGGTTTGTAATGTCTGGGGGTGAGGTTTGTAATGTCTGGGGATGAGGTATATAATGTCTGGGGGTGTGGTTTGTAATGTCTGGGGGTGAGGTTTGTAATGTCTGGGGGTGGTTTATAATGTCTGGGAGGGGGTTGTAATGTCTGGGAGTGTGGTTTGTAATGTCTGGGGGTGGTTTGTAATGTCTGGGAGTGTGGTTAGTAATGTCTGGGGGTGGTTTATAATGTCTGGGGTGAGGTTTGTAATGTCTGGGAGTGTGGTTTGTAATGTCTGGGGGTGAGGTTTGTAATGTCTGGGGGTGAGGTTTGTAATGTCTGGGGGTGAGGTTTGTAATGTCTGGGGTGAGGTTTGTAATGTCTGGGGGTGAGGTTTGTAATGTCTGGGGGAGGTTTGTAATGTCTGGAGGTGAGGTTTGTAATGTCTGGGGGTGGTTTGTAATGTCTGGGGATGAGGTTAGTAATGTCTGGGGGTGAGGTTTGTAATGTCTGGGGTGAGGTTTGTAATGTCTGGGGTGAGGTTTGTAATGTCTGGGGTGAGGTTTGTAATGTCTGGGGGTGAGGTTTGTAATGTCTGGGGGTGAGGTTTGTAATGTCTGGGGTGAGGTTTGTAATGTCTGGGGGTGTGGTTTGTAATGTCTGGGGTGAGGTTTGTAATGTCTGGGAGGTGGTTTGTAATGTCTGGGGTGAGGTTTGTAATGTCTGGGATGAGGTTAGTAATGTCTGGGGGTGAGGTTTGTAATGTCTGGGGTGAGGTTTGTAATGTCTAGGGTGAGGTTTGTAATGTCTGGGGGTGGTTTGTAATGTCTGGGGGTGGTTTATAATGTCTGGGGGTGGTTTGTAATGTCTGGGGGTGGTTTGTAATGTCTGGGGGTGGTTTGTAATATCTGGGGGTGGTTTGTAATATCTGGGGGTGGTTTGTAATGTCTGGGGGTGGTTTGTAATGACTGGGGGTGGTTTGTAATGTCTGGGGGTGGTTTATAATGTCTGGGGGTGGTTTGTAATGTCTGGGGGTGGTTTGTAATGTCTGGGGGTGGTTTGTAATATCTGGGGGTGGTTTGTAATGTCTGGGGGTGGTTTGTAATGTCTGGGGGTGGTTTGTAATGTCTGGGGGTGGTTTGTAATGTCTGGGGTGAGGTTTGTAATGTCTGGGAGGGGGTTGTAATGTCTGGGAGGGTGGTTTGTAATGTCTGGGGGTGGTTTGTAATGTCTGGGGGTGGTTTGTAATGTCTGGGGTGAGGTTTGTAATGTCTGGGGGTGGTTTGTATTGTCTGGGGGTGAGGTTTGTAATGTCTGGGGTGAGGTTTGTAATGTCTGAGGTGAGGTTTGTAATGTCTGGGGTGAGGTTTGTAATGTCTGGGGGTGGTTTGTAATGTCTGGGGGTGGTTTGTAATGTCTGGGGTGAGGTTTATAATGTCTGGGGTGAGGTTTGTAATGTCTGGGGGTGAGGTTTGTAATGTCTGGGGGTGGTTTGTAATGTCTGGGGTGAGGTTTATAATGTCTGGGGTGAGGTTTGTAATGTCTGGGGTGAGGTTTGTAATGTCTGGGGTGAGGTTTGTAATGTCTGGGGTGAGGTTTGTAATGTCTGGGGGTGAGGTTTGTAATGTCTGGGGGTGTGGTTTGTAATGTCTGGGGGTGAGGTTTGTAATGTCTGGGGGTGGTTTGTAATGTCTGGGGTGAGGTTTGTAATGTCTGGGGTGAGGTTTGTAATGTCTGGGGGTGTGGTTTGTAATGTCTGGGGGTGGTTTGTAATGTCTGGGGGTGGTTTGTAATGTCTGGGGTGAGGTTTGTAATGTCTGGGGGTGGTTTGTAATGTCTGGGGTGAGGTTTGTAATGTCTGGGGGTGAGGTTTGTAATGTCTGGGGGTGTGGTTTGTAATGTCTGGGGGTGAGGTTTGTAATGTCTGGGGGTGGTTTGTAATGTCTGGGGTGAGGTTTGTAATGTCTGGGGTGAGGTTTGTAATGTCTGGGGGTGTGGTTTGTAATGTCTGGGGGTGGTTTGTAATGTCTGGGGGTGGTTTGTAATGTCTGGGGTGAGGTTTGTAATGTCTGGGGGTGGTTTGTAATGTCTGGGGTGAGGTTTGTAATGTCTGGGGGTGAGGTTTGTAATGACTGGGGGTGGTTTGTAATGTCTGGGGGTGGTTTGTAATGTCTGGGGTGAGGTTTGTAATGTCTGGGGGTGGTTTGTAATGTCTGGGGTGAGGTTTGTAATGTCTGGGGGTGAGGTTTGTAATGTCTGGGGTGAGGTTTGTAATGTCTGGGGGTGTGGTTTGTAATGTCTGGGGGTGAGGTTTGTAATGTCTGGGGGTGAGGTTTGTAATGTCTGGGGGTGGTTTGTAATGTCTGGGGGTGTGGTTTGTAATGTCTGGGGGTGGTTTGTAATGTCTGGGGGTGGTTTGTAATGTCTGGGGTGAGGTTTGTAATGTCTGGGGGTGGTTTGTAATGTCTGGGGTGAGGTTTGTAATGTCTGGGGGTGAGGTTTGTAATGTCTGGGGTGAGGTTTGTAATGTCTGGGGGTGTGGTTTGTAATGTCTGGGGGTGAGGTTTGTAATGTCTGGGGGTGAGGTTTGTAATGTCTGGGGGTGGTTTGTAATGTCTGGGGGTGTGGTTTGTAATGTCTGGGGGTGAGGTTTGTAATGTCTGGGGGTGAGGTTTGTAATGTCTGGGGTGAGGTTTGTAATGTCTGGGGTGAGGTTTGTAATGTCTGGGGGTGTGGTTTGTAATGTCTGGGGGTGAGGTTTGTAATGTCTGGGGGTGAGGTTTATAATGTCTGGGGGTGGTTTGTAATGTCTGGGGGTGGTTTGTAATGTCTGGGGTGAGGTTTGTAATGTCTGGGGGTGGTTTGTATTGTCTGGGGGTGAGGTTTGTAATGTCTGGGGGTGGTTTGTAATGTCTGGGGTGAGGTTTATAATGTCTGGGGTGAGGTTTGTAATGTCTGGGGTGAGGTTTGTAATGTCTGGGGGTGGTTTGTAATGTCTGGGGGTGGTTTGTAATGTCTGGGGTGAGGTTTATAATGTCTGGGGTGAGGTTTGTAATGTCTGGGGGTGAGGTTTGTAATGTCTGGGGGTGGTTTGTAATGTCTGGGGTGAGGTTTATAATGTCTGGGGTGAGGTTTGTAATGTCTGGGGGTGGTTTGTAATGTCTGGGGTGAGGTTTGTAATGTCTGGGGTGAGGTTTGTAATGTCTGGGGTGAGGTTTGTAATGTCTGGGGTGAGGTTTGTAATGTCTGGGGTGAGGTTTGTAATGTCTGGGGTGAGGTTTGTAATGTCTGGGGTGAGGTTTGTAATGTCTGGGGTGAGGATTGTAATGTCTAGGGTGAGGTTTGTAATGTCTGGGGGTGGTTTGTAATGTCTGGGGGTGGTTTGTAATGTCTGGGGGTGGTTTGTAATGTCTGGGAGGTGGTTTGTAATGTCTGGGGGTGGTTTGTAATGTCTGGGGTGAGGTTTGTAATGTCTGGGGGTGAGGTTTGTAATGTCTGGGGTGAGGTTTGTAATGTCTGGGGGTGGTTTGTAATGTCTGGGGGTGGTTTGTAATGTCTGGGGTGAGGTTTGTAATGTCTGGGGGTGGTTTGTAATGTCTGGGGGAGGTTTGTAATGTCTGGAGGGTTGTTTGTAATGTCTGGGGGTGAGGTTTGTAATGTCTGGGAGTGTGGTTTGTAATGTCTGGGGGAGGTTTGTAATGTCTGGAGGGTGGTTTGTAATGTCTGGAGGGTGGTTTGTAATGTCTGGGGGTGAGGTTTGTAATGTCTGGGGGGTGGTTTGTAATGTCTGGGGGTGAGGTTTGTAATGTCTGGGGGGGTGGCTTGTAATGTCTGGGGTGAGGTTTGTAATGTCTGGGGGTGGTTTGTAATATCTGGAGGGTGGTTTGTAATATCTGGGGGTGGTTTGTAATGTCTGGGGGGGTGTTTTGTAACACATTCTAGTTTGTGTTTGCAGCTGGACCGCATCGAGTTGGATCCATTGAAGAAGCAGCTGGAAGATAGATGGAAGTCGATTCGGAAACTACTGCAGAACCAAAAAGGATTTGAGCCGGAAGGAGCCGCAGGACTAAAGAAGTGAGTTAATCAGAGCCCCTCAGACAGTGCGTCCGGCACCAGTCCCACACAGACTGGCATAACTGGAGCTGTGAGTGGTGCAAAATACTGAAACCACATCATAGGTCACACTGAACCCGCACTGAGAGGTCAGGGGGTGAGTTCCCAGCAATCATCTGCAGATTGTAGATTCTGCCCCCACCACCCACCAACGTTGTTGACTCTCCCCCGCCCCCCCTCTTCCCCTGAAGGTGCTGACTCTCCCCCCTCCCCTGAAGGTGCTGACCCTCTCCCCCTCCCCTGAAGGTGCTGACTCTCCCCCTCCCCTGAAGTTGCTGACTCTCTCCCCCTCCCCTGAAGGTGCTGACTCTCTCCCCCCTCCCCTGAAGTTGCTGACTCTCTCCCCCTCCCCTGAAGGTGCTGACTCTCCCCCCTCCCCTGAAGGTGCTGACTCTCTCCCCTCCCCTGAAGGTGCTGACTCTCTCCCCTCCCCTGAAGGTGCTGACTCTCTCCCTCTCCCCTGAAGGTGCTGACTCTCCCCCCTCCCCTGAAGGTGCTGACTCTCTCTCCTCCCCTGAAGGTGCTGACTCTCCCCCCTCCCCTGAAGGTGCTGACTCTCTCTCCTCCCCTGAAGGTGCTGACTCTCTCCCCCCTCCCCTGAAGGTGTTGACTCTCTCCCCCCTCCCCTGAAGGTGCTGACTCTCTCCCCCCTCCCCTGAAGGTGCTGACTCTCTCCCCCCTCCCCTGAAGGTGCTGACTCTCTCCCCCCTCCCCTGAAGGTGCTGACTCTCTCCCACCTCCCCTGAAGTGCTGACTCTCTCCCCCCTCTCCTGAAGGTGCTGACTCTCTCCCCCCTCCCCTGAAGGTGCTGACTCTCTCTCCCTCCCCTGAAGGTGCTGACTCTCTCCCCCCTCCCCTGAAGGTGCTGACTCTCTCTCCCTCCCCTGAAGGTGCTGACTCTCTCCCCCCTCCCCTGAAGGTGCTGACTCTCTCCCCCCTCCCCTGAAGGTGCTGACTCTCTCCCCCCTCCCCTGAAGGTGCTGACTCTCTCCCCCCTCACTCCTTCTGAGTCCGTTTGATCGTGACATACCAAATTGATGTATGAATGTGCGGAGTTTGCCCCCGAGCTTGGGCTACCCAAACCGGGACCACAAAACGAATGTTTTTACCGAAGACTGTTAATGGTTAAATGCGATTTGTATATAAATGACAATTGGTCTTCATTGTACCAGGCACCATGAATCATTAAACATCTAAACCCAGCCCGTTAATTGTTAGATTAATTGCCTATCCAGAACCAGCACTCACTGCACAGATCTCTTCCACTGGTTTAATTTTTGAGCAGTTTACAACAGGTGGTCACTGAGGTTCCAACCAAATATTAGACCTCTGCCTGTCCCGTGTGTGACGCGCTCCGTGTGTGACGCGCTCCGTGTGTGACGCGCTCCGTGTGTGACGCGCTCCGTGTGTGACGCGCTCCGTGTGTGACGCGCTCCGTGTGTGACGCGCTCCGTGTGTGACGCGCTCCGTGTGTGACGCGCTCTGTGTGACGCGCTCTGTGTGTCGCGCTCTGTGTGTCGCGCTCTGTGTGTCGCGCTCTGTGTGTCGCGCTCTGTGTGTCGCGCTCTGTGTGTCGCGCTCTGTGTGTCGCGCTCTGTGTGTCGCGCTCTGTGTGTCGCGCTCTGTGTGTCGCGCTCTGTGTGTCGCGCTCTGTGTGTCGCGCTCTGTGTGTCGCGCTCTGTGTGTCGCGCTCTGTGTGTCGCGCTCTGTGTGTCGCGCTCTGTGTGTCGCGCTCTGTGTGACGCGCTCTGTGTGACGCGCTCTGTGTGTGACGCGCTCCGTGTGTGACGCGCTCCGTGTGTGGCGCGCTCCGTGTGTGGCGCGCTCCGTGTGTGACGCGCTCCGTGTGTGACGCGCTCCGTGTGTGACGCGCTCCGTGTGGCGCGCTCCGTGTGACGCGCTCTGTGTGTGACGCGCTCCGTGTGACGCGCTCCGTGTGTGACGCGCTCCGTGTGTGACGCGCTCCGTGTGGGACGAGCTCTGTGTGACGCGCTCTGCGTGACGCGCTCCGTGTGTGACGCGCTCCGCGTGACGCGCTCCGTGTGTGACGCGCTCCGTGTGACGCGCTCTGTGTGGGACGAGCTCTGTGTGACGCGCTCCGTGTGTGACGCGCTCTGTGTGACGCGCTCTGTGTGACGCGCTCTGTGTGACACGCTCCGTGTGTGACGCGCTCCGTGTGTGACGCGCTCCTTGTGTGACGCGCTCTGTGTGACGCGCTCTGTGTGTGACGCGCTCTGTGTGTGACGCGCTCCGTGTGACACGCTCCGTGTGTGACGCGCTCCGTGTGTGACGCGCTCCGTGTGTGACGAGCTCTGTGTGACGCGCTCCATGTGTGACGCGCTCTGTGTGAGACGAGCACTGCCATCATCGGGCGGGTGACTGATCCGTGTTTTGAGCTGAATTTAAGATTCCTTCGCTGACCTTCTTTCTCTCCGACAGGCAGCTCATCAGCCATTTTCACTGCCTCTCCTGTGATCGGCCGCTGGATATCAAGATGCCCAGTGCCCCGTGAGTATCAACGTGTCCGCTCCTGGGTTGCCCGGCCACTGATTGGTCAGCAAACCGAGTTGAAATATTTGAGGAGGTAATTAAAATGGTGGATAAGGGAATGTCTAAGGATGTTATTTACATGGTCTTCCAGAAGACATTCGATTTAAAAAAAAAAAACCTTTCAAGACCACTGGATGTCCCAAAGCGCTTTACCGCCAATGAAGTACTGTTGGAGCGCAGTCACTGTTGTAATGTAGGAAACGCGGCAGACAATTTGCGCACAGCAAGCTCCCACAAACAGCAATGAGAAAATGACCAGATAATCTGTTTTTTTTAGTGATGTTGGTTGAGAGATAAATATTGGTGAACTCCCCTGCTCTTCTTCGAAATAATGCCATGGGATATTTTATGTCCACCTGAGAGGGCAAACAGGGCCTCGGTTTAACGTCGCATCTGAAAGACGCCACCTCTGACAGTGCGGCGCTCCCTCAGTACTGCCCCTCCGACAGTGCGGCGCTCCCTCAGTACTGCCCCTCTGACAGTGCGGCGCTCCCTCAGTACGGCCCCTCCGACAGTGCTGCGCTCCCTCAGTACTGCCCCTCCGACAGTGCAGCGTTCCCTCAGTACTGCCCCTCTGACAGTGCGGCGCTCCCTCAGTACTGCCCCTCCGACAGTGCGGCGCTCCCTCAGTACGGCCCCTCCGACAGTGCTGCGCTCCCTCAGTACTGCCCCTCCGACAGTGCAGCGCTCACTCAGCATTGCCCCTCTGACAGTGCGGCGCTCCTTCAGTACTGCCCCTCCGACAGTGCAGCGCTCCCTCAGTACTGCCCCTCCGACAGTGCAGCGCTCCCTCAGTACTGCCCCTCCGACAGTGCAGCGCTCCCTCAGTACTGCCCCTCCGACAGTGCAGCACTCCCTCAGTACTGCCCCTCCGACAGTGCAGCACTCCCTCAGTACTGCCCCTCCAACAGTGCAGCGCTCCCTCAGTACTGCCCCTCTGACAGTGCGGCGCTCCCTCAGTACTGCCCCTCCGACAGTGCAGCGCTCCCTCAGTACTGCCCCACCGACAGTGCAGCGCTCCCTCAGTACTGCCCCTCCGACAGTGCAGAGCTCCCTCAGTACGGCCCCTCCGACAGTGCAGCGCTCCCTCAGTACTGCCCCACCGACAGTGCAGCGCTCCCTCAGTACTGCCCCTCTGACAGTGCGGCGCTCCTTTAGTACTGCACTGGGAGTGCCAGCCTGGATTATGTGCTCAAGTCTCTGGAGTGGGACTTGAACCTTCTGACTAAGATGCTCGAGTGCTATCCACTGAGCCACAGCTCAGTTCCACACAAGAGACTGTTAACAAGAATGGGAGTGCATGGAATTGGAGGCAACCTATTGGCTTGGACAGGGAATTGGTTGGGAGGTAGGAGAGAGAGTAGGGATAATGGGTGTGGGGTGTGTACTCCCATTGGCAGGATGTGACGAGTGGTGTCCCCCAGGGATCTGTCCTGGGGCCTCAGCTTTCACTATATTTATCAATGACTTGGATGAAGGAATAGAGAGCCGTATATCTGAGTTTGCTGACGACACTAAGTTAGGTGGCTCAGTCAATCATGTAGATGGGAGCAGAACGTTGCAAAGGGGCATTGATAGAGTCAGTGAGTGGGCAAAACTGTGGCAGATGGAGTTCAATGTGGGAAAGTGTGAGGTCATCCACTTTAGACCCAAGAAAGATCGATCAGAGTATTTTCTGAATGGGGAGAAGCTGGGAACGGTGGAGGAGCTGGGCGATTTAGGGGTCCAAGTACAGAAATCACTAAAGGCTAGTGGACAGGTACAGAAAATAATGAAAGAGGTTAATGGAATGTCGGCCTTTATCTCGGGGGCTGGAGGTTCTGTCACAGTTGTCCGGAGCTCTGGTCAGACCCCATCTGGACACTGTGTTCAGTCCTGGGCCCCGCACCTCAGGAAGGATATATTGGCCTTGGAGGGGGAGCAGCGCAGATTCACCAGATGATACCGGGGCTAAAAGGGTTAAATTATGAGGACAGGTTGCACAGACTGGGCTTGTATTCTCTCGAGTTTAGAAGATTAAGGGGTGATCTAATCGAGGTGTTTAAGATGATTAAAGGATTCGGTCGGGTGGAGAGAGAGAAACTATTCCTCTGGTGGGGGGAGTCCAGAACAAGGGGCGAAAACCTTAAAATTAGAGCCAGGCCGTTCAGGGGTGATGTCAGGAAGCACTTCTTCACACAAAGGGTGGTGGAAATCTGGAATTCTCTCCCCCAAAAAGCTGTTGAGGCTGGGGGTCAATTGGAAATTTCAAAACAGAGATTTTTGTTGGGTAAGGGTATTAAGGGTTACAGAACCAAGGCGGGTAGATGGAGTTAAGATACCGATCAGCCATGATCTGATTGAATGGTGGAACAGGCTCGAGGGGCTGAATGGATTCCTCCTGTTCATATCGACTGAATGGTCAGCTGTGAGTGGTATATCTGGCTGTGCTGGGGGTGCGGGCTATATCTGGGTGTGCTGGGGGTGCGGGCTATATCTGGCTGTGCTGGGGGTGCGGGCTATATCTGGCTGTGCTGGGGGTGCGGGCTATATCTGGGTGTGCGGGCTATATCTGGGGGTGCAGGCTATATCTGGGGGTGCGGGCTATATCTGGCTGTGCTGGGGGTGCGGGCTATATCTGGGGGTGCGGCTATATCTGGCTGTGCTGGGGGTGCGGGCTATATCTGGCTGTGCTGGGGGTGCGGGCTATATCTGGCTGTGCTGGGGGTGCGGGCTATATCTGAGGGTGCGGGCTATATCTGGCTGTGCTGGGGGTGCGGGCTATATCTGGCTGTGCTGGGGGTGCGGGCTATATCTGGGGGTGCGGGCTGTATCTGGCTGTGCTGGGGGTGCGGGCTATATCTGGGGGTGCGGGCTATATCTGGCTGTGCTGGGGGTGCGGGCTATATCTGGCTGTGCTGGGGGTGCGGGCTATATCTGACTGTGCTGGGGGTGCGGGCTATATCTGGGGGTGCGGGCTATATCTGGGTGTGCGGGCTATATCTGGGGGTGCGGGCTGTATCTGGGGGTGCGGGCTATATCTGGGGGTGCCGGCTATATCTGGCTGTGCTGGGAGTGCGGGCTATATCTGGGGGTGCGGGCTATATCTGGGGGTGCAGGCTATATCTGGCTGTGCTGGGGGTGCGGGCTATATCTGGCTGTGCTGGGGGTGCGGGCTATATCTGACTGTGCTGGGGGTGCGGGCTATATCTGGCTGTGCTGGGGGTGCGGGCTATATCTGGGGGTGCGGGCTGTATCTGGGGGTGCGGGCTATATCTGGGGGTGCCGGCTATATCTGGCTGTGCTGGGAGTGCGGGCTATATCTGGGGGTGCGGGCTATATCTGGGGGTGCAGGCTATATCTGGCTGTGCTGGGGGTGCGGGCTATATCTGGGGTGCAGGCTATATCTGGGGGTGCGGGCTATATCTGGCTGTGCTGGGGGTGCGGGCTATATCTGGGGTGCGGGCTATATCTGGCTGTGCTGGGGGTGCGGGCTATATCTGGGGTGCGGGCTATATCTGGTGCTTACTCTTTTCTGCTCTCTGTAGGAACATAATCTCGCTGCCGATGCCGACATACCCGATCCCTGGGTACCGCCCCCAGCGCTATGATATTGACCAATCGCGGCGCCGGAGCAAGGGGTAAGTGGTCCTGACGGCCCCTCTCTCTCTATTTTCATATCCTGGGCATCCTGTGTATTACGGGTCAGTTCCTGTGTATTACAGGATGGGGCTGCAGTTTGGCCAGCTACGAACTCGCGCCTTTATTGCCTCTCACAGCAGAAGCTGAGTGGGGTCTTGGCAGTTCTCCTGTGGGGAGGAGATTTACCCCCAACAGATGGTATCAGGTGGCCTTGGTGCAGGGTTCAGGGCAGGTCACTGGCACCCGGCCGACTGCGGCCTGGCGTTTGGGACAGCACAAGAAGGAGGATAAGAAACAAGAAATCAAAACAGCATCGAATCTACACCTACTCTGCCTGGCGAAGGGGAACGGTGCTGAGCTCAGCAACCAGATAGGTCACTGCAACCCGGAGCTCCAGAGTTCAGCGATCTGATTGGCCAGATTTTATCCACAAGCTCATGAAACATCACACACGCGGAGGCCAAGTGCCTGCAGCTCACGGTCTTCCACTGTGTCAATGCAGGACAGAAATCCGAGCCAGAATGTTGAACTGAAGTGGGGAGAAGCGCACTGTGCGATTCCACTCCCTGATCCAGTACCTCCCGAGACAAGCTAGCGCAGAGTGGAACCTGGGCCCATGGTGGCGTGGAGCTCAGTACCACACCGCCCAGTCTAATCACCCCCTGAGCTTGCCCACTCACCCCAGGTCTCACCTTGTTTAGTGATTGTGCTGGAATGTTAACACCATCTTTCCCTGTTAACAGTTGGATTGCAGAGAGATCGCAGCCCCGCGCTGTGCTGGAACGGAACATCTCCTGCATGCAGCGTCTGCACAGTAACCTGTGCAGGCAGATAGAGAGGGTGCAGAACCACTTTAAGGGATCAGTCAAGGCAGTGAGTCCGTTTATGAGGCCCCTGCTCCATATAGGCTGTCCGGTAGCAACATCTCCTCCCCGCAAACTGTATGAGAGTATCATCAAATCGTGAGTATGAGGAGCAGTAGAGGAGGCAGTGAAAGGGAGGGACAGACTTACATTTAAAGTATAAGGTGGAGAGAGACACAAAGGCACGTTAATGCAGTGACGTTGGCACTGAGCCCCACCAGTGCTGGCACACGGATAAACCGTGAAAAGTGCCGGATCACAGACCCAACTGGACCAGTCTGCCCTTCAGCAACGGGAACTAGTCACACCCACCCCTGCTCCGGCCCACCCCCGGTCCGGCCCACCCTCGGTCCGGCCCACTGTAATCCCCTCAGGTGGCCGACACACCCAGACTCGCAGCTCCTTCATGTCACGAGTGTGTGTGGACACTGCCTCACACTCACTCTCCGTTCACACTCGCTGACCGTTCACACTCACTGTCCATTTACACTCACTGTCCACACTGAGGTACAGATTCTGGGGTCACCCCCTCAGTCTCTCCCCCCCCCCCCCCCCCCCCCCCCCCCCCCCCGCCCCCATCCCTCAGTGCCTGAGCGGAGAGCAGTGAAGTATTTGTGCTGCCCCTTGTGTCTCTCTACAAACTCAGTCATTGTCATAACTTCCCAGTCACAGGAGGCCCGACACCAGATTAAGTAAGAATGACGGAATCGTAGAGAATGCTGCACAGAACCAGGTTGTTGGGTACAGGCTGCAAGAAAGAACTCGAGGCCCCGACACTCCATGTTTATAGGGTTTCAGTCCTTGAATTCTCGGCCAGTCTTAGGGTGTGACCACGAAAGGGAGCTGGAGTAGGTTCTCATAGTGAGGTGCCATTATACCTTTAATTCACAGGGGTCCCTGGAAATATATGTGGGTTTGGGGGGGATATGGGGGTCCTGGGGAGGATATGGGGATCTTGGGGAGGATATGGGAGTCCCGGGGAGGATATGGGAGTCCCGGGGAGGATATGGGAGTCCCAGGGAGGATATGGGGGTCCCGGGGAGGATATGGGGGTCCCGGGGAGGATATGGGGGTCCTTGGAGACATGAGGGTCCCGGGGAGGATATGGGGGTCCCGGGGAGGATATGGGGGTCCCGGGGAGGATATGGGGGTCCCTGGAGACATGGGGGTCCCGGGGAGGATATGGGGGTCCCGGGGAGGATATGGGGGTCCCTGGAGACATGGGGGTCCCGGGGAGGATATGGAGGTCCCGGGGAGGATATGGGGGTCCCTGGAGACATGGGGGTCGCTGGAGACATGGGGATCTTGGGGAGGATATGGGAGTCCCAGGGAGGATATGGGAGTCCCGGGGAGGATATGGGGGTCCCGGGGAGGATATGGGGGTCCCTGGAGACATGGGGGTCCCGGGGAGGATATGGGGGTCCCGGGGAGGATATGGGGGTCCCTGGAGACATGGGGGTCCCGGGGAGGATATGGGGGTCCCGGGGAGGATATGGGGGGCCCTGGAGACATGGGGGTCCCGGGGAGGACATGGGGGTCCCGGGGAGGATATGGAGGTCCCGGGGAGGATATGGGGGTCCCTGGAGACATGGGGGTCCCTGGAGACATGGGGATCTTGGGGAGGATATGGGAGTCCCAGGGAGGATATGGGGGTCCCGGGGAGGATATGGGGGTCCCGGGGAGGATATGGGGGTCCTTGGAGACATGAGGGTCCCGGGGAGGATATGGGGGTCCTGGGGAGGACATGGGGGTCCCTGGAGACATGGAGGTCCCTGGAGACATGGGGGTCCCGGGGAGGATATGGGGGTCCCTGGAGACATGGGGGTCCCGGGGAGGATATGGGGGTCCCGGGGAGGATATGGGGGTCCCTGGAGACATGGGGGTCTCGGGGAGGATATGGGGGTCTCGGGGAGGATATGGGGGTCCCGGGGAGGATATGGGGGTCTCGGGGAGGATATGGGGGTCCCTGGAGACATGGGGGTCCCGGGGAGGATATGGGGATCTTGGGGAGGATATGGGGGTCCCTGGAGAATTGACTCGGGGTCCTTATCCAAAGGGCTGGTTTTCAGGTTGTGTTACTCGGGCTTCACGCTTGATGTTGGGGATCTTCCTGTCGTCGCTTCCGTTGCCTTTCTGCTCTCACCACCCTGGCTAAAGCCAAACCGGGGAATTAAGAACATAACGTAAGAAATAGGAGCAGGAGTTGGCCATACGGCCCCTCGAGCCTGCTCCGCCATTCAATAAAATCATGGCTGATCATCCACCTCAACTCCTCTTTCCCGCCCGATCTCCATATCCCTTGATTCCCCGAGAGTCCAAAAATCTATCGATCTCAGCCTTGAATATACTCAAAGACTCAGCATCCACAGCCCTCTGGGGCAGAGAATTCCAAAGATTCACAACCCTCTGAGTGAAGAAATTCCTCCTCATCTCAGTCCTACATGGCCGACCCCTTATCCTGAGACTGTGCCCCCTGGTTCTAGACACTCCAGCCAGGAGAAACAACCTCTCAGCATCTACCCTGTCAATCCCCTTCAGACTCTTATATTGTCCAGCCTTCTAACGCTAAGGTAGTGCGCGGGCTGCTCGCGTACTGAGAAGCGCACAGGTCGATCCCAGGCTGAGATGGTAGCATTGGGCTCTTTGATTTGTGCAGCGAGTTGGTTAAAGAGAATCAGAGGCAGGAATGTTCTTTCAGGGATAGAGAATAACATTGTTTGCTCCAATGTCCTGGGGGAAGGAGCTTGAGCCCACCCTCTCTGCAATTACACCAGGAACAACATCATCAACCCGTGTTTATAGAGCACCTTTCATGTGGAAAATCATCCCAAGGTGCTTCACACAGGCCTCAGGACAACAATGGACTCTGAGCCAAAGAAAGCCGTTGACCAAAAGCTTGTTCAAAGAGGTGGTTTTAAGAAGAAGAGGGAGGTGGAGTGGCAGAGGGGTTTAGGAACAAAGTGTAGGGCCTAAGTGGTTGAAGGCACGGCCGCTAATGGTTATGTGAAGGGATGGGGAGATGCACAAGAGTCCATGTGGTTGTAGGACTGGAGGAGGTTACAGAAATAGGGAGGGGTGAGGTCATAAATGGGTTTAGACACAAGGATGAGAATTTTAAAATTGAGGCATTACTGGACCGGGAGCCAATGTAGGTCAATGAGCACAGGGGTGATGGGTGAACGGGACTTGGTGCGAGTTAAGACACAGGCAGCAGAGTTTCGGATTAGCTGAAGTTTACAGAGGGTGGAAGATGGGAGGCCGACCAGGTGTGTTGGAATAGTCAAATCTAGAGGTAACAAAGGCATGGATGAGGGTTTCGGCAGCAGTGGAGTCGGGTGATGTTATGGAGGTGGAAGTAGGTGGTCTGGTTGATGAGCGGATATGGGGTCGGAAGCTCAGCTCAGGGTCAAATAGGACACCAAGGTTGTGAACAGTCCGATTCTGCATGAAACAGCAGTCGGGGAAAGAACTGGAGTCAGTGGTGAGGGTACGGAGTTTGTAGCAGGGATCAGAGATGGTTTTGGTGAAATCGCAACACACCCAAGATGGATATCGAACAAATAGATGACAACACAGAGGCAGAGGAGGGGTTGAGAGAGATGATGGAGAGGTAGAACTGGGTGTCGTCAGTGTACATGTGGAAACTAACTCCATGTCTGTAGATGATGTCACCGAGGGGCAGCAGATAGATGAGGAAGAGGAGGGGGCCAAGGATAGATCCTTGGGGGCTCCGGAGGTAATGGTGTGAGGGTGGGAAGAGAAGCCATTGCTGGAGATCCTCTAGCTACAATCAGATACGTCAGATTGTAACCACACGAGGGCAGTACCACTGAGCTGGACAATATGGGAGAGGCGTTGGAGGTCGATAGTGTGGTCGATTGTGTCAAAGGCTGCGGAGAGGTCAAAGAGGGATAATACACCATTGTCACAGTCACAGAGCATATCATTCTTTACTTTGGTTCGAGCTGTTTCATGCTGTGGGAGGGGTTTGGACTGGGAGTTGCGGGAAAGATGGGCATGGAGATGATAGCACATAGAAGGACTTCGAAGAAGAAAGAGAAGTTGGAGATGGGGTGGTAGTTTGCGAGGTCAGTGGGGTCAAGAATGTGTTTTTTGAGGAGGGGTTGATGACGGCAATTTTGAAAGTGAGAAGGAATATCCCTGAGGAGAGGGAACCATTTACAGTGTCAGTTAGCATGAGGACCAGGAAGGGAAGCTGGATGGTCAGTAGTTTAGTGGGAATAGGGTTCAGGGAGCAGGAGGTGAATGTCAAGGAGACAATTGGGGAGATAGGAGAGAAACTGGAGGCTGGGGCGAGGCTGTGGTAGGTTTGGTTTGGTCCCGTTTGCCCATCACCCCTGTGCTCACTGACCTACATTGGCTCCCGGTTAAGCAGCGCCTCGATTTCAAAATTCTCATCCTTGTTTTCAAATCCCTCCATGGCCTCGCCCCTTCCTATCTCTGTAACCTCCTCCAGCCCTACAACCCTCCGAGATATCTGCGCTCCTCCAATTCTGCCTTCTTGAGCATCCCTGATTATAATTGCTCAACCTTTGGTGGCCGTGCCTTCTGTTGTCTAGGCTGTAAGCTCTGGAATTCCCTCCCTAAACCTGTCCGCCTCGCTACCTCTCTCTCCTCCTTTAAGACGCTCCTTAAAACCTACCTCTTTGACTAAGCTTTTGGTCACCTGCCTTAATTTATCCTTATGTGGATCGGTGTCAAAAACATTTTTTGTCTTAAAATACTCCTGTGCAGCGCCTTGGGACATTTTACTAGGTTAAAGGCGCTATATAAATACAAGTTGTTGTTGTTGGTGGTGGTGAGCTAGAGGAATGGGGGAGGCTGCGGAGGCAGCTAAACGGATGGTCTCAATCTTTGTAACAAAGAAGTCCATGGGGTCTTTGCACTTTTTGGAGGTGAGGGTCGAGGGAGCAGAGGAGGATTTAAGGAGACGGTTGGTAGTGGAGAAAAGAATCCGGGGATTATCTTTGTATTCCAGGATGATCCCACAGTAGACAGTTTGGTCAGAGGAGAGTCGGGCCCGATGCAGTTTGACGAGATCCATCCAAATCGGGCGAAGCCAGTTGAACACTAGATATGCTCATGTCTCCACCCCTTGGGCTTGTGGGAGTGAAGATGGGGCCACACTGGGGGAATGCCCAGGATGGGAGACCATGAAGATTTTGCTACCGACAAAGGACATCAACGGTGAGGGTGAGGGAGTGGTTGAGCAATTCAACAGCTGCAGAGATAGCGTGACAAACGAAGGGTCAAAGGCTGGGCACTTAGGAGTTTGAAAGTGTCATTGCAAGTGACTTGGGGAGAATTTTTCCAGGAGCGGGCACGGAAGGAAGTGGGGTTGGTAGGGGGTAGGGGATGTGGGTGGTGAGGGACACAAGGATGTGGTTAGAAATGGTCTTTATTTATACTGGCCCGGGAGAAGTCGAAGTTAAGAAGGTGGCCGTGAATAAAGTCAGGAGAGTTTCACCCCAGGTCATTCTGTAGACCCCCTTTGACCCCAGGTCATTCTATAGGGCCCCCTTTGACCCCAGGTCATTCTGTAGGGCCCCCTTTGACCCCAGGTCATTCTGTAGGGCCCCCTTTGACCCCAGGTCATTCTATAGGGCCCCCTTTGACCCCTGGTCATTCTATAGGGCCCCCTTTGACCCCAGGTCATTCTGTAGGGCCCCCTTTGACCCCAGGTCATTCTATAGGGCCCCCTTTGACCCCTGGTCATTCTATAGGGCCGCCTTTGACCCCTGGTCATTCTGTAGAACCTCTTTGAAACCTGTTCGTCCCTTTCTTGCAGTGAACGAATTGCTGACCTGATGGAGAACTTCCCGACTACAGCGCGGAGCTGCGGTGGGAGCCACACCTTGACCTACGCTCACCATCGGCGCTGCCCAAAGCTGTACGAGTACCATCCCATCTTGGTGCCGGATGAAGACCACTCCACAAAGGTCTGAAGTGAAATGGGGGATGCTCTAGATAGCCAGATCTGAGGATCCGAGAGTCAGGAGCCAGAATTGGCCTGATGTCTCCCCTCTTATCAGCTGACATAGCTGCATATGATCCGTGGACAAAGGTCCCTGATCGGCTAAACCACGCACTGCTGCTCAACAAGCAACAAGATTCTTAACGGCATCATGTGCTAGGCAGTTATGTCCTTGGCTCACATGGCTTCTAGTTGGTTATCGAGATAGTTGAGAACCCACCTGGATTGGGACACTAGAGTAGGAAGCGAGAATTTTGTGAGGCTCCTCCCCCAACATGGAGCTACAACATGTAGAAGTGTGGAGACTGAGCGATCGCACTATAGGGTCAGACACCGGGCTATCGCACTATAGGGTCAGACATCGGGCTATCGCACTATAGGGTCAGACACCGGGCTATCGCACTATAGGGTCAGACACCAGGCTATCGCACTATAGGGTCAGACACCGGGCTATCGCACTATAGGGTCAGACACCGGACTATCGCACTATAGGGTCAGACACCGGGCTATCGCACTATAGGGTCAGACACCGGACTATCGCACTATAGGGTCAGACTCTGGACTATCGCACTATAGGGTCAGACACCGGACTATCGCACTATAGGGTCAGACACCGGGCTATCGCACTATAGGGTCAGACACCGGGCTATCGCACTATAGGGTCAGACACCAGGCTATCACACTATAGGGTCAGACTCTGGACTATCGCACTATAGGGTCAGACACCGGACTATCGCACTATAGGGTCAGACACCGGGCTATCGCACTATAGGGTCAGACACCGGGCTATCGCACTATAGGGTCAGACACCGGGCTATCGCACTGTAGGGTCAGACACCGGGTTATCGCACTATAGGGTCAGACACCGGGCTATCGCACTATAGGGTCAGACACCGGGCTATCGCACTATAGGGTCAGACACCGGGCTATCTGTGGGCTGGACAGGCTCCAGGGCTGCAGTGTGAATCTCGGGAATGAGGGGCTGACAGCGGAGAGTGCTGGGCGCGAGCTCGGGCCCTGAGCTGATGTGAACTGAAATCAGGAGCGGCACTAAACCCGCCTACCCGATGGTGCCGTTCACCCGTCTGGGTTGCCGATGATTCTTTTGTCTGGAATATTTTCGGATGTTTTTCCCCAGCCTGTCGACTGTGTTGTGCTAACCTCTGACCCCGCAGTGGGCCGTTATTTGACGGTGGATCCTTAGTAATGCATATGGCAAGTGGGCAGTGTCTCCTGCTGTAGCAGAATGACTGGAGCCGCGAGCTCAGTGGCTGGCGATCTCTGGCACTCACCTGTCTCTCTCTGCGCAGTGACTCTGCTGCCTAATGCCAGCAACCTTCGTCCATGTAGTGTCCAACTGGTGGTAATGTCTGTTCATTCTCCAACAGTGGGAGGACACAACCATGACTGGTACCGACGCACAGACACCCAAGGCAAGGAACAACTGCAAGCTGCCCTCTATCGGGGGGAAGGACGGTACGTAACACGAGGCCCAAGAGTCTGATACAGGTCAACACCCGAGATATTAACTTGTCTTTTGTCTTTCAGAGTGTGGCGGACCCACTGGCACTTTCCAGCATTGCCTGGTTTTATTCTGGAGATTAGCTGAGATCCAGTGGTAGTTACTTTGTCTGTCCCAATGCTCAGCCGTTCCTGGGGCTGCATTCCCCAGTGCCTGGGAGTTATATTCTCAATTCTCCGTCTCACTGTCCCCCCTCACATTGCTCAATCTGAAATCCACCTTCAGACACACTCAAGGGAACGCTGGATGTGTGTGAGCTTCAGGGAGCTCCCCAGGCTTCTGCTCTCAGTCCCCACTCAAGTTGTTTTGTGCAGATTATTCATTTGTTTTGACCCTCGTTGATTCAAATCCATTTTGCATTTAAGCTCATTTTTTTAAAAATGTGTTCATGGGATGTGGGCGTCGCTGGCAAGGCCAGCATTTATTGCCCATCCCTAGTAGCCTTGAGAAATAATCAAATTCACAGCATTAAATGTCAGTTGTTCACAGATTTATTTAACATACAATAATTAAACATACACTTAACAGTAGCACTTACACCAAAAACCTCGTGAGCTTCACCCAGAGAATCCTTGCACTGAGCTCGGTTTTCAGTTTGATCGGACCAATTGAATTCCAACGTCTCTGTGACAACACATACTTTTTAGACCTTTTTTCACCCCTTCTACCTGACAATCCTGTCGCTATAAGGTGCATTTAATAAGTTCCTTTCCTTGTCCTTTATCAATAAGTTTAGTTTTAATTAGTTTTTTTTCCCATAGACTGGTGCCACTCCCTAACGTTCCAGATCTATGGTCTTTCTCAGGCAGGTGCTTATCTTCAAGGTCTCCCATCCAATGAATGAACAAAAGAAGCTCTCCTGCTCATGTGGTCACGGGAATGTTTTTTGATCAGATTTATTGTCTAAACTGACCATTGCTTTAAGATCAATCTTAGTTCAACAGTCGAGTGGTCACCGCACCTATACTGATTGACAATTCTTCACTAACCAGGCAAAAACTAAAAGCTAACGTTTGTACAATACAAAGACAAATTGTGGTAAAACATTCGCCAAGCTCAGGACAGGCTGATTAACCCTTTCCTTACAGGCTCCTGCAACACAAACTGCGCTGAATGTAAACGCTCACACTCACTGACACACTTGCTCGAACTATCGGCGGAATCACTCAAGCTCTTTTTTTCTCTGTTGCAGCGACCAAGTGCAAACTCGTTTGTTGCCCCTCCCAGAAAAGCTCTTCCACCAGACTCTGCTCCAGCCGTTCGCCCAGTGCTCATCTCCCCACCGTCCCACGGCCAGGTAAGGACCGGCAGATCTACTGGGCACCCGCTGGCCACAGCACCCATAGGGTGCTCGCCCATAGGGTGCTCGCCCATAGGGTGCCTGTCAGGGTGCTCATCCATGGGGTGCCAGTCAGGGTGGTCACCCATGGGGTGCCAGTCAGGGTGGTCACCCATAGGGTGCCTGTCAGGGTGCTCGCCCATGGGGTGCCTGTCAGGGTGCTCATCCATGGGGTGCCAGTCAGAGTGGTCACCCATAGGGTGCCTGTCCCACCACGGCAGCTGGGGAATTTAAATTCAGTTAATTAAATAAATCTGGAATGAAAAGCTTGTATCAGTAATGGTGTCGATGAAACTATCGGATTGTCGTAAAAACCCATCTGGTTCACTAATGTCCTTTAGGGAAGGAAATCTGCCGTCCTTACCTGGTCTGGCCTATATGTGACTCCAGACCCACAGCAATGTGGTTGACTCTTAACTGCCCTCTGAAATGGCCCAGCGAGACACTCAGTTGTAACTAACTGCTACAAAGTATACAGCGGCTCACCACCACCTTCTCAAGGGCAGTTCGAGACGGGCAATAAATGTTGGCCTTGCCAGCGACGCCCAGATCCCGAGAAGGAATTTAAAAAAAGGGTGCTCATCCAACAGGTGCTGGTGCTCGCCCATAGGGTGCTCATCCATTGAGTGCTCGACCATAGGGTGCCAGTCAGGGTGCTCGACCATAGGGTGCCAGTCAGGGTGCTCGACCATAGGGTGCCAGTCAGGGTGCTCGTCCATAGGGTGCCTGTCAGGGTGCTCGTCCATAGGGTGGTCGCCCATAGGGTGCCAGTTGGAGTGCTTGCACCTAAGGTACTTGCCCATGGGGTTCCAGTTGGGGTCCTCTCCCATAGGGTGCTCATCATAGGGTGCTGGTCAGGGCGCTCGATAATCAGGTGCCAGCTGGCTGCTCCATGTTTTCTGGTGGTTCCTCGGGCTGGCACACCAGGTCCTGATGGAGATATCTTCTCCTGGTTCTTTTGTTGGGCTGCGGGGGGAGGTGATGTGATTGACGAGAGTCTCTGGGTCTGGTACCTCACTCGGTGACGCCACCGAGACTGAGGAATCACGGCACAGTAACTACGTACCACGACACGAAGGTGTAGAGGTGACAATCGCCTTCTAACAGATAGAGGAAGTGTTACAGTACAGGAGGGGTAGCACTGAGGGGGGTGTAGCAATGTCGGAGGGGCAGTACTGAGGGAGCGCTGCACTGTCGGAGGGTCAGTACTGAGGGAGCGCTGCACTGTCGGAGGGGCAGTACTGAGGGAGCGCTGCACTGTCGGAGGGACAGTACTGAGGGAGCGCTGCACTGTCGGAGGGGCAGTACTGAGGGAGCGCTGCACTGTCGGAGGGACAGTACTGAGGGAGCGCTGCACTGTCGGAGGGGCAGTACTGAGGAAGCGCTGCACTGTCGGAGGGACAGTACTGAGGGAGGGCTGCACTGTCAGAGGGGCAGTACTGAGGGAGTGCCGCACTGTCGGAGGGGCCGTACTGAGGAAGCGCTGCACTGTCGGAGGGGCAGTACTGAGGGAGCGCCGCACTGTCGGAGGGGCAGTACTGAGGGAGCGCTGCACTGTCGGAGGGGCAGTACTGAGGGAGGTGCCGCCTTTTGGATGAGACATTGGACCTTTCTCCCCTCTTCCTCCTTGAGCCTTCTCATGTTTGTTGGTACGATAGTAATCCAATTGATGATGCTGTCCATTACCATATTGTGCAATTCTGCACCTTACAATATCGCAGTAAACTTCATAACATAATAAAACATTGCACATTACAATACGGTACTGCATAGCACACTAAAACACTGTACATTACACAATAAACAGCAATACTGTGATTACAATACAGTGCGCATTACACTGCAGTAATTTATTGTCAATGTTGTATTATACTGCACTGTGATTGTATTGTAATATGCAGGACTGTATACATTTTATTATACACTGTAAGGTGATGCGCTGTATTATATAACACAATACTGCAATGATAACAGTGCTGTAAATTATATTACAATACAGTGACATATCGCAATCTAATAGAGTGCATTAGACTGTAATAATCTGCTGCAATTACAACATCACTACATATATACCAGTGCCCACACATTACAGAATAATGCCCTATAGTACTGCACGTTACAGTATAGTAAATACATCAAAATACAATGCATTGTACAATAATACTGATTATACCGTACATTACAATATAGTGCATAATCATCCTATTACAATACTGTCCCATAGCTTATAAGTCTGATACAGTGCTGTGCATTACATTACAGTGCTGCACATTGCAACATGACTGAGTGCTGCACATTACAATACGATATGGTTGCCCTTGAGAAGGTGGTGGTGAGCCGCCGTCTTGAACCGCTGCAGTCCATGTGGTGAAGGTGCTCCCACAGTGCTGTTAGGGAGGGAGTTCCAGGATTTTGACCCAGCGACGATGAAGGATCGGCGATATACTTCCAAGTCAGGATAGTGTGTGACTTGGAGGGGAACTTGGAGGTGGTGGTGTTCCCATGCGCCTGCTGCCCTTGTCCTTCTAGGTGGAAGAGGTCGCGGGTTTGGGAGGTGCTGTCGAAGAAGCCTTGGCGAGTTGCTGCAGTGCATCTTATAGATGGTACACACAGCAGCCACGGTACGCCGGTGGTGGAGGGAGTGAATGTTTAAGGTGGTGGATGGGGTGCGGATTAATTTCCACATCTCAGATCCAGATGTGCGCTGTTCTCCACAGTTGTGGCCCACTGGTCATTCTGTGCGTGTGGCGATACTGGGGTAATTGCAGCTTGGACTGAGGCGGGTTCAGCTGGGAGGGTCTGTGCCCCGGGGGACCCCTCCTCCTAGCATGTAGCAGCTGCCCATCAGTACAGGACACCCCACAGGTAACCCAGGGGAAATCTAACCCTCTTTCTTGGCCCCTTTCAGGCTCAGCAATGCCGGAGCGAAGCGTGTCCTCAGTGGAGCGTGATTGTCAGTGCTTGACCGACTCATCACTGCCCTGTCCTTGCGTTGGGGGTCAGATGTCATCGGCACAGCCGTCACTCTCATGTCCATCGGCTGACCAGCCTGTGGAATCTCTGGACCTGTCCACACACTCGGGGATCGGACTGCCGGCACCAGTCAAGCCTGTTAATATTTAAAACTCAACTATGAATATATGTGGAAATGTTTTGTGAAGAATCCATTTGTGTGTCTGTGTCTCTTGGATACTGGAATAGGGGAGAGGAGTTAGTGGTGACCTTAAAGTGACCCAGATATACGTGTAATAGAAAATGAGCTGAAAATATTTGACACTGCACACACGAGCACAGCGAATGACGCTGAAGCAGGCCTGAGCCACCTCCTCCACACTGTGCTGTAGATCCAGGCCGTACCTGGGGGGAGGGGCTGCGTCTCCATATACCTGCACTCTGAGCGGAATAGCCAGGTGTGCAAGACCACTTACCAATGGCAGAGACCCCCATCTCTGCCACGCCTAACAGTATGGCTGAGAACAGTGAAGGCCAGAGACAGTCAGGTGCATTTCCCAGGCGCAGCTCCTTAAAACAAAGCTGCTTCATTCCCAGGTGGATTCGTTTTGAGTCGAGTTGCTCTTTCCCCGCTGCCCAGTTTGGTGGGTCCGTGCATCAGCTCCCAGGGCCTCTCTGTTCCAGGCGACAGTCATCCGCTCCCCAGGGACTGCCCGGTGTGAGCGGAGCTGCCTCTGTCCCCAGCCTGTGCTGAGATCATTGGCAGGACAGGATGGGAGTGAGAGTGGTCGGAGTGGCCACAATGCTCCTGCCACTGATCACTGTCCAGCGCCTGGTGTGGGCTGAGCTGCCCCGGCACAAGACTCGGTCACCACTCCCCACCTCACACCGCACTAACGGCCAGAGATAACATTGAGAGCAGGAAAACTGAGATCAGAAAATAGTGGAAATGAAGAGTGTGTGAAACAGGAGCCGGTTCCTGGCCTGTGGTGATGGTCTGTGACATTCCGTCCTTTCGAGAATTCTTTTCCAGCATTTTCTGACAGACCGATAGTGACCGAGTCTCCCCGGTACCGAGAGTGAGCGAGTCTCCCCGGTACCGATAGTGACCGACTCTCCCCCGGTACCGATAGTGAGCGAGTCTCCCCGGTACCGATAGTGAGCGACTCTCCCCCGGTACCGATAGTGAGCGAGTCTCCCTGGTACCGATAGTGAGCGACTCTCCCCCGGTACCGATAGTGAGCGACTCTCCCCCGGTACCGATAGTGACCGATAGTGAGCGAGTCTCCCCGGTACCGACAGTGACCGACTCCCCCGGTACCGATAGTGACCGACTCTCCCCCGGTACCGATAGTGAGCGAGTCTCCCCGGTACTGATAGTGAGCGACTCTCCCCCGGTACCGATAGTGAGCGAGTCTCCCTGGTACCGATAGTGACCGACTCCCCCCGGTACCGATAGTGACCGATAGTGAGCGAGTCTCCCCGGTACCGATAGTGAGCGAGTCTCCCCGGTACCGATAGTGAGCGAGTCTCCCCGGTACCGATAGTGACCGATACTGAGCGAGTCTCCCAGGTACCGATAGTGAGCGGGTCTCCCCCGGTACCGATAGTGAGCGAGTCTCCCCGGTACCGATAGTGACCGACTCTCCCCCGGTACCGATAGTGAGCGAGTCTCCCCGGTACCGATAGTGAGCGACTCTCCCCCGGTACCGATAGTGAGCGAGTCTCCCTGGTACCGATAGTGACCGACTCCCCCCGGTACCGATAGTGAGCGAGTCTCCCCGGTACCGATAGTGACCGACTCCCCCCGGTACCGATAGTGACCGATAGTGAGCGAGTCTCCCCGGTACCGATAGTGAGCGAGTCTCCCCGGTACCGATAGTGACCGATAGTGAGCGAGTCTCCCCGGTAACGATAGTGACCGATAGTGACCAAGTCTCCCCCAGTACCGATAGTGAGCGAGTCTCCCCGGTACCGATAGTGACCGATAGTGAGCGAGTCTCCCCGGTACCGACAGTGACCGATAGTGAGCGAGTCTCACCGGTACCGATAGTGAGCGAGTCTCCCCGGTACCGATAGTGACCGATAGTGACCGACTCCCCCCGGTACCAATAGTGAGCGAGTCTCCCCGGTACCGATAGTGAGCGAGTCTCCCCGGTACCGATAGTGAGTGAGTCTCCCCGGTACCGATAGTGAGCGAGTCTCCCCGGTACCGATAGTGAGCGAGTCTCCCTGGTACCGATAGTGACCGAGTCTCCCCGGTACCGATAGTGAGCGAGTCTCCCCCGGTACCGATAGTGAGCGAGTCTCCCCGGTACCGATAGTGAGCGAGTCTCCCCGGTACCGATAGTGACCGAGTCTCCCCCAGTACCGATAGTGATCGAGTCTCCCCTGTACCAATAGTGACCGATAGTGACCGACTCCCCCCGGTACCAATAGTGAGCGAGTCTCCCCGGTACCGATAGTGAGCGAGTCTCCCCGGTACCGATAGTGACCGATAGTGAGCGAGTCTCCCTGGTACCGATAGTGACCGAGTCTCCCCGGTACCGATAGTGACCGAGTCTCCCCGGTACCGATAGTGAGCGAGTCTCCCCGGTACCGATAGTGACCAATAGTGAGCGAGTCTCCCCGGTACCGATAGTGAGCGAGTCTCCCTGGTACCGATAGTGACCGAGTCTCCCCGGTACCAATAGTGAGCGAGTCTCACAGTTACTGATAGTGACCGATAGTGAGCGAGTCTACCCGGTACCGATAGTGACTGAGTCTCCCCGGTACCGATAGTGAGCGAGTCTCCCCGGTACCGAGAGTGAGCGAGTCTCACCGGTACCGATAGTGACTGATAGTGAGCGAGTCTCCCCGGTACCAATAGTGAGCTAGTCTCACCGGTACCGATAGTGACCGACAGTGAGCGAGTCTCCCCTGTACCAATAGTGACCGATAGTGACCGACTCCCCCAGGTACCAATAGTGACCGAGTCTCCCCGGTACCGATAGTGAGCGAGTCTCCCCGGTACCGATAGTGAGCGAGTCTCCCCGGTACCGATAGTGACCGATAGTGAGCGAGTCTCACCGGTACCGATAGTGAGCGAGTCTCCCCGGTACCGATAGTGCCCGATAGTGACCGACTCCCCCCGGTACCGATAGTGAGCGAGTCTCCCCGGTACCGATAGTGACCGATAGTGAGCGAGTCTCCCCGGTAACGATAGTGACCGATAGTGACCAAGTCTCCCCCAGTACCGATAGTGAGCGAGTCTCCCCGGTACCGATAGTGACCGATAGTGAGCGAGTCTCCCCGGTACCGATAGTGACCGATAGTGAGCGAGTCTCACCGGTACCGATAGTGAGCGAGTCTCCCCGGTACCGATAGTGACCGATAGTGACCGACTCCCCCCGGTACCGATAGTGAGCGAGTCTCCCCGGTACCGATAGTGAGCGAGTCTCCCCGGTACCGATAGTGAGCGAGTCTCCCTGGTACCGATAGTGACCGAGTCTCCCCGGTACCGATAGTGAGCGAGTCTCCCCCGGTACCGATAGTGAGCGAGTCTCCCCGGTACCGATAGTGAGCGAGTCTCCCCGGTACCGATAGTGACCGAGTCTCCCCCGGTACCGATAGTGATCGAGTCTCCCCTGTACCAATAGTGACCGATAGTGACCGACTCCCCCCGGTACCAATAGTGAGCGAGTCTCCCCGGTACCGATAGTGAGCGAGTCTCCCCGGTACCGATAGTGACCGATAGTGAGCGAGTCTCCCTGGTACCGATAGTGACCGAGTCTCCCCGGTACCGATAGTGACCGAGTCTCCCCGGTACCGATAGTGAGCGAGTCTCCCCGGTACCGATAGTGACCAATAGTGAGCGAGTCTCCCCGGTACCGATAGTGAGCGAGTCTCCCTGGTACCGATAGTGACCGAGTCTCCCCGGTACCAATAGTGAGCGAGTCTCACAGTTACTGATAGTGACCGATAGTGAGCGAGTCTACCCAGTACCGATAGTGACTGAGTCTCCCCGGTAGCGATAGTGAGCGAGTCTCCCCGGTACCGAGAGTGAGCGAGTCTCACCGGTACCGATAGTGACCGATAGTGAGCGAGTCTCCCCGGTACCAATAGTGAGCTAGTCTCACCGGTACCGATAGTGACCGACAGTGAGTGAGTCTCCCCTGTACCAATAGTGACCGATAGTGACCGACTCCCCCAGGTACCGATAGTGAGCGAGTCTCCCCGGTACCGATAGTGAGCGAGTCTCCCCAGTACCGATAGTGACCGATAGTGAGCGAGTCTCCCCGGTACCGATAGTGACCGATAGTGAGCGAGTCTCCCCGGTACCGATAGTGACCGACTCCCCCCGGTACCGATAGTGAGCGAGTCTCCCCGGTACCGATAGTGAGCCAGTCTCCCCGGTTCCGATAGTGACCGATAGTGAGCGAGTCTCCCCGGTACCGATAGTGAGCGAGTCTCCCCGGTACCAATAGTGACCGACTCCCCCCGGTACCAATAGTGACCGAGTCTCCCAGGTACCGATAGTGAGCGAGTCTCCCCGGTACCGATAGTGAGCGAGTCTCCCCGGTACCGATAGTGAGCGAGTCTCCCTGGTACCGATAGTGACCGAGTCTCCCCGGTACCGATAGTGACCGAGTCTCCCCGGTACCGATAGTGAGCGAGTCTCCCCGGTACCGATAGTGACCGATAGTGAGCGAGTCTCCCCGGTACCGATAGTGAGCGAGTCTCCCTGGTACCGATAGTGACCGAGTCTCCCCCGGTACCAATACTGAGTGAGTCTCACCGGTACTGATAGTGACCGATAGTGACCGAGTCTCCCCGGTACCGATAGTGACCGAGTCTCCCCGGTACCGATAGTGAGCGAGTCTCCCCGGTACCGATAGTGAGCGAGTCTCCCTGGTACCGATAGTGATCGAGTCTCCCCGGTACCAATAGTGAGCGAGTCTCACAGTTACTGATAGTGACCGATAGTGAGCGAGTCTACCCGGTACCGATAGTGAGCGAGTCTCCCCGGTACCGATAGTGAGCGAGTCTCACCGGTACCGATAGTGACCGATAGTGAGCGAGTCTCCCCGGTACCAATAGTGAGCTAGTCTCACCGGTACCGACAGTGAGCGAGTCTCCCCTGTACCAATAGTGACCGATAGTGACCGACTCCCCCAGGTACCAATAGTGACCGAGTCTCCCCGGTACCGATAGTGAGCGAGTCTCCCCGGTACCGATAGTGACCGATAGTGAGCGAGTCTCCCCGGTACAGATAGTGACCGATAGTGAGCGAGTCTCCCTGGTACCGATAGTGACCGAGTCTCCCCGGTACCGATAGTGACCGAGTCTCCCCGGTACCGATAGTGAGCGAGTCTCCCCGGTACCGATAGTGACCGATAGTGAGCGAGTCTCCCCGGTACGGATAGTGACCGATAGTGAGCGAGTCTCCCTGGTACCGATAGCGAGCGAGTCTACCCGGTGCCGATAGTGACCGAGTCTCCCCGGTACCGATAGTGAGCGAGTCTCCCCGGTACCGATAGTGAGCGAGTCTCACCAGTACCGATAGTGAGCGAGTCTCCCCGGTACCGATAGTGAGCGACTCCCCCCGGTACCGATAGTGAGCGAGTCTCCCTGGTACCGATAGTGACCGAGTCTCCCCGGTACCAATAGTGAGTGAGTCTCACAGTTACTGATAGTGACCGATAGTGAGCGAGGCTACCCGGTACCGATAGTGACTGATAGTGACCGAGTCTCCCCGGTACCGATAGTGAGCGAGTCTCCCCGGTACCGAGAGTGAGCGAGTCTCACCGGTACCGATAGTGACCGAGTCTCCCCGGTACCAATAGTGAGCTAGTCTCACCGGTACCGATAGTGACCGACAGTGAGCGAGTCTCCCCTGTACCAATAGTGACCGATAGTGACCGACTCCCCCAGGTACCGATAGTGAGCGAGTCTCCCCGGTACCGATAGTGAGCGAGTCTCCCCAGTACCGATAGTGACCGATAGTGAGCGAGTCTCCCCGGTACCGATAGTGACCGATAGTGAGCGAGTCTCCCCGGTACCGATAGTGACCGACTCCCCCCGGTACCGATAGTGAGCGAGTCTCCCCGGTACCGATAGTGAGCCAGTCTCCCCGGTTCCGATAGTGACCGATAGTGAGCGAGTCTCCCCGGTACCGATAGTGAGCGAGTCTCCCTGGTACCGATAGTGACCGAGTCTCCCCGGTACCGATAGTGACCGAGTCTCCCCCGGTACCGATAGTGAGCGAGTCTCCCCGGTACCGATAGTGACCGAGTCTCCCCGGTACCGATAGTGACCGAGTCTCCCCCGTGACCGATAGTGATCGAGTCTCCCCTGTACCAATAGTGACCGATAGTGACCGACTCCCCCCGGTACCAATAGTGACCGAGTCTCCCCGGTACCGATAGTGAGCGAGTCTCCCCGGTACCGATAGTGACCGATAGTGAGCGAGTCTCCCCGGTACCGATAGTGAGCGAGTCTCCCTGGTACCGATAGTGACCGAGTCTCCCCCGGTACCAATACTGAGTGAGTCTCACCGGTACTGATAGTGACCGATAGTGAGCGAGTCTACCCGGTACCGATAGTGACCGAGTCTCCCCGGTACCGATAGTGACCGAGTCTCCCCGGTACCGATAGTGAGCGAGTCTCCCCGGTACCGATAGTGACCGATAGTGAGCGAGTCTCCCCGGTACCGATAGTGAGCGAGTCTCCCTGGTACCGATAGTGACCGAGTCTCCCCCGGTACCAATACTGAGTGAGTCTCACCGGTACTGATAGTGACCGATAGTGAGCGAGTCTACCCGGTACCGATAGTGACCGAGTCTCCCCGGTACCGATAGTGAGCGAGTCTCCCCGGTACCGATAGTGAGCGAGTCTCCCTGGTACCGATAGTGACCGATAGTGAGCGAGTCTACCCGGTACCGATAGTGAGCGAGTCTCCCCGGTACCGATAGTGAGCGAGTCTCACCGGTACCGATAGTGACCGATAGTGAGCGAGTCTCCCCGGTACCAATAGTGAGCTAGTCTCACCGGTACCGACAGTGAGCGAGTCTCCCCTGTACCAATAGTGACCGATAGTGACCGACTCCCCCAGGTACCAATAGTGACCGAGTCTCCCCGGTACCGATAGTGAGCGAGTCTCCCCGGTACCGATAGTGACCGATAGTGAGCGAGTCTCCCCGGTACAGATAGTGACCGATAGTGAGCGAGTCTCCCTGGTACCGATAGTGACCGAGTCTCCCCGGTACCGATAGTGACCGAGTCTCCCCGGTACCGATAGTGAGCGAGTCTCCCCGGTACCGATAGTGACCGATAGTGAGCGAGTCTCCCCGGTACGGATAGTGACCGATAGTGAGCGAGTCTCCCTGGTACCGATAGCGAGCGAGTCTACCCGGTGCCGATAGTGACCGAGTCTCCCCGGTACCGATAGTGAGCGAGTCTCCCCGGTACCGATAGTGAGCGAGTCTCACCAGTACCGATAGTGAGCGAGTCTCCCCGGTACCGATAGTGAGCGACTCCCCCCGGTACCGATAGTGAGCGAGTCTCCCTGGTACCGATAGTGACCGAGTCTCCCCGGTACCAATAGTGAGTGAGTCTCACAGTTACTGATAGTGACCGATAGTGAGCGAGGCTACCCGGTACCGATAGTGACTGATAGTGACCGAGTCTCCCCGGTACCGATAGTGAGCGAGTCTCCCCGGTACCGAGAGTGAGCGAGTCTCACCGGTACCGATAGTGACCGAGTCTCCCCGGTACCAATAGTGAGCTAGTCTCACCGGTACCGATAGTGACCGACAGTGAGCGAGTCTCCCCTGTACCAATAGTGACCGATAGTGACCGACTCCCCCAGGTACCGATAGTGAGCGAGTCTCCCCGGTACCGATAGTGAGCGAGTCTCCCCAGTACCGATAGTGACCGATAGTGAGCGAGTCTCCCCGGTACCGATAGTGACCGATAGTGAGCGAGTCTCCCCGGTACCGATAGTGACCGACTCCCCCCGGTACCGATAGTGAGCGAGTCTCCCCGGTACCGATAGTGAGCCAGTCTCCCCGGTTCCGATAGTGACCGATAGTGAGCGAGTCTCCCCGGTACCGATAGTGAGCGAGTCTCCCTGGTACCGATAGTGACCGAGTCTCCCCGGTACCGATAGTGACCGAGTCTCCCCCGGTACCGATAGTGAGCGAGTCTCCCCGGTACCGATAGTGACCGAGTCTCCCCGGTACCGATAGTGACCGAGTCTCCCCCGTGACCGATAGTGATCGAGTCTCCCCTGTACCAATAGTGACCGATAGTGACCGACTCCCCCCGGTACCAATAGTGACCGAGTCTCCCCGGTACCGATAGTGAGCGAGTCTCCCCGGTACCGATAGTGACCGATAGTGAGCGAGTCTCCCCGGTACCGATAGTGAGCGAGTCTCCCTGGTACCGATAGTGACCGAGTCTCCCCCGGTACCAATACTGAGTGAGTCTCACCGGTACTGATAGTGACCGATAGTGAGCGAGTCTACCCGGTACCGATAGTGACCGAGTCTCCCCGGTACCGATAGTGACCGAGTCTCCCCGGTACCGATAGTGAGCGAGTCTCCCCGGTACCGATAGTGACCGATAGTGAGCGAGTCTCCCCGGTACCGATAGTGAGCGAGTCTCCCTGGTACCGATAGTGACCGAGTCTCCCCCGGTACCAATACTGAGTGAGTCTCACCGGTACTGATAGTGACCGATAGTGAGCGAGTCTACCCGGTACCGATAGTGACCGAGTCTCCCCGGTACCGATAGTGAGCGAGTCTCCCCGGTACCGATAGTGAGCGAGTCTCCCTGGTACCGATAGTGATCGAGTCTCCCCGGTACCAATAGTGAGCGAGTCTCACAGTTACTGATAGTGACCGATAGTGAGCGAGTCTACCCGGTACCGATAGTGAGCGAGTCTCCCCGGTACCGATAGTGAGCGAGTCTCACCGGTACCGATAGTGACCGATAGTGAGCGAGTCTCCCCGGTACCAATAGTGAGCTAGTCTCACCGGTACCGATAGTGACCGACAGTGAGCAAGTCTCCCCTGTACCAATAGTGACCGATAGTGACCGACTCCCCCAGGTACCAATAGTGACCGAGTCTCCCCGGTACCGATAGTGAGCGAGTCTCCCCGGTACCGATAGTGAGCGAGTCTCCCCGGTACAGATAGTGACCGATAGTGAGCGAGTCTCCCTGGTACCGATAGTGACCGAGTCTCTCCGGTACCGATAGTGACCGAGTCTCCCCTGTACCGATAGTGAGCGAGTCTCCCCGGTACCGATAGTGACCGATAGTGAGCGAGTCTCCCCGGTACGGATAGTGACCGATAGTGAGCGAGTCTCCCTGGTACCGATAGCGAGCGAGTCTACCCGGTGTCGATAGTGACCGAGTCTCCCCGGTACCGATAGTGAGCGAGTCTCCCCGGTACCGATAGTGAGCGAGTCTCACCAGTACCGATAGTGAGCGAGTCTCCCCGGTACCGATAGTGAGCGACTCCCCCCGGTACCGATAGTGACCGAGTCTCCCCGGTACCGATAGTGAGCGATAGTGAGCGAGTCTCCCCGGTACCGATAGTGACCGAGTCTCCCCCGGTACCGATAGTGAGCGAGTCTCCCCTGTACCGATAGTGACCGACTCCCCCCAGGTACCGATAGTGACCGAGTCTTCCCGGTACCGATAGTGAGCGAGTCTCCCCGGTACCGATAGTGACCGATAGTGAGCGAGTCTCCCTGGTACCGATAGTGACCGAGTCTCCGCGGTACCAATAGTGAGCGAGTCTCACCGGTACTGATAGTGACCGATAGTGAGCGAGTCTACCCGGTACCGATAGTGACCGAGTCTACCGGTACCGATAGTGAACGATAGTGAGCGAGTCTCCCCGGTACCGATAGTGAGCGAGTCTCCCCGGTACCGAAAGTGAGCGAGTCTCCCCAGTACCGATAGTGAGCGAGTCTCCCCGGTACCGATAGTGACCGACTCCCCCCGGTACCGATAGTGACCGAGTCTCCCCGGTACCGATAGTGAGCGATAGTGAGCGAGTCTCCCCGGTACCGATAGTGACCAATAGTGAGCGAGTCTCCCCCGGTACCGATAGTGAGCGAGTCTCCCCGGTACCGATAGTGAGCGAGTCTCCCCTGTACCGATAGTGACCGACTCCCCCCGGTACCGATAGTGACCGAGTCTTCCCGGTACCGATAGTGAGCGAGTCTCCCTGGTACCGATAGTGACCGAGTCTCCCCGGTACCAATAGTGAGCGAGTCTCACCGGTACTGATAGTGACCGATAGTGAGCGAGTCTACCCGGTACCGATAGTGACCGATAGTGACCGAGTCTCCCCGGTACCGATAGTGAGCGAGTCTCCCCAGTACCGATAGTGAGCGAGTCTCACCGGTACCGATAGTGAGCGAGTCTCCCCGGTACCGATAGTGAGCGAGTCTCCCCGTTACCGATAGTGACCGATAGTGAGCGAGTCTCCCCGGTACCGATAGTGAGCGAGTCTCCCCGGTACCGATAGTGACCGATAGTGAGCGAGTCTACCCAGTACCGATAGTGACCGAGTCTCCCCGGTACCGATAGTGACCGATAGTGAGCGAGTCTCCCCGGTACCGATAGTGAGCGAGTCTCACCGGTACCGATAGTGACCGATAGTGAGCGAGTCTCTCCGGTACCGATAGTGAGCGAGTCTCCCCGGTACCGATAGTGAGCGAGTCTCCCCGGTACCGATAGTGACCGAGTCTCCCCGGTACAGATAGTGAGCAATAGTGACCAACTCCCCTGGTACTGATAGTGAGCGAGTCTCCCCGGTACCGATAGTGACCGAAAGTGACCGAGTCTCCCCGGTACCAATAGTGAGCGAGTCTCACCGGGACCGATAGTGAGCGACTCCCCCGGTACCGATAGTGAGCGAGTCTCCCCGGTACCGATAGTGAGCGAATCTCCCCAGTACCGATAGTGACCGACTCCCCCGGTTCCGATAGTGACCGACTCCCCCGGTAACGATAGTGAGCGAGTCTCCCCGGTACCGATAGTGACCAAGTCTCCCCGGTACCAATAGTGACCGATAGTGACCGAGTCTCCCCAGTACCGATAGTGACCGAGTCTCCCCGGTACCGATAGTGAGCAAGTCTCCCCGGTACCAATAGTGACCGATAGTGACCGAGCCTCCCCGGTACCGATAGTGACCGACTCCCCCCGGTACCGATAGTGACCGACTCCCCCCGGTACCGATAGTGACCAAGTCTCCCCGGTACAAATAGTGACCGATTGTGACCGACTCCCCCTGGTACCGATAGTGAGCGAGTCTCCCTGGTACCGATAGTGAGCGAGTCTACCCGGTACCGATAGTGACCGAGTCTCCACGGTACCGATAGTGAACAATAGTGAGCGAGTCTCCCCAGTACCGATAGTGAGCGAGTCTCACCGGTACCGATAGTGAGCGAGTCTCCCCGGTACCGATAGTGAGCGAGTCTCCCCGGTACCGATAGTGACCGATAGTGAGCGAGTCTACCCAGTACCGATAGTGACCGAGTCTCCCCGGTACCGATAGTGACCGATAGTGAGCGAGTCTCCCCGGTACCGATAGTGAGCGAGTCTCACCGGTACCGATAGTGACCGATAGTGAGCGAGTCTCTCCGGTACCGATAGTGAGCGAGTCTCCCCGGTACCGATAGTGAGCGAGTCTCCCCGGTACCGATAGTGACCGAGTCTCCCCGGTACAGATAGTGAGCAATAGTGACCAACTCCCCCGGTACTGATAGTGAGCGAGTCTCCCCGGTACCGATAGTGACCGAAAGTGACCGAGTCTCCCCGGTACCAATAGTGAGCGAGTCTCACCGGTACCGATAGTGACCGATAGTGAGCGACTCCCCCTGTACCGATAGTGAGCGAGTCTCCCCGGTACCGATAGTGAGCGAGTCTCCCCAGTACCGATAGTGACCGACTCCCCCGGTACCGATAGTGACCGACTCCCCCGGTAACGATAGTGAGCGAGTCTCCTCGGTACCGATAGTGACCAAGTCTCCCCGGTACCAATAGTGACCGATAGTGACCGAGCCTCCCCGGTACCGATAGTGACCGACTCCCCCCGGTACCGATAGTGACCGACTCCCCCCGGTACCGATAGTGACCGAGTCTCCCCGGTACCGATAGTGAACGATAGTGAGCGAGTCTCCCCAGTACCGATAGTGAGCGAGTCTCACCGGTACCGATAGTGAGCGAGTCTCCCCAGTACCGATAGTGAGCGAGTCTCCCCGGTACCGATAGTGACCGATAGTGGGCAAGTCTCCCCGGTACCGATAGTGAGCGAGTCTCCCCGGTACCGATAGTGACCGATAGTGAGCGAGTCTACCCGGTACCGATAGTGACCGAGTCTCCCCGGTACCGATAGTGACCGATAGTGAGCGAGTCTCCCCGGTACCGATAGTGAGCGAGTCTCACCGGTACCGATAGTGACCGATAGTGAGCGAGTCTCCCCGGTACCGATAGTGTGCGAGTCTCCCCGGTACCGATAGTGAGCGAGTCTACCCGGTACCGATAGTGACCGAGTCTCCCCGGTACCGATAGTGAGCGAGTCCCCCCGGTACCGATAGTGAGCGAGTCTCACCGGTACAGATAGTGAGCGATAGTGACGAACTCCCCCGGTACTAATAGTGAGCGAGTCTCCCCGGTACTGAAAGTGACCGAGTCTCCCCGGTACCAATAGTGAGCGAGTCTCACCGGTACCGATAGTGAGCGAGTCTCCCCGGTACCGATAGTGAGCGACTCCCCCGGTACCGATAGTGAGCGAGTCTCCCCGGTACCGATAGTGAGCGAGTCTCCCCGGTACCGATAGTGAGCGAGTCCCCCCAGTACCGATAGTGACCGACTCCCCCGGTACCGATAGTGACCGACTCCCCCGGTAACGATAGTGACCAAGTCTCCCCGGTACCAATAGTGACCGATAGTGACCGAGTCTCCCCGGTACCGATAGTGACCGACTCCCCCCGGTACCGATAGTGTCCAAGTCTCCCCGGTACCAATAGTGACCGATTGTGACCGACTCCCCCCGGTACCGATAGTGACCGAGTCTCCCCGGTACCAATAGTGAGCGAGTCTCACCGGTACTGATAGTGACCGATAGTGAGCGAGTCTACCCGGTACCGATAGTGACCGAGTCTCCCCGGTACCGATAGTGAGCGAGTCTCCCCAGTACCGATAGTGAGCGAGTCTCACCGGTACCGATAGTGAACGATAGTGAGCGAGTCTCCCCAGTACCGATAGTGAGCGAGTCTCACCGGTACCGAGAGTGAGCGAGTCTCCCCGGTACCGATAGTGAGCGAGTCTCCCCGGTACCGATAGTGAGCGAGTCTCCCCGGTACCGATAGTGACCGATAGTGAGCGAGTCTCCCCGGTACCGATAGTGAGCGAGTCTCACCGGTACCGATAGTGAGCGAGTCTCCCCGGTACCGATAGTGAGCGAGTCTCCCCGGTACCGATAGTGACCGAGTCTCCCCGGTACAGAGAGTGAGCGATAGTGACCAACTCCCCCGGTACTGATAGTGAGCGAGTCTCCCCGGTACCGATAGTGACTGAAAGTGACCGAGTCTCCCCGGTACCAATAGTGAGCGAGTCTCACCGGTACCGATAGTGAGCGAGTCTCCCCGGTACCGATAGTGAGCGAGTCTCCCCAGTACCGATAGTGACCGACTCCCCCGGTACCGATAGTGACCGACTCCCCCGGTAACGATAGTGAGCGAGTCTCCCCGGTACCGATAGTGACCAAGTCTCCCCGGTACCAATAGTGACCGATAGTGACCGAGTCTCCCCAGTACCGATAGTGACCGAGTCTCCCCGGTACCGATAGTGAGCAAGTCTCCCCAGTACCAATAGTGACCGATAGTGACTGACTCCCCCCGGTACCGATAGTGATCAAGTCTCCCCGGTACCAATAGTGACCGATAGTGACCGAGTCTCCCCGGTACCAATAGTGAGCGAGTCTCCCCGGTACCGATAGTGACTGATAGTGAGCGACTCTCCCCGGTACCGATAGTGACCGAGTCTCCCCGGTACAGATAGTGAGCGATAGTGACCAACTCCCCCGGTACTGATAGTGAGCGAGTCTCCCCGGTACCGATAGTGAGCGAGTCTCCCCGGTACCAATAGTGAGCGAGTCTCACTGGTACCGATAGTGAGCCAGCCTCCCCGGTACCGATAGTGACCGATAGTGAGCGACTCCCCCGGTACCGATAGTGAGCGAGTCTCCCCGGTACCGATAGTGAGTGAGTCTTCCCGGTACCAATAGTGACCGATAGTGAGCGAGTCTCCCCGGTACCGATAGTGAGCGAGTCTCCCCGGTACCGATAGTGAGCGAGTCTCCCCGGGACCGATAGTGAGCGAGTCTACCCGGTACCGATAGTGACCGATAGTGAGCGAGAATCCCCGGTACCGATAGTGAGAGAGTCTCACCGGTACCGATAGTGAGCGAGTCTCCCCGGTACTGATAGTGATCGAGTCTCCCCGGTACCGATAGTGAGCGAGTCTCCCCGGTACCGATAGTGAGCGAGTCTCCCCGGTACCGATAGTGAGCGAGTCTCCCCGGTACCGATAGTGACCGAGTCTCCCCGGTACAGATACTGAGCGATAGTGACCAACTCCCCCGGTACAGATAGTGAGCGAGTCTCCCCGGTACCGATAGTGACCGAGTCTCCCCGGTAACAATAGTGAGCGAGTCTCACCGGTACCAATAGTGAGCGAGTCTCACCGGTACCGATAGTGACCGATAGTGAGCGACTCCCCCGGTACCGATAGTGAGCGAGTCTCCCCGGTACCGATAGTGAGCGAGTCTCCCCAGTACCGATAGTGACCGACTCCCCCGGTACCGATAGTGACCGACTCCCCCGGTAACGATAGTGAGCGAGTCTCCCCGGTACCGATAGTGACCAAGTCTCCCCGGTACCAATAGTGACCGATAGTGACCGAGTCTCCCCAGTACCGATAGTGACCGAGTCTCCCCGGTACCGATAGTGAGCAAGTCTCCCCGGTACCAATAGTGACCGATAGTGACCGAGCCTCCCCGGTACCGATAGTGACCGACTCCCCCCGGTACCGATAGTGACCGACTCCCCCCGGTACCGATAGTGACCAAGTCTCCCCGGTACAAATAGTGACCTATTGTGACCGACTCCCCCCGGTACCGATAGTGAGCGAGTCTCCCTGGTACCGATAGTGAGCGAGTCTACCCGGTACCGATAGTGACCGAGTCTCCCCGGTACCGATAGTGAACGATAGTGAGCGAGTCTCCCCAGTACCGATAGTGAGCGAGTCTCACCGGTACCGATAGTGAGCGAGTCTCCCCGGTACCGATAGTGAGCGAGTCTCCCCGGTACCGATAGTGACCGATAGTGAGCAAGTCTCCCCGGTACCGATAGTGAGCGAGTCTCCCCGGTACCGATAGTGACCGATAGTGAGCGACTCTACCCGGTACCGATAGTGACCGAGTCTCCCCGGTACCGATAGTGACCGATAGTGAGCGAGTCTCCCCGGTACCGATAGTGAGCGAGTCTCACCGGTACCGATAGTGACCGATAATGAGCGAGTCTCCCCGGTACCGATAGTGTGCGAGTCTCCCCGGTACCGATAGTGAGCGAGTCTACCCGGTACCGATAGTGACCGATAGTGAGCGAGTCTCTCCGGTACCGATAGTGAGCGAGTCTCCCCGGTACCGATAGTGAGCGAGTCTCCCCGGTACCGATAGTGACCGAGTCTCCCCGGTTCAGATAGTGAGCGATAGTGACTAACTCCCCCGGTGCTGATAGTGAGCGAGTCTCCCCGGTACTGAAAGTGACCGAGTCTCCCCGGTACCAATAGTGAGCGAGTCTCACCGGTACCGATAGTGAGCGAGTCTCCCCGGTACCGATAGTGAGCGACTCCCCCGGTACCGATAGTGAGCGAGTCTCCCCGGTACCGATAGTGAGCGAGTCCCCCCAGTACCGATAGTGACCGACTCCCCCGGTACCGATAGTGACCGACTCCCCCGGTAACGATAGTGAGCGAGTCTCCCCGGTACCGATAGTGACCAAGTCTCCCCGGTACCAATAGTGACCGATAGTGACCGAGTCTCCCCAGTACCGATAGTGACCGAGTCTCCCCGGTAACGATAGTGACCGACTCCCCCCGGTACCGATAGTGTCCAAGTCTCCCCGGTACCAATAGTGACCGATTGTGACCGACTCCCCCCGGTACCGATAGTGAGCGAGTCTCCCTGGTACCGATAGTGACCGAGTCTCCCCGGTACCAATAGTGAGCGAGTCTCACCGGTACTGATAGTGACCGATAGTGAGCGAGTCTACCCGGTACCGATAGTGACCGAGTCTCCCCGGTACCGATAGTGAGTGAGTCTCCCCAGTACCGATAGTGAGCGAGTCTCACCGGTACCGATAGTGAACGATAGTGAGCGAGTCTCCCCGGTACCAATAGTGAGCGAGTCTCACCGGTACCGATAGTGAGCGAGTCTCCCCGGTACCGATAGTGAGCGAGTCTCCCCAGTACCGATAGTGACCGACTCCCCCGGTACCGATAGTGACCGAATCTCCCCAGTACCGATAGTGACCGAGTCTCCCCGGTACCGATAGTGAGCAAGTCTCCCCAGTACCAATAGTGACCGATAGTGACTGACTCCCCCCGGTACCGATAGTGATCAAGTCTCCCCGGTACCAATAGTGACCGATAGTGACCGAGTCTCCCCGGTACCGTTAGTGAGCGAGTCTCCCCGGTACCGATAGTGAACGATAGTGACCGAGTCTCCCCGGTACCAATAGTGAGCGAGTCTCCCCGGTACCGATAGTGAGCGAGTGTCCCCGGTACCGATAGTGACCGAGTCTCCCCGGTACAGATAGTGAGCGATAGTGACCGACTCCCCCGATACTGATAGTGAGCGAGTCTCCCCGGTACCGATAGTGACCGAGTCTCCCCGGTACCAATAGTGAGCGAGTCTCACTGGTACCGATAGTGAGCCAGTCTCACCGGTACCGATAGTGAGCGACTCCCCCGGTACTGATAGTGAGCGAGTCTCCCCGGTACCGATAGTGAGCGAGTCTCCCCGGTACCGATAGTGAGCGAGTCTCCCCGGTACCGATAGTGACCGAGTCTCCCCGGTACCGATAGTGACCGATAGTGAGCGAGTCTCCCCGGTACCGATAGTGAGCGAGTCTCACCGGTACCGATAGTGACCGATAATGAGCGAGTCTCCCCGGTACCGATAGTGTGCGAGTCTCCCCGGTACCGATAGTGAGCGAGTCTACCCGGTACCGATAGTGACCGAGTCTCCCCGGTACCGATAGTGAGCGAGTCTCCCCGGTACCGATAGTGAGCGAGTCTCACCGGTACCGATAGTGACCGATAGTGAGCGAGTCTCTCCGGTACCGATAGTGAGCGAGTCTCCCCGGTACCGATAGTGAGCGAGTCTCCCCGGTACCGATAGTGACCGAGTCTCCCCGGTACAGATAGTGAGCGATAGTGACTAACTCCCCCGGTGCTGATAGTGAGCGAGTCTCCCCGGTACTGAAAGTGACCGAGTCTCCCCGGTACCAATAGTGAGCGAGTCTCACCGGTACCGATAGTGAGCGAGTCTCCCCGGTACCGATAGTGAGCGACTCCCCCGGTACCGATAGTGAGCGAGTCTCCCCGGTACCGATAGTGAGCGAGTCCCCCCAGTACCGATAGTGACCGACTCCCCCGGTACCGATAGTGACCGACTCCCCCGGTAACGATAGTGAGCGAGTCTCCCCGGTACCGATAGTGACCAAGTCTCCCCGGTACCAATAGTGACCGATAGTGACCGAGTCTCCCCAGTACCGATAGTGACCGAGTCTCCCCGGTAACGATAGTGACCGACTCCCCCCGGTACCGATAGTGTCCAAGTCTCCCCGGTACCAATAGTGACCGATTGTGACCGACTCCCCCCGGTACCGATAGTGAGCGAGTCTCCCTGGTACCGATAGTGACCGAGTCTCCCCGGTACCAATAGTGAGCGAGTCTCACCGGTACTGATAGTGACCGATAGTGAGCGAGTCTACCCGGTACCGATAGTGACCGAGTCTCCCCGGTACCGATAGTGAGTGAGTCTCCCCAGTACCGATAGTGAGCGAGTCTCACCGGTACCGATAGTGAACGATAGTGAGCGAGTCTCCCCGGTACCAATAGTGAGCGAGTCTCACCGGTACCGATAGTGAGCGAGTCTCCCCGGTACCGATAGTGAGCGAGTCTCCCCAGTACCGATAGTGACCGACTCCCCCGGTACCGATAGTGACCGACTCCCCCGGTAACGATAGTGAGCGAGTCTCCCCGGTACCGATAGTGACCAAGTCTCCCCGGTACCAATAGTGACCGATAGTGACCGAATCTCCCCAGTACCTATAGTGACCGAGTCTCCCCGGTACCGATAGTGAGCAAGTCTCCCCAGTACCAATAGTGACCGATAGTGACTGACTCCCCCCGGTACCGATAGTGATCAAGTCTCCCCGGTACCAATAGTGACCGATAGTGACCGAGTCTCCCCGGTACCGTTAGTGAGCGAGTCTCCCCGGTACCGATAGTGAACGATAGTGACCGAGTCTCCCCGGTACCAATAGTGAGCGAGTCTCCCCGGTACCGATAGTGAGCGAGTGTCCCCGGTACCGATAGTGACCGAGTCTCCCCGGTACAGATAGTGAGCGATAGTGACCGACTCCCCCGATACTGATAGTGAGCGAGTCTCCCCGGTACCGATAGTGACCGAGTCTCCCCGGTACCAATAGTGAGCGAGTCTCACTGGTACCGATAGTGAGCCAGTCTCACCGGTACCGATAGTGAGCGACTCCCCCGGTACCGATAGTGACCGACTCCCCCCGGTACCGATAGTGACCAAGTCTCCCCGGTACAAATAGTGACCTATTGTGACCGACTCCCCCCGGTACCGATAGTGAGCGAGTCTCCCTGGTACCGATAGTGAGCGAGTCTACCCGGTACCGATAGTGACCGAGTCTCCCCGGTACCGATAGTGAACGATAGTGAGCGAGTCTCCCCAGTACCGATAGTGAGCGAGTCTCACCGGTACCGATAGTGAGCGAGTCTCCCCGGTACCGATAGTGAGCGAGTCTCCCCGGTACCGATAGTGACCGATAGTGAGCAAGTCTCCCCGGTACCGATAGTGAGCGAGTCTCCCCGGTACCGATAGTGACCGATAGTGAGCGACTCTACCCGGTACCGATAGTGACCGAGTCTCCCCGGTACCGATAGTGACCGATAGTGAGCGAGTCTCCCCGGTACCGATAGTGAGCGAGTCTCACCGGTACCGATAGTGACCGATAATGAGCGAGTCTCCCCGGTACCGATAGTGTGCGAGTCTCCCCGGTACCGATAGTGAGCGAGTCTACCCGGTACCGATAGTGACCGAGTCTCCCCGGTACCGATAGTGAGCGAGTCTCCCCGGTACCGATAGTGAGCGAGTCTCCCCGGTACCGATAGTGAGCGAGTCTCACCGGTACCGATAGTGACCGAGTCTCCCCGGTACCGATAGTGAGCGAGTCTCCCCGGTACCGATAGTGACCGAGTCTCCCCGGTACAGATAGTGAGCGATAGTGACTAACTCCCCCGGTGCTGATAGTGAGCGAGTCTCCCCGGTACTGAAAGTGACCGAGTCTCCCCGGTACCAATAGTGAGCGAGTCTCACCGGTACCGATAGTGAGCGAGTCTCCCCGGTACCGATAGTGAGCGACTCCCCCGGTACCGATAGTGAGCGAGTCTCCCCGGTACCGATAGTGAGCGAGTCCCCCCAGTACCGATAGTGACCGACTCCCCCGGTACCGATAGTGACCGACTCCCCCGGTAACGATAGTGAGCGAGTCTCCCCGGTACCGATAGTGACCAAGTCTCCCCGGTACCAATAGTGACCGATAGTGACCGAGTCTCCCCAGTACCGATAGTGACCGAGTCTCCCCGGTAACGATAGTGACCGACTCCCCCCGGTACCGATAGTGTCCAAGTCTCCCCGGTACCAATAGTGACCGATTGTGACCGACTCCCCCCGGTACCGATAGTGAGCGAGTCTCCCTGGTACCGATAGTGACCGAGTCTCCCCGGTACCAATAGTGAGCGAGTCTCACCGGTACTGATAGTGACCGATAGTGAGCGAGTCTACCCGGTACCGATAGTGACCGAGTCTCCCCGGTACCGATAGTGAGTGAGTCTCCCCAGTACCGATAGTGAGCGAGTCTCACCGGTACCGATAGTGAACGATAGTGAGCGAGTCTCCCCGGTACCAATAGTGAGCGAGTCTCACCGGTACCGATAGTGAGCGAGTCTCCCCGGTACCGATAGTGAGCGAGTCTCCCCAGTACCGATAGTGACCGACTCCCCCGGTACCGATAGTGACCGACTCCCCCGGTAACGATAGTGAGCGAGTCTCCCCGGTACCGATAGTGACCAAGTCTCCCCGGTACCAATAGTGACCGATAGTGACCGAATCTCCCCAGTACCGATAGTGACCGAGTCTCCCCGGTACCGATAGTGAGCAAGTCTCCCCAGTACCAATAGTGACCGATAGTGACTGACTCCCCCCGGTACCGATAGTGATCAAGTCTCCCCGGTACCAATAGTGACCGATAGTGACCGAGTCTCCCCGGTACCGTTAGTGAGCGAGTCTCCCCGGTACCGATAGTGAACGATAGTGACCGAGTCTCCCCGGTACCAATAGTGAGCGAGTCTCCCCGGTACCGATAGTGAGCGAGTGTCCCCGGTACCGATAGTGACCGAGTCTCCCCGGTACAGATAGTGAGCGATAGTGACCGACTCCCCCGATACTGATAGTGAGCGAGTCTCCCCGGTACCGATAGTGACCGAGTCTCCCCGGTACCAATAGTGAGCGAGTCTCACTGGTACCGATAGTGAGCCAGTCTCACCGGTACCGATAGTGAGCGACTCCCCCGGTACTGATAGTGAGCGAGTCTCCCCGGTACCGATAGTGAGCGAGTCTCCCCGGTACCGATAGTGAGCGAGTCTCCCCGGTACCGATAGTGACCGATAGTGAGCGACTCTACCCGGTACCGATAGTGACCGAGTCTCCCCGGTACCGATAGTGACCGATAGTGAGCGAGTCTCCCCGGTACCGATAGTGAGCGAGTCTCACCGGTACCGATAGTGACCGATAATGAGCGAGTCTCCCCGGTACCGATAGTGTGCGAGTCTCCCCGGTACCGATAGTGAGCGAGTCTACCCGGTACCGATAGTGACCGAGTCTCCCCGGTACCGATAGTGAGCGAGTCTCCCCGGTACCGATAGTGAGCGAGTCTCACCGGTACCGATAGTGACCGATAGTGAGCGAGTCTCTCCGGTACCGATAGTGAGCGAGTCTCCCCGGTACCGATAGTGAGCGAGTCTCCCCGGTACCGATAGTGACCGAGTCTCCCCGGTACAGATAGTGAGCGATAGTGACTAACTCCCCCGGTGCTGATAGTGAGCGAGTCTCCCCGGTACTGAAAGTGACCGAGTCTCCCCGGTACCAATAGTGAGCGAGTCTCACCGGTACCGATAGTGAGCGAGTCTCCCCGGTACCGATAGTGAGCGACTCCCCCGGTACCGATAGTGAGCGAGTCTCCCCGGTACCGATAGTGAGCGAGTCCCCCCAGTACCGATAGTGACCGACTCCCCCGGTACCGATAGTGACCGACTCCCCCGGTAACGATAGTGAGCGAGTCTCCCCGGTACCGATAGTGACCAAGTCTCCCCGGTACCAATAGTGACCGATAGTGACCGAGTCTCCCCAGTACCGATAGTGACCGAGTCTCCCCGGTAACGATAGTGACCGACTCCCCCCGGTACCGATAGTGTCCAAGTCTCCCCGGTACCAATAGTGACCGATTGTGACCGACTCGCCCCGGTACCGATAGTGAGCGAGTCTCCCTGGTACCGATAGTGACCGAGTCTCCCCGGTACCAATAGTGAGCGAGTCTCACCGGTACTGATAGTGACCGATAGTGAGCGAGTCTACCCGGTACCGATAGTGACCGAGTCTCCCCGGTACCGATAGTGAGTGAGTCTCCCCAGTACCGATAGTGAGCGAGTCTCACCGGTACCGATAGTGAACGATAGTGAGCGAGTCTCCCCGGTACCAATAGTGAGCGAGTCTCACCGGTACCGATAGTGAGCGAGTCTCCCCGGTACCGATAGTGAGCGAGTCTCCCCAGTACCGATAGTGACCGACTCCCCCGGTACCGATAGTGACCGACTCCCCCGGTAACGATAGTGAGCGAGTCTCCCCGGTACCGATAGTGACCAAGTCTCCCCGGTACCAATAGTGACCGATAGTGACCGAATCTCCCCAGTACCGATAGTGACCGAGTCTCCCCGGTACCGATAGTGAGCAAGTCTCCCCAGTACCAATAGTGACCGATAGTGACTGACTCCCCCCGGTACCGATAGTGATCAAGTCTCCCCGGTACCAATAGTGACCGATAGTGACCGAGTCTCCCCGGTACCGTTAGTGAGCGAGTCTCCCCGGTACCGATAGTGAACGATAGTGACCGAGTCTCCCCGGTACCAATAGTGAGCGAGTCTCCCCGGTACCGATAGTGAGCGAGTGTCCCCGGTACCGATAGTGACCGAGTCTCCCCGGTACAGATAGTGAGCGATAGTGACCGACTCCCCCGATACTGATAGTGAGCGAGTCTCCCCGGTACCGATAGTGACCGAGTCTGCCCGGTACCAATAGTGAGCGAGTCTCACTGGTACCGATAGTGAGCCAGTCTCACCGGTACCGATAGTGAGCGACTCCCCCGGTACTGATAGTGAGCGAGTCTCCCCGGTACCGATAGTGAGCGAGTCTCCCCGGTACCGATAGTGAGCGAGTCTCCCCGGTACCGATAGTGACCGATAGTGAGCGAGTCTCCCCGGGACCGATAGTGAGCGAGTCTAACCGGTACCGATAGTGACCGAGTCTCCCCGGTACCGATAGTGACCGATAGTGAGCGAGAATCCCCGGTACCGAAAGTGAGAGAGTCTCACCGGTACCGATAGTGAGCGAGTCTCCCCGGTACCGATAGTGATCGAGTCTCCCCGGTACCGATAGTGAGCGAGTCTCCCCGGTACCGATAGTGAGCGAGTCTCCCCGGTACCGCTAGTGAGCGAGTCTCCCCGGTACCGATAGTGACCGAGTCTCCCCGGTACAGATAGTGAGCGATAGTGACCAACTCCCCCGGTACAGATAGTGAGCAAGTCTCCCCGGTACCGATAGTGACCGAGTCTCCCCGGTACCAATAGTGAGCGAGTCTCACCGGTACCGATAGTGAGCAAGTCTCCCCGGTACCGATAGTGACCAACTCCCCCGGTACCGATAGTGACCGACTCCCCCGGTACCGATAGTGAGCGATTCTCCCCGGTACCGATAGTGACCAAGTCTCCCCGGTACCAATAGTGACCGATAGCGACCGAGCCTCCCCGGTACCGATAGTGACCGACTCCCCCCGGTACCGATAGTGACCGACTCCCCCCGGTACCGATAGTGACCAAGTTTCCCCGGTACCTATAGTGACCGAGTCTCCCCGGTACCGATAGTGAGCGAGTCTCCCCGGTACCGATAGTGACCGAGTCTCCCCGGTACCAATAGTGAGCAAGTCTCCCCGGTACCGATAGTGACCGATAGTGACCGAGTCTCCCCGGTACCAATAGTGACCGATAGTGAGCGAGGCTCCCTGGGACCGATAGTGACTGATAGTGAGCGAGTCTCCCCAGTACCGATAGTGAGCGAGTCTACCCGGTACCGATAGTGACCGATAGTGACCGAGTTTCCCCGGTACCGATAGTGACCGAGTCTCCCCCGGTACCGATAGTGAGCGAGTCTCCCCGGTACCGATAGTGAGCGAGTCTCCCCAGTACCGATAGTGACCGAGTCTCCCCTGTACCAATAGTGAGCGACTCTCACTGGTGCCGATAGTGAGCGAGTCTCCCCGGTACCGATAGTGAGCGAGTCTCCCCGGTACCAATAGTGACCGATAGTGACCGAGTCTCCCCGGTACCGATAGTGAGCGAGTCTCCCCGGTACCGATAGTGACTGATAGTGAGCGAGTCTCCCCAGTACCGATAGTGAACGAGTCTACCCGGTACCGATAGTGACCGATAGTGACCGAGTTTCCCCGGTACCGATAGTGACCGAGTCTCCCCCGGTACCGATAGTGAGCGAGTCTCCCCGGTACCGATAGTGACCGATAGTGAGCGAGTCTCCCCGGTACCGATAGTGACCGAGTCTCCCCCGGTACCGATAGTGAGCGAGTCTCCCCGGTACCGATAGTGAGCGAGTCTCCCCGGTACCGATAGTGACTGATAGTGACCGACTCCCCCCGGTACCGATAGTGACCGAGTCTCCCCGGTACCGATAGTGAGCGAGTCTCCCCGGTACCGATAGTGAGCGAGTCTCCCTGGTACCGATAGTGACCGATAGTGAGCGAGTCTCCCCGGTACGGATAGTGAGCGAGTCTCCCTGGTACCGATAGTGAGCGAGTCTACCCGGTGCCGATAGTGACCGAGTCTCCCCGGTACCGATAGTGACCGATAGTGAGCGAGTCTCCCCGGTACCGATAGTGAGCGAGTCTCACCGGTACCGATAGTGAGCGAGTCTACCCGGTGCCGATAGTGACCGAGTCTCCCCGGTACCGATAGTGACCGATAGTGACCGACTCCCCCCGGTACCGATAGTGAGCGATAGTGAGCGAGTCTCCCCGGTACCGATAGTGACCGAGTCTCCCCCGGTACCGATAGTGAGCGAGTCTCCCCGAAACCGATAGTGAGCGAGTCTCCCCTGTACCGATAGTGACCGACTCCCCCCGGTACCGATAGTGACCGAGTCTTCCCGGTACCGATAGTGAGCGAGTCTTCCCGGTACCGATAGTGAGCGAGTCTCCCCGGTACCGATAGTGAGCGAATCTCCCTGGTACCGATAGTGACCGAGTCTCCCCGGTACCGATAGTGACCGACTCCCCCCGGTACCGATAGTGACCGAGTCTTCCCGGTACCGATAGTGAGCGAGTCTTCCCGGTACCGATAGTGAGCGAGTCTCCCCGGTACCGATAGTGAGCGAATCTCCCTGGTACCGATAGTGACCGAGTCTCCCCGGTACCGATAGTGACCGAGTCTCCCCGGTACCAATAGTGAGCGAGTCTCACTGGTACCGATAGTGAGCGAGTCTCCCCGGTAACGATAGTGACCGATAGTGAGCGACTCCCCCGGTACCGATAGTGAGCGAGTCTCCCCGGTACCGATAGTGAGCGAGTCTCCCCGGTACCAATAGTGACCGATAGTGACCGAGTCTCCTCGGTACCGATAGTGAGCGAGTCTCCCCGGTACCGATAGTGACCGATAGTGAGCGAGGCTCCCCGCGACCGATAGTGACTGATAGTGAGCGAGTCTCCCCAGTACCGATAGTGAGCGAGTCTACCCGGTACCGATAGTGACCGAGTTTCCCCGGTACCGATAGTGACCGAGTCTCCCCCGGTACCGATAGTGAGCGAGTCTCCCCGGTACCGATAGTGACCGATAGTGAGCGAGTCTCCCCGGTACCGATAGTGACCGATAGTGACCGAGTCTCCCCCGGTACCGATAGTGAGCGAGTCTCCCCGGTACCGATAGTGAGCGAGTCTCCCCGGTACCGATAGTGACTGATAGTGACCGACTCCCCCCGGTACCGATAGTGACCAAGTCTCCCCGGTACCGATAGTGAGCGAGTCTCACCGGTACCGATAGTGAGCGAGTCTCCCCGGTACCGATAGTGAGCGAGTCTCCCTGGTACCGATAGTGACCGATAGTGAGCGAGTCTCCCCGGTACGGATAGTGAGCGAGTCTCCCTGGTACCGATAGTGAGCGAGTCTACCCGGTGCCGATAGTGACCGAGTCTCCCCGGTACCGATAGTGACCGATAGTGAGCGAGTCTCCCCGGTACCGATAGTGAGCGAGTCTCCCCGGTACCGATAGTGAGCGAGTCTCCCCGGTACCGAAAGTGAGCGAGTCTCCCTGGTACCGATAGTGAGCAAGTCTCACCGGTACCAATAGTGACCGATAGTGACCGAGTCTTCCCGGTACCGATAGTGAGCGAGTCTCCCCGGTACCGATAGTGAGCGAGTCTCCCTGGTACCGATAGTGACCGAGTCTCCCCGGTACCAATAGTGAGCGAGTCTCACCGGTACTGATAGTGACCAATAGTGAGCGAGTCTACCCGGTACCGATAGTAACCGAGTCTCCCCGGTACCGATAGTGAACGATAGTGAGCGAGTCTCCCCGGTACCGATAGTGAGCGAGTCTCACCGGTACCGATAGTGACCGATAGTGAGCGAGTCTCCCCGGTACCGATAGTGAGCGAGTCTCCCCGGTACCGATAGTGACCGATAGTGAGCGAGTCTCCCCGGTACCAATAGTGAGCGACACTCCCTGGTACCGATAGTGAGCGAGTCTACCTGGTACCGATAGTGAGCGAGTCTCCCCGGTACCGATAGTGAGCGAGTCTCACCGGTACCGATAGTGTGCGAGTCTCCCCGGTACCGATAGTGAGCGAGTCTCCCCGGTACCGATAGTGAGCGAGTCTCCCCGGTACCGATAGTGAGCGAGTCTCCCCGGTACCGATAGTGAGCGATAGTGACCAACTCCCCCGGTACTGATAGTGAGCGAGTCTCCCCGGTACCAATAGTGAGCGAATCTCACCGGTACCGATAGTGAGCGAGTCTCCCCGGTACCGATAGTGACCGATAGTGAGCGACTCCCCCGGTACCGATAGTGAGCGAGTCTCCCCAGTACCGATAGTGACTGACTCCCCCGGTACCGATAGTGACCGACTCCCCCGGTACCGATAGTGACCGACTCCCTCCGGTACCGATAGTGACCAAGTCTCCCCGGTACCAATAGTGAGCGAGTCTCCCCGGTACCGATCGTGAGCGAGTCTCCCCAGTACCAATAGTGAGCGAGTCTCCCCGGTACCGATAGTGACCGATAGTGAGCGAGTCTCCCCGGTACCAATAGAGAGCGAGTCTCCCCGGTACCGATAGTGACCGAGTCTCCCCGGTACCGATAGTGACCGATAGTGAGCGAGTCTCCCCGGTACCGATAGTGACCGAGTCTCCCCGGTACAGATAGTGAGCGATAGTGACCGACTCTCCCCGGTACCGATAGTGACCGACTCCCCCCGGTACCGATAGTGACCAAGTTTCCCCGGTACCAATAGTGACCGAGTCTCCCCGGTACCGATAGTGAGCGAGTCTCCCCGGTACCGATAGTGACCGAGTCTCCTCGGTACCGATAGTGAGCGAGTCTCCCCGGTACCGATAGTGACCGATAGTGAGCGAGTCTCCCCGGTACCGATAGTGAGCGAGTCTCCCTGGTACCGATAGTGACCGAGTCTCCCCGGTACCAATAGTGAGCGAGTCTACCCGGTACCGATAGTAACCGATAGTGACCGAGTCTCCCCGGTACCGATAGTGAGCGACTCTCCCCGGTACCGATAGTGACCGAGTCTCCCCGGTACCGATAGTGACCAATAGTGACCGAGTCTCCCCGGTACCGATAGTGAGCGAGTCTGACCGGTACCGATAGTGAGCGAGTTTCCCCGGTACCGATAGTGAGCGAGTCTCCCCGGTACAGATAGTGAGCGATAGTGACCGACTCCCCCGGTACTGATAGTGAGTGAGTCTCCCTGGTACCAATAGTGAGCGAGTCTCACCGGTACCGATAGTGAGCGAGTCTCCCTGGTACCGATAGTGACCGATAGTGAGCGACTCCCCCGGTACTGATAGTGAGCGAGTCTCCCCAGTACCGATAGTGACCCAAGTCTCCCCGGTACCAATAGTGACCGAGTCTCCCCGGCACCGATAGTGACCGAGTCTCCCCGGTACCGATAGTGAGCGAGTCTCACCGGTACCGATAGTGAGCGAGTCTCCCCGGTACCGATAGTGAGCGAGTCTCCCTGGTACCGATAGTGACCGATAGTGAGCGAGTCTCCCCGGTACGGATAGTGAGCGAGTCTCCCTGGTACCGATAGTGAGCGAGTCTACCCGGTGCCGATAGTGACCGAGTCTCCCCGGTACCGATAGTGAGCGAGTCTCCCCGGTACCGATAGTGAGCGAGTCTCCCCGGTACCGATAGTGAGCGAGTCTCCCCGGTACCGAAAGTGAGCGAGTCTCCCTGGTACCGATAGTGAGCATGTCTCACCAGTACCAATAGTGACCGATAGTGACCGAGTCTTCCCGGTACCGATAGTGAGCGAGTCTCCCCGGTACCGATAGTGAGCGAGTCTCCCTGGTACCGATAGTGACCGAGTCTCCCCGGTACCAATAGTGAGCGAGTCTCACCGGTACTGATAGTGACCAATAGTGAGCGAGTCTCCCCGGTACCGATAGTGAGCGAGTCTCCCCGGTACCGATAGTGACCGATAGTGAGCGAGTCTCCCCGGTACCAATAGTGAGCGACACTCCCTGGTACCGATAGTGAGCGAGTCTACCCGGTACCGATAGTGAGCGAGTCTCCCCGGTACCGATAGTGAGCGAGTCTCACCGGTACCGATAGTGTGCGAGTCTCCCCGGTACCGATAGTGAGCGAGTCTCCCCGGTACCGATAGTGAGCGAGTCTCCCCGGTACCGATAGTGAGCGAGTCTCCCCGGTACCGATAGTGAGCGATAGTGACCAACTCCCCCGGTACTGATAGTGAGCGAGTCTCCCCGGTACCAATAGTGAGCGAATCTCACCGGTACCGATAGTGAGCGAGTCTCCCCGGTACCGATAGTGACCGATAGTGAGCGACTCCCCCGGTACCGATAGTGAGCGAGTCTCCCCAGTACCGATAGTGACTGACTCCCCCGGTACCGATAGTGACCGACTCCCCCGGTACCGATAGTGACCGACTCCCTCCGGTACCGATAGTGACCAAGTCTCCCCGGTACCAATAGTGAGCGAGTCTCCCCGGTACCGATCGTGAGCGAGTCTCCCCAGTACCAATAGTGAGCGAGTCTCCCCGGTACCGATAGTGACCGATAGTGAGCGAGTCTCCCCGGTACCAATAGTGAGCGAGTCTCCCCGGTACCGATAGTGACCGAGTCTCCCCGGTACCGATAGTGACCGATAGTGAGCGAGTCTCCCCGGTACCGATAGTGACCGAGTCTCCCCGGTACAGATAGTGAGCGATAGTGACCGACTCTCCCCGGTACCGATAGTGACCGACTCCCCCCGGTACCGATAGTGACCAAGTTTCCCCGGTACCAATAGTGACCGAGTCTCCCCGGTACCGATAGTGAGCGAGTCTCCCCGGTACCGATAGTGACCGAGTCTCCTCGGTACCGATAGTGAGCGAGTCTCCCCGGTACCGATAGTGACCGATAGTGAGCGAGTCTCCCCGGTACCGATAGTGAGCGAGTCTCCCTGGTACCGATAGTGACCGAGTCTCCCCGGTACCAATAGTGAGCGAGTCTACCCGGTACCGATAGTAACCGATAGTGACCGAGTCTCCCCGGTACCGATAGTGAGCGACTCTCCCCGGTACCGATAGTGACCGAGTCTCCCCGGTACCGATAGTGACCAATAGTGACCGAGTCTCCCCGGTACCGATAGTGAGCGAGTCTGACCGGTACCGATAGTGAGCGAGTTTCCCCGGTACCGATAGTGAGCGAGTCTCCCCGGTACAGATAGTGAGCGATAGTGACCGACTCCCCCAGTACTGATAGTGAGTGAGTCTCCCTGGTACCAATAGTGAGCGAGTCTCACCGGTACCGATAGTGAGCGAGTCTCCCTGGTACCGATAGTGACCGATAGTGAGCGACTCCCCCGGTACTGATAGTGAGCGAGTCTCCCCAGTACCGATAGTGACCCAAGTCTCCCCGGTACCAATAGTGACCGATAGTGACCGAGTCTCCCCGGCACCGATAGTGACCGAGTCTCCCCGGTACCGATAGTGAGCAAGTCTCCCCGGTACCAATAGTGACCGATAGTGACGAGTCTCCCCGGTACCGATAGTGACCGATAGTGAGCGAGTCTCCCCGGTACCGATAGTGAGCAAGTCTCCCCGGTACCGATAGTGAGCGAGTCTCCCCGGTACCGATAGTGAGCGAGTCTCCCTGGTACCGATAGTGAGCGATAGTGACCGACTCCCCCGGTACTGATAGTGAGCGAGTCTCCCCGGTACCGATAGTGACCGAGTCTCCCCGGGACCAATAGTGAGCGAGTCTCACTGGTACCGATAGTGAGCGAGTCTCCCCGGTACCGATAGTGACCGATAGGGAGCGACTCCCCCGGTACCGATAATGAGCGAGTCTCCCCGGTACCGATAGTGAGCGAGTCTCCCCGGTACCGATAGTGACCGATAGTGAGCGAGTCTCCCCGGTACCAATAGTGAGCGACACTCCCTGGTACCGATAGTGAGCGAGTCTACCCGGTACCGATAGTGAGCGAGTCTCCCCGGTACCGATAGTGAGCGAGTCTCACCGGTACCGATAGTGTGCGAGTCTCCCCGGTACCGATAGTGAGCGAGTCTCCCCGGTACCGATAGTGAGCGAGTCTCCCCGGTACCGATAGTGAGCGAGTCTCCCCGGTACCGATAGTGAGCGATAGTGACCAACTCCCCCGGTACTGATAGTGAGCGAGTCTCCCCGGTACCAATAGTGAGCGAATCTCACCGGTACCGATAGTGAGCGAGTCTCCCCGGTACCGATAGTGACCGATAGTGAGCGACTCCCCCGGTACCGATAGTGAGCGAGTCTCCCCAGTACCGATAGTGACTGACTCCCCCGGTACCGATAGTGACCGACTCCCCCGGTACCGATAGTGACCGACTCCCTCCGGTACCGATAGTGACCAAGTCTCCCCGGTACCAATAGTGAGCGAGTCTCCCCGGTACCGATCGTGAGCGAGTCTCCCCAGTACCAATAGTGAGCGAGTCTCCCCGGTACCGATAGTGACCGATAGTGAGCGAGTCTCCCCGGTACCAATAGTGAGCGAGTCTCCCCGGTACCGATAGTGACCGAGTCTCCCCGGTACCGATAGTGACCGATAGTGAGCGAGTCTCCCCGGTACCGATAGTGACCGAGTCTCCCCGGTACAGATAGTGAGCGATAGTGACCGACTCTCCCCGGTACCGATAGTGACCGACTCCCCCCGGTACCGATAGTGACCAAGTTTCCCCGGTACCAATAGTGACCGAGTCTCCCCGGTACCGATAGTGAGCGAGTCTCCCCGGTACCGATAGTGACCGAGTCTCCTCGGTACCGATAGTGAGCGAGTCTCCCCGGTACCGATAGTGACCGATAGTGAGCGAGTCTCCCCGGTACCGATAGTGAGCGAGTCTCCCTGGTACCGATAGTGACCGAGTCTCCCCGGTACCAATAGTGAGCGAGTCTACCCGGTACCGATAGTAACCGATAGTGACCGAGTCTCCCCGGTACCGATAGTGAGCGACTCTCCCCGGTACCGATAGTGACCGAGTCTCCCCGGTACCGATAGTGACCAATAGTGACCGAGTCTCCCCGGTACCGATAGTGAGCGAGTCTGACCGGTACCGATAGTGAGCGAGTTTCCCCGGTACCGATAGTGAGCGAGTCTCCCCGGTACAGATAGTGAGCGATAGTGACCGACTCCCCCAGTACTGATAGTGAGTGAGTCTCCCTGGTACCAATAGTGAGCGAGTCTCACCGGTACCGATAGTGAGCGAGTCTCCCTGGTACCGATAGTGACCGATAGTGAGCGACTCCCCCGGTACTGATAGTGAGCGAGTCTCCCCAGTACCGATAGTGACCCAAGTCTCCCCGGTACCAATAGTGACCGATAGTGACCGAGTCTCCCCGGCACCGATAGTGACCGAGTCTCCCCGGTACCGATAGTGAGCAAGTCTCCCCGGTACCAATAGTGACCGATAGTGACGAGTCTCCCCGGTACCGATAGTGACCGATAGTGAGCGAGTCTCCCCGGTACCGATAGTGAGCAAGTCTCCCCGGTACCGATAGTGAGCGAGTCTCCCCGGTACCGATAGTGAGCGAGTCTCCCTGGTACCGATAGTGAGCGATAGTGACCGACTCCCCCGGTACTGATAGTGAGCGAGTCTCCCCGGTACCGATAGTGACCGAGTCTCCCCGGGACCAATAGTGAGCGAGTCTCACCGGTACCGATAGTGAGCGAGTCTCCCCGGTACCGATAGTGACCGATAGGGAGCGACTCCCCCGGTACCGATAATGAGCGAGTCTCCCCAGTACCGATAGTGACCGACTTCCCCAGTACCGATAGTGACCGACTCCCCCGGTACCGACAGTGAGCGAGTCTCCCCGGTACCAATAGTGACCGAGTCTCCCCGGTACCGATAGTGACCGAGTCTCCCCGGTACCGATAGTGAGCAAGTCTCCCCGGTACCAATAGTGACCGATAGTGACCGAGTCTCCCCGGTACCGTTAGTGACCGAGTCTCCCCGGTACAGATAGTGAGCGATAGTGACCGGCTCCCCCGGTACTGATAGTGAGCGAGTCTCCCCGGTACCGATAGTGACCGATAGTGACCGAGTCTCCCCGGTACCAATAGTGAGCGATAGTGACCGACTCCCCCCGGTACCGATAGTGACTGATAGTGAGCGAGTCTCCCCGGTACCGATAGTGACCGAGTCTCCCCGGTACCAATAGTGAGCGAGTCTCCCCGGTACCGATAGTGACCGATAGTGACTGAGTCTCCCCGTACCAATAGTGACCGATAGTGACCGAGTCTCCCCGGTACCGAATGTGACTGATAGTGAGCGAGTCTCCCCGGTACCGATAGTGACCGAGTCTCCCCGGTACCAATAGTGAGCGAGTCTCCCCGGTACCGATAGTGACTGATAGTGACCGTGTCTCCCCGGTACCAATAGTGAGCAAGTCTCCCCGGTACCGATAGTGAGTGAGTCTCCCCGGTACCGATAGTGACCGAGTCTCCCCGGTACCGATAGTGACCGATAGTGAGCGAGTCTCCCCGGTACCGATAGTGACCGAGTCTCCCCGGTACAGATAGTGAGCGATAGTGACCGACTCCCCCGGTACCGATAGTGACCGATAGTGACCGAGTCTCCCCGGTACGAATAGTGAGCGAGTCTCACCGGTACCGATAGTGAGCGAGTCTCCCCGGTACCGATAGTGACCGATAGTGAGCGACTCCCCCGGTACCGATAGTGAGCGAGTCTCCCCGGTACCGATAGTGAGCAGTAGTGACTGACTCCCCCCGGTACCGATAGTGACCGACTCCCCCGGTACCGATAGTGACCGACTCCCCCGGTACTGATAGTGAGCGAGTATCCCCCGGGACCGATAGTGACCGAGTCTCCCCGGTACCGATAGTGACCGACTCTCCCCCGGTACCGATAGTGACTGACTCCCCCAGTACCGATAGTGAGTGAGTCTCCCCGGTACCAAGAGTGACCGACTCTCCCCCGGTACCGATAGTGAGTGAGTCTCCCCCGGTACCGATAGTGACCGACTCTCCCCCGGTACCGATAGTGAGCGAGTCTCCCCCGGTACCGATAGTGACCGAGTCTCCCCGGTACCGATAGTGAGCGAGTCTCCCCGGTACCGATAGTGACCGACTCTCCCCCGGTACCGATAGTGACTGACTCCCCCAGTACCGATAGTGAGTGAGTCTCCCCCGGTACCGATAGTGACCGACTCTCCCCCGGTACCGATAGTGAGCGAGTCTCCCCCGGTACCAATAGTGAGTGAGTCTCCCCGGTACCGAGAGTGACCGACTCTCCCCCGGTACGGATAGTGAGTGAGTCTCCCCGGTACCGATAGTGACCGACTCTCCCCCGGTACCGATAGTGAGTGAGTCTCCCCCGGTACCGATAGTGAGCGAGTCTCCCCAGTACCGATAGTGAGCGACTCTCCCCCGGTACCGATAGTGAGCGAGTCTCCCCGGTACCGACAGTGAGCGAGTCTCCCCGGTACCGATAGTGAGCGACTCTCCACCGGTACCGATAGTGAGCGAGTCTCCCCGGTACCGATAGTGACCGACTCCCCCCAGGACCGATAGTGAGCGAGTTTCCCCGGTACCGATAGTGAGCGAGTCTCCCCCGGTACCGATAGTGACCGATAGTGAGCGAGTCTCCCCGGTACAGATAGTGAGCGAGTCTCCCCGGTACCGATAGTGACCGATAGTGAGCGAGTCTCCCCGGTACCGATAGTGAGCGAGTCTCCCCGGTACCGATAGTGACTGATAGTGACCGAGTCTCCCCGGTACCAATAGTGACCAATAGTGAGCGAGTCTCCCCGGTACCGATAGTGAGCGAGTCTCCCCGGTACCGATAGTGAGCGAGTCTCCCCGGTACCGATAGTGACCGAGTCTCCCCGGTACCGATAGTGACCGAGTCTCCCCGGTATCGATAGTGAGCGAGTCTCCCCCGGTACCGATAGTGACCGACTCCCCCGGTACCGATAGTGAGCGAGTCTCCCTGGTACCGATAGTGAGCGAGTCTCCCCGGTACCGATAGTGAGCAGTAGTGACTGACTGCCCCCGGTACCGATAGTGACCGACTCCCCCGGTACCGATAGTGACCGACTCCCCCGGTACTGATAGTGAGCGAGTCTCCCCCGGTACCGATAGTGACCGATAGTGAGCGAGTCTCCCCGGGATCGATAGTGAGCGAGTCTCCCTGGTACCGATATTAAGCAGTAGTGACTGACTCCCCCCGGTACCGATAGTGACTGATAGTGACCGACTCCCCCGGTACTGATAGTGAGCGAGTCTCCCCCGGTACCGATACTGAGCGAGTCTCCCCGGTACCGATAGTGAGCGAGTCTCCCCGGTACCGATAGTGAGCAGTAGTGACTGACTCCCCCCCGGTACTGATAGTGACCGACTCCCCCGGGTACCGATAGTGACCGACTCCCCCGGTACTGATAGTGAGCGAGTCTCCCCGGTACCGATAGTGACCGACTCTCCCCCGGTACCGATAGTGAGCGAGTCTCCCCCGGTACCGATAGTGACCGACTCCCCCGGTACCGATAGTGAGCGAGTCTCCCTGGTACCGATAGTGAGCGAGTCTCCCCGGTACCGATAGTGAGCAGTAGTGACTGACTGCCCCCGGTACCGATAGTGACCGACTCCCCCGGTACCGATAGTGACCGACTCCACCGGTACCGATAGTGACCGAGTCTCCCCCGGTACCGATAGTGACTGATAGTGAGCGAGTCTCCCCGGTACCGATAGTGACCGATAGTGACCGAGTCTCCCCCGGTACCGATAGTGAGCGAGTCTCCCCGGTACCGATAGTGACCGAGTCTCCCCGGTACCAATAGTGACCGATAGTGACCGAGTCTCCCCGGTACCGATAGTGAGCGAGTCTCCCCGGTACCGATAGTGAGCGAGTCTCCCCGGTACCGATAGTGACCGATAGTGAGCGAGTCTCCCCGGTACCGATAGTGACCGAGTCTCCCCGGTACCGATAGTGAGCGAGTCTCCCCCGGTACCGATAGTGACCGACTCCCCCGGTACTGACAATGAGCGAGTCTCCCCGGTACCGATAGTGAGCGAGTCTCCCCGGTACCGATAGTGAGCAGTAGTGACTGACTGCCCCCGATACCGATAGTGACCGAGTCTCCCCGGTACCGATAGTGACCGACTATCCCCTGGTACCGATAGTGACTGACTCCCCCCGGTACCGATAGTGACCGATAGTGAGCGAGTCTCCCCGGTACCGATAGTGACCGACTCCCCCTGGTACCGATAGTGACTGAGTCTCAACCGGTACCGATAGTGAGTGAGTCTCCCCCGGTACCAATAGCGAGCGAGTCTCCCCCGGTACCGATAGTGAGTGAGTCTCCCCGGTACCGAGAGTGACCGACTTTCCCCCGGTACCGATAGTGAGTGAGTCTCCCCGGTACCGATAGTGACCGACTCTCCCCCGGTACCGATAGTGAATGAGTCTCCCCCGGTACCAATAGTGACCGACTCTCCCCCGGTACCGATAGTGACCGACTCCCCCGGTACCGATAGTGACCGACTCCCCCGGTACTGATAGTGACCGAGTCTCCCCCGGTACCGATAGTGAGTGAGTCTCCCCCGGTACCGATAGTGACCGACTCTCCCCCGGTACCGATAGTGAGTGAGTCTCCCCCGGTACCGATAGTGAGTGAGTCTCCCCGGTACCGAGAGTGACCGACTCTCCCCCGGTACCGATAGTGAGTGAGTCTCCCCGGTACCGATAGTAAGCGACTCTCCCCCGGTACCGATAGTGAGTGAGTCTCCCCCGGTACCGATAGTGACCGACTCTCCCCCGGTACCGATAGTGACCGACTCCCCCGGTACCGATAGTGAGCGAGTCTCCCCCGGTACCAATAGTGACCGAGTCTCTCCGGTACCGATAGTGACCGACTCCCCCCGGTACCGATAGTGACCAAGTCTCCCCGGTACCAATAGTGACCGATAGTGACCGAGTCTCCCCGGTACCGATAATGAGCGAGTCTCCCCGGTACCGATAGTGAGCGAGTCTCCCCGGTACCGATAGTGACCGATAGTGAGCGTGTCTCCCCGGTACCGATAGTGACCGATAGTGAGCGAGTCTCCCCGGTACCGATAGTGACCGAGTCTCCCCGGTACCAATAGTGACCGATAGTGACCGAGTCTCCCCGGTACCGATAGTGACCGATAGTGAGCGAGTCTCACCTGTACCGATAGTGAGCGAGTCTCCCCGGTACCGATAGTGAGCGAGTCTCCCCGGTACCGATAGTGAGCGAGTCTCCCCGGTACCGATAGTGACTGACTCCCCCCGGTACCGATAGTGACCGACTCCCCCGGTACTGATAGTGAGCGAGTCTCCCCCGGTACTGATAGTGAGCGAGTCTCCCCGGTACCGATAGTGAGCAGTAGTGACTGACTGCCCCCGGTACCGATGGTGACCGACTCCCCCGGTACCGATAGTGACCGACTCCCCCGGTACTGATAGTGAGCGAGTCTCCCCCGGTACCGATAGTGACCGAGTCTCCCCGGTACCGATAGTGAGCGAATCTACCCGGTACCGATAGTGACAGATAGTGAGCGAGTCTCCCCGGTACTGATAGTGACCGATTCTCCCCGGTACCAATAGTGACCGATAGTGACCGAGTCTCCCCGGTACCGATAGTGAGTGAGTCTCCCCCGGTACCGATAGTGACCGACTCTCCCCCGGTACCGATAGTGACCGACTCCCCCGGTACCGATAGTGAGCGAGTCTCCCCGGTACCGATAGTGAGCGAGTCTCCCCGGTACCGATAGTGAGCGACTCTCCCCCGGTACCGATAGTGAGCGAGTCTCCCCGGTACCGATAGTGCCCGACTCCCCCGGGTACCGATAGTGACCGACTCCCCCGGTACTGATAGTGAGCGAGTCTCCCCGGTACCGATAGTGACCGACTCTCCCCCGGTACCGATAGTGACTGACTCCCCCCGGTACCGATAGTGACCGACTCCCCCGGTACCGATAGTGACCGACTCCACCGGTACCGATAGTGACCGAGTCTCCCCCGGTACCGATAGTGAGTGAGTCTCCCCGGTACCAAGAGTGACCGACTCTCCCCCGGTACCGATAGTGACTGATAGTGAGCGAGTCTCCCCGGTACCGATAGTGACCGATAGTGACCGAGTCTCCCCGGTACCGATAGTGAGCGAGTCTCCCCGGTACCAATAGTGACAGATAGTGAGCGAGTCTCCCCCGGTACCGATAGTGAGCGAGTCTCCCCGGTACCGATAGTGAGCGAGTCTCCCCGGTACCGATAGTGAGCGACTCTCCCCCGGTACCGATAGTGAGCGAGTCTCCCCGGTACCGATAGTGACCGACTCCGCCCGGAACCGATAGTGAGCGAGTCTCCCCGGTACCGATAGTGAGCGAGTCTCCCCGGTACCGATAGTGAGCGAGTCTCCCCGGGACCGATAGTGAGCGAGTCTCCCCGGTACCGATAGTAAGCAGTAGTGACTGACTCCCCCCAGTACCGATAGTGACCGACTCCCCCGGTACCGATAGTGACCGACTCTCCCCCGGTACCGATAGTGAGCGAGTCTCCCCGGTACCGATAGTGAGCGACTCTCCCCAGGTACCGATAGTGAGCGACTCTCCCCGGTACCGATAGTGAGCGAGTCTCCCCGGTACCGATAGTGAGCGAGTCACCCCGGTACCGATAGTGAGCGAGTCTCCCCGGTACCGATAGTGAGCGAGTCTCCCCGGTACCGATAGTGACCGATAGTGAGCGAGTCTCCCCCGTACCGATAGTGACCGAATCTCCCCGGTACCGATAGTGAGCAAGTCTCCCCCGGTACCGATAGTGACCGATTCCCCCGGTACTGATAGTGAGCGAGTCTCCCCCGGTACCGATAGTGAGCGAGTCTCTCCGGTACCGATAGTGAGCGAGTCTCCCCGGTACCGATAGTGAGCGAGTCTCCCCGGTACCGATAGTGAGCAGTAGTGACTGACTCCCCCCGGTACCGATAGTGACCGACTCCCCCGGTACCGATAGTGACCGACTCCCCCGGTACTGATAGTGAGCGAGTCTCCCCCGGTACCGATAGTGAGCGAGTCTCCCCGGGACCGATAGTGAGCGAGTCTCCCCGGTACCTATAGTAAGCAGTAGTGACTGACTCCCCCCAGTACCGATAGTGACCGACTCCCCCGGTACCGATAGTGAGCGAGTCTCCCCGGTACCGATAGTGAGCGACTCTCCCCCGGTACCGATAGTGAGCGACTCTCCCCGGTACCGATAGTGACCGACTCCCCCCGGTACCGATAGTGAGCGAGTCTCCCTGGTATCGATAGTGAGCGAGTGTCCCCGGTACAGATAGTGAGCGAGTCTCCCCGGTACCGATAGTGACCGATAGTGAGCGAGTCTCCCCGGTACCGATAGTGACCGAGTCTCCCAGGTAGCAATAGTGACCGATAGTGACCGAGTCTCCCCGGTACCGATAGTGAGCGAGTCTCCCCGGTACCGCTAGTGACCGACAGTGAGCGAGTCTCCCCGGTACCGATAGTGACCGATAGTGAGCGAGTCTCCCCGCTACCGATAGTGAGCGAGTCTCCCCCGGTACCGATAGTGAGCGAGTCTCCCCGGTACCGATAGTGACCGATAGTGACCGAGTCGCCCCCGGTACCGATAGTGAGCGAGTCTCCCCGGTACCGATAGTGACCGAGTCTCCCCGGTACCAATAGTGACCGATAGTGACCGAGTCTCCCCGGTACCGATAGTGAGCGAGTCTCCCCGGTACGATAGTGAGCGAGTCTCCCCGGTACCGATAGTGACCGATAGTGAGCGAGTCTCCCCGGTACCGATAGTGACCGAGTCTCCCCGGTACCAATAGTGACCGATAGTGACCGAGTCTCCCCGGTACCGATAGTGAGCGAGTCTCCCCGGTACGATAGTGAGCGAGTCTCCCCGGTACCGATAGTGAGCGAGTCTCCCCGGTACCGATAGTGACCGAGTCTCCCCGGTACCAATAGTGACCGAGTCTCCCCGGTACCGATAGTGAGCGAGTCTCCCCGGTACCGATATTGAGCGAGTCTCCCCGTTAGCGATAGTGACCGATAGTGAGCGAGTCTCCCCGGTACCGATAGTGACAGATAGTGAGCGAGTCTCCCCGGTACTGATAGTGACCGATTCTCCCCGGTACCAATAGTGAGCGAGTCTCCCCGGTACCGATAGTGAGCGAGTCTCCCCGGTACCGATAGTGAGCGACTCTCCCCCGGTACCGATAGTGAGTGAGTCTCCCCCGGTACCGATAGTGACCGACTCTCCCCCGGTACCGATAGTGAGCGAGTCTCCCCGGTTCCGATAGTGACCGAGTCTCCCCAGTACCGATAGTGACCGACTCCCCCGGTACCGATAGTGACCGACTCTCCCCCGGTACCGATAGTGAGCGAGTTTCCCCGGTACCGACAGTGAGCGAGTCTCCCCCGGTACCGATAGTGACCGATAGTGAGCGAGTCTCCCCGGTACCGATAGTGACCGAATCTCCCCGGTACCGATAGTGAGCAAGTCTCCCCCGGTACCGATAGTGACCGACTCCCCCGGTACTGATAGTGAGCGAGTCTCCCCCGGTACCGATAGTGAGCGAGTCTCCCTGGTACCGATAGTGAGCGAGTCTCCCCGGTACCGATAGTGAGCGAGTCTCCCCGGTACCGATAGTGAGCAGTAGTGACTGACTCCCCCGGTACCGATAGTGACCGACTCCCCCGGTACCGATAGTGACCGACTCCCCCGGTACTGATAGTGAGCGAGTCTCCCCCGGTACCGATAGTGAGCGAGTCTCCCCAGGACCGATAGTGAGCGAGTCTCCCCGGTACCAATAGTGAGCAGTAGTGACTGACTCCCCCCGGTACCGATAGTGACCGACTCCCCCGGTACCGATAGTGACCGACTCCCCCGGTACCGATAGTGACTGACTCCCCCGGTACCGATAGTGAGTGAGTCTCCCCCGGTACCGATAGTGACCGAGTCTGCCCCGGTACCGATAGTGAGCGAGTCTCCCCGGTACCGATAGTGACCGACTCTCCCCCGGTACCGATAGTGACTGACTCCCCCGGTACCGATAGTGAGTGAGTCTCCCCCGGTACCGATAGTGACCGACTCTCCCCCGGTACCGATAGTGAGCGAGTCTCCCCCGGTACTGATAGTGAGCGAGTCTCCCCCGGTACCGATAGTGAGCGAGTCTCCCCGGGACCGATAGTGAGCGAGTCTCCCCGGTACCAATAGTGAGCAGTAGTGACTGACTCCCCCCGGTACCGATAGTGACCGACTCCCCCGGTACCGATAGTGACCGACTCCCCCGGTACCGATAGTGACCGACTCTCCCCCGGTACCGATAGTGAGCGAGTCTCCCCGGTACAGATAGTGAGCGAGTCTCCCCGGTACCGATAGTGAGCGACTCTCCCCCGGTACCGATAGTGAGCGAGTCTCCCCGGTACCGATAGTGACCGACTCCGCCCGGAACCGATAGTGAGCGAGTCTCCCTGTTACCGATAGTGAGCGAGTCTCCCCGGTACCGATAGTGAGCGAGTCTCCCCGGTACCGATAGTGAGCGAGTCTCCCCGGGACCGATAGTGAGCGAGTCTCCCCGGTACCGATAGTAAGCGAGTCTCCCCGGTACCGATAGTGAGCGAGTCTCCCCGGTACCGATAGTGAGCGAGTCTCCCCGGTACCGATAGTGAGCGAGTCTCCCCGGTACCGATAGTGACCGATAGTGAGCGAGTCTCCCCCGTACCGATAGTGACCGAATCTCCCCGGTACCGATAGTGAGCAAGTCTCCCCCGGTACCGATAGTGACCGATTCCCCCGGTACTGATAGTGAGCGAGTCTCCCCCGGTAATGATAGTGAGCGAGTCTCTCCGGTACCGATAGTGAGCGAGTCTCCCCGGTACCGATAGTGAGCGAGTCTCCCCGGTACCGATAGTGAGCAGTAGTGACTGACTCCCCCCGGTACCGATAGTGACCGACTCCCCCGGTACCGATAGTGACCGACTCCCCCGGTACTGATAGTGAGCGAGTCTCCCCCGGTACCGATAGTGAGCGAGTCTCCCCGGGACCGATAGTGAGCGAGTCTCCCCGGTACCTATAGTAAGCAGTAGTGACTGACTCCCCCCAGTACCGATAGTGACCGACTCCCCCGGTACCGATAGTGAGCGAGTCTCCCCGGTACCGATAGTGAGCGACTCTCCCCCGGTACCGATAGTGAGCGACTCTCCCCGGTACCGATAGTGACCGACTCCCCCTGGTACCGATAGTGAGCGAGTCTCCCTGGTATCGATAGTGAGCGAGTGTCCCCGGTACAGATAGTGAGCGAGTCTCCCCGGTACCGATAGTGACCGATAGTGAGCGAGTCTCCCCGGTACCGATAGTGACCGAGTCTCCCAGGTAGCAATAGTGACCGATAGTGACCGAGTCTCCCCGGTACTGATAGTGAGCGAGTCTCCCCGGTACCACTAGTGACCGACAGTGAGCGAGTCTCCCCGGTACCGATAGTGACCGATAGCGAGCGAGTCTCCCCGCTACCGATAGTGAGCGAGTCTCCCCCGGTACCGATAGTGAGCGAGTCTCCCCGGTACCGATAGTGACCGATAGTGACCGAGTCGCCCCCGGTACCGATAGTGAGCGAGTCTCCCCGGTACCGATAGTGACCGAGTCTCCCCGGTACCAATAGTGACCGATAGTGACCGAGTCTCCCCGGTACCGATAGTGAGCGAGTCTCCCCGGTACCGATAGTGACCGATAGTGAGCGAGTCTCCCCGGTACCGATAGTGACCGAGTCTCCCCGGTACCAATAGTGACCGATAGTGACCGAGTCTCCCCGGTACCGATAGTGAGCGAGTCTCCCCAGTACCGATAGTGAGCGAGTTTCCCCGGTACCGACAGTGAGCGAGTCTCCCCCGGTACCGATAGTGACCGATAGTGAGCGAGTCTCCCCGGTACCGATAGTGACCGAATCTCCCCGGTACCGATAGTGAGCAAGTCTCCCCCGGTACCGATAGTGACCGACTCCCCCGGTACTGATAGTGAGCGAGTCTCCCCCGGTACCGATAGTGAGCGAGTCTCCCTGGTACCGATAGTGAGCGAGTCTCCCCGGTACCGATAGTGAGCGAGTCTCCCCGGTACCGATAGTGAGCAGTAGTGACTGACTCCCCCGGTACCGATAGTGACCGACTCCCCCGGTACCGATAGTGACCGACTCCCCCGGTACTGATAGTGAGCGAGTCTCCCCCGGTACCGATAGTGAGCGAGTCTCCCCAGGACCGATAGTGAGCGAGTCTCCCCGGTACCAATAGTGAGCAGTAGTGACTGACTCCCCCCGGTACCGATAGTGACCGACTCCCCCGGTACCGATAGTGACCGACTCCCCCGGTACCGATAGTGACTGACTCCCCCGGTACCGATAGTGAGTGAGTCTCCCCCGGTACCGATAGTGACCGAGTCTGCCCCGGTACCGATAGTGAGCGAGTCTCCCCGGTACCGATAGTGACCGACTCTCCCCCGGTACCGATAGTGACTGACTCCCCCGGTACCGATAGTGAGTGAGTCTCCCCCGGTACCGATAGTGACCGACTCTCCCCCGGTACCGATAGTGAGCGAGTCTCCCCCGGTACTGATAGTGAGCGAGTCTCCCCCGGTACCGATAGTGAGCGAGTCTCCCCGGGACCGATAGTGAGCGAGTCTCCCCGGTACCAATAGTGAGCAGTAGTGACTGACTCCCCCCGGTACCGATAGTGACCGACTCCCCCGGTACCGATAGTGACCGACTCCCCCGGTACCGATAGTGACCGACTCTCCCCCGGTACCGATAGTGAGCGAGTCTCCCCGGTACAGATAGTGAGCGACTCTCCCCCGGTACCGATAGTGAGCGAGTCTCCCCGGTACCGATAGTGAGCGAGTCTCCCCGGTACCGATAGTGAGCGACTCTCCCCCGGTACCGATAGTGAGCGAGTCTCCCCGGTACCGATAGTGACCGACTCCGCCCGGAACCGATAGTGAGCGAGTCTCCCTGGTACCGATAGTGAGCGAGTCTCCCCGGTACCGATAGTGAGCGAGTCTCCCCGGTACCGATAGTGAGCGAGTCTCCCCGGGACCGATAGTGAGCAAGTCTCCCCGGTACCGATAGTAAGCGAGTCTCCCCGGTACCGATAGTGAGCGAGTCTCCCCGGTACCGATAGTGAGCGAGTCTCCCCGGTACCGATAGTGAGCGAGTCTCCCCGGTACCGATAGTGACCGATAGTGAGCGAGTCTCCCCCGTACCGATAGTGACCGAATCTCCCCGGTACCGATAGTGAGCAAGTCTCCCCCGGTACCGATAGTGACCGATTCCCCCGGTACTGATAGTGAGCGAGTCTCCCCCGGTAATGATAGTGAGCGAGTCTCTCCGGTACCGATAGTGAGCGAGTCTCCCCGGTACCGATAGTGAGCGAGTCTCCCCGGTACCGATAGTGAGCAGTAGTGACTGACTCCCCCCGGTACCGATAGTGACCGACTCCCCCGGTACCGATAGTGACCGACTCCCCCGGTACTGATAGTGAGCGAGTCTCCCCCGGTACCGATAGTGAGCGAGTCTCCCCGGGACCGATAGTGAGCGAGTCTCCCCGGTACCTATAGTAAGCAGTAGTGACTGACTCCCCCCAGTACCGATAGTGACCGACTCCCCCGGTACCGATAGTGAGCGAGTCTCCCCGGTACCGATAGTGAGCGACTCTCCCCCGGTACCGATAGTGAGCGACTCTCCCCGGTACCGATAGTGACCGACTCCCCCTGGTACCGATAGTGAGCGAGTCTCCCTGGTATCGATAGTGAGCGAGTGTCCCCGGTACAGATAGTGAGCGAGTCTCCCCGGTACCGATAGTGACCGATAGTGAGCGAGTCTCCCCGGTACCGATAGTGACCGAGTCTCCCAGGTAGCAATAGTGACCGATAGTGACCGAGTCTCCCCGGTACTGATAGTGAGCGAGTCTCCCCGGTACCACTAGTGACCGACAGTGAGCGAGTCTCCCCGGTACCGATAGTGAGCGAGTCTCCCCCGGTACCGATAGTGAGCGAGTCTCCCCGGTACCGATAGTGACCGATAGTGACCGAGTCGCCCCCGGTACCGATAGTGAGCGAGTCTCCCCGGTACCGATAGTGACCGAGTCTCCCCGGTACCAATAGTGACCGATAGTGACCGAGTCTCCCCGGTACCGATAGTGAGCGAGTCTCCCCGGTACCGATAGTGACCGATAGTGAGCGAGTCTCCCCGGTACCGATAGTGACCGAGTCTCCCCGGTACCAATAGTGACCGATAGTGACCGAGTCTCCCCGGTACCGATAGTGAGCGAGTCTCCCCGGTACGACAGTGAGCGAGTCTCCCCGGTACCGATAGTGACCGATAGTGAGCGAGTCTCCCCGGTACCGATAGTGACCGAGTCTCCCCGGTACCAATAGTGACCGAGTCTCCCCGGTACCGATAGTGAGCGAGTCTCCCCGGTACCGATAGTGAGCGAGTCTCCCCGTTACCGATAGTGACCGATAGTGAGCGAGTCTCCCCGGTACCGATAGTGACAGATAGTGAGCGAGTCTCCCCGGTACTGATAGTGACCGATTCTCCCCGGTACCAATAGTGACCGATAGTGACCGAGTCTCCCCGGTACCGATAGTGAGTGAGTCTCCCCCGGTACCGATAGTGACCGACTCTCCCCCGGTACCGATAGTGAGTGAGTCTCCCCCGGTACCGATAGTGACCGACTCTCCCCCGGTACCGATAGTGACCGACTCCCCCGGTACCGATAGTGAGCGAGTCTCCCCAGTACCGATAGTGACCGACTCCCCCGGTACCGATAGTGACCGACTCTCCCCCGGTACCGATAGTGAGCGAGTCTCCCCGGTACCGATAGTGACCGATAGTGAGCGAGTCTCCCCGGTACCGATAGTGACCGAGTCTCCCCGGTACCAATAGTGACCGATAGTGACCGAGTCTCCCCGGTACCGATAGTGAGCGAGTCTCCCCGGTACGACAGTGAGCGAGTCTCCCCGGTACCGATAGTGACCGATAGTGAGCGAGTCTCCCCGGTACCGATAGTGACCGAGTCTCCCCGGTACCAATAGTGACCGAGTCTCCCCGGTACCGATAGTGAGCGAGTCTCCCCGGTACCGATAGTGAGCGAGTCTCCCCGTTACCGATAGTGACCGATAGTGAGCGAGTCTCCCCGGTACCGATAGTGACAGATAGTGAGCGAGTCTCCCCGGTACTGATAGTGACCGATTCTCCCCGGTACCAATAGTGACCGATAGTGACCGAGTCTCCCCGGTACCGATAGTGAGTGAGTCTCCCCCGGTACCGATAGTGACCGACTCTCCCCCGGTACCGATAGTGAGTGAGTCTCCCCCGGTACCGATAGTGACCGACTCTCCCCCGGTACCGATAGTGACCGACTCCCCCGGTACCGATAGTGAGCGAGTCTCCCCAGTACCGATAGTGACCGACTCCCCCGGTACCGATAGTGACCGACTCTCCCCCGGTACCGATAGTGAGCGAGTCTCCCCGGTAACGATAGTGAGCGACTCTCCCCCGGTACCGATAGTGAGCGAGTCTCCCCGGTACCGATAGTGAGCGAGTCTCCCCGGTACCGATAGTGAGCGACTCTCCCCCGGTACCGATAGTGAGCGAGTCTCCCCGGTACCGATAGTGACCGACTCTCCCCCGGTACCGATAGTGAGCGAGTCTCCCCGGTTCCGATAGTGACCGACTCCCCCGGTACTGATAGTGACCGACTCTCCCCCGGTACCGATAGTGAGCGAGTCTCCCCAGTACCGATAGTGAGCGAGTTTCCCCGGTACCGACAGTGAGCGAGTCTCCCCCCGGTACCGATAGTGACCGATAGTGAGCGAGTCTCCCCGGTACCGATAGTGACCGAATCTCCCCGGTACCGATAGTGAGCAAGTCTCCCCCGGTACCGATAGTGACCGACTCCCCCGGTACTGATAGTGAGCGAGTCTCCCCCCGTACCGATAGTGAGCGAGTCTCCCTGGTACCGATAGTGAGCGAGTCTCCCCGGTACCGATAGTGAGCGAGTCTCCCCGGTACCGATAGTGAGCAGTAGTGACTGACTCCCCCTGGTACCGATAGTGACCGACTCCCCCGGTACCGATAGTGACCGACTCCCCCGGTACTGATAGTGAGCGAGTCTCCCCCGGTACCGATAGTGAGCGAGTCTCCCCGGGACCGATAGTGAGCGAGTCTCCCCGGTACCAATAGTGAGCAGTAGTGACTGACTCCCCCCGGTACCGATAGTGACCGACTCCCCCGGTACCGATAGTGACCGACTCCCCCGGTACTGATAGTGAGCGAGTATCCCCCGGTACCGATAGTGACCGAGTCTGCCCCGGTACCGATAGTGAGCGAGTCTCCCCGGTACCGATAGTGACCGACTCTCCCCCGGTACCGATAGTGACTGACTCCCCCGGTACCGATAGTGAGTGAGTCTCCCCTGGTACCGATAGTGACCGACTCTCCCCCGGTACCGATAGTGAGCGAGTCTCCCCCGGTACCAATAGTGAGTGAGTCTCCCCGGTACCGAGAGTGACCGACTCTCCCCCGGTACTGATAGTGAGTGAGTCTCCCCGGTACCGATAGTGACCGACTCTCCCCCGGTACCGATAGTGAGCGAGTCTCCCCGGTTCCGATAGTGACCGACTCCCCCGGTACTGATAGTGACCGACTCTCCCCCGGTACCGATAGTGAGCGAGTCTCCCCAGTACCGATAGTGAGCGAGTTTCCCCGGTACCGATAGTGAGCGAGTCTCCCCCAGTACCGATAGTGACCGATAGTGAGCGAGTCTCCCCGGTACAGATAGTGAGCGAGTCTCCCCGGTACCGATAGTGAGCGAGTCTCCCCGGTACCGATAGTGACCGAGTCTCCCCGGTACCAATAGTGACCGATAGTGACCGAGTCTCCCCGGTACCGATAGTGAGCGAGTCTCCCCGGTACCGATAGTGAGCGAGTCTCCCCGGTACCGATAGTGACCGAGTCTCCCCGGTACCGATAGTGACCGAGTCTCCCCGGTATCGATAGTGAGCGAGTCTCCCCCGGTACCGATAGTGACCGAGTCTCCCCCGGTACTGATAGTGAGCGAGTCTCCCCCGGTACCGATAGTGAGCGAGTCTCCCCGGTACCGATAGTGAGCGAGTCTCCCCAGTACCGATAGTGAGCAGTAGTGACTGACTGCCCCCGGTACCGATAGTGACCGACTCCCCCGGTACCGATAGTGACCGACTCCCCCGGTACTGATAGTGAGCGAGTCTCCCACGGTACCGATAGTGAGCGAGTCTCCCCCGGTACCGATAGTGAGCGAGTCTCCCCGGGATCGATAGTGACCGATAGTGAGCGAGTCTCCCCGGTACCGATAGTAAGCAGTAGTGACTGACTCACCCCGGTACCGATAGTGACCGACTCCCCCGGTACTGATAGTGAGCGAGTCTCCCCCGGTACCGATAGTGAGCGAGTCTCCCCGGTACCGATAGTGAGCGAGTCTCCCCGGTACCGATAGTGAGCAGTAGTGACTGACTCCCCCCGGTACCGATAGTGACCGACTCCCCCGGTACCGATAGTGACTGACTCCCCCGGTACTGATAGTGAGCGAGTCTCCCCGGTACCGATAGTGACCGACTCTCCCCCGGTACCGATAGTGACTGACTCCCCCCGGTACCGATAGTGACCGACTCCACCGGTACCGATAGTGACCGAGTCTCCCCCGGTACCGATAGTGAGTGAGTCTCCCCGGTACCGATAGTGACCGACTCCCCCGGTACCGATAGTGACCGAGTCTCCCCCGGTACCGATAGTGAGTGAGTCTCCCCGGTACCAAGAGTGACCGACTCTCCCCCGGTACCGATAGTGAGCGAGTCTCCCCCGGTACCGATAGTGACCGACTCCCCCGGTACTGATAGTGAGCGAGTCTCCCCCGGTACCGATAGTGAGCGAGTCTCCCCGGTACCGATAGTGAGCGAGTCTCCCTGGTAGCAATAGTGAGCGAGTCTCCCCGGTACCGATAGTGAGCAGTAGTGACTGACTCCCTCCGGTACCGATAGTGACTGACTCCCCCGGTACCGATAGTGACCGAGTCTCCCCCGGTACCAATAGTGACCGACTCCCCCAGTACCGATAGTGACTGACTCCCCCGGTACCGATAGTGACCTACTCCCCCGGTACCGATAGTGACCGAGTCTCCCCCGGTACCGATAGTGACCGAGTCTCCCCCGGTACAGATAGTGACCGACTCTCCCCCGGTACAGATAGTGAGCGAATCTCCCCGGTACCGATAGTGAGCGAGTCTCCCCTTTACCGATAGTGACCGACTCCCCCGGTACCGATAGTGACCGAGTCTCCCCCGGTACCGATAGTGAGCGAGTCTCCCCGGTACCGATAGTGAGCGAGTCTCCCCGGTACCGATAGTGAGCAGTAGTGACCGGCTCTCTCGATGATACTCTTGTGAACGGGTGTTTTCACAGTCGTGTTACATTGTCCTCCAGCTTTAATGTCAGAATTATACATCCATTTGTTGTATGAAATTTCAGCCAAACTACTGATTCTACACTTTATTAACCTGAAAATATTTCTATTGAAAAGAAAATGTGCTTTTGAGCCGGACTGTGGTTTGTGTGAGTTATTTGTCTGGTGTTTAACTGTTTCATGCACCACACTGGGGGAGGGCTCTGCTCCCGTGGGTGATTTCCACGAACACCCAGTGCCTGACGGGACAGCGTGCCCGGGTACAGACCAGGCCTCGCCCGTACCCACAGGTCATGGCAGCTGGGAGCATCGACCTGGAGTGTGGGGGCACCAGATTAGCTGCCAATCTCAGCCTCTGCCCTCCTTTCCTGCAGACCAATCTTAACATCAACGGGATGAGGAAGAAGATGATGAAGATAATGGTGAGAAGGAGGAGCAGAAGAAACAAAATGTCCTACTTGTAGATGATGAGGAAGGTGATGTTGAAGATGATGAAGATGAGGGAGAGGAAGTGAAGGTCAAGACCACCCACAAGTCCCTGGACCAACATCTTCCCCATGTTCCTGTGCCACAAACCCTTTGAACTCGCCCCCTTTTCACTCCCACTCACCTGCCCAGATACTGTCACTCGGGAGGAATTAGATCGTGTCAGTGAGGATGTAGCCCCGAGGATTCACAGACTGTGGCCCTGCTGGCAGGTGGGGCCCAGGACACAGGCTGCTGTCTCTCGGGGCTTTAGCCCTGGGGAGTCAGAGACCAGCCATCCCACTGATCAGTGAGGACACAGAGACTGAACCCAGTGTCTGGAGTGAACCTGCCTGAGTCTGGCCTCTCTCAGGACAGCTGCACATGCCAGACATTCGGCCTTCCCCCTCCGAGCATCACCCAGAGACACGTAGGAGGTGACACCAGGCTGCCCAGGAACAAGCTAGAGATGCAGCCAGAACACCACCTTCCCAGGGGCTCGCTTGCCTGAGAGAAGAACCACCTCCATTCCATGTGCCTTTTGTACCAGAGGGGCAGCCAATCCCCTGCAGACTGGCCCATGGCTGCCCCTTGGGGAAGTCAGTAGAACCTGATAAAGAAGGACACATTTCAACAGCCAGGAGAATCACAGCGTGAAGAAAGAGGAGCTGATTTATTCACTCAGGTGATTCCTGGTTTGGTCATATCAGGGCAAAGGGGGCTGATGTGTAGTCATGTGATTGGATGAGTGGATTGAGGGAATGTCCCTTTATTTAAAGGTGATGACGAAGTCCAACACCGCCTTCAGTGTGCCAGTGCAGCCTTCGGTCGCCTGAAGAAGAGAGTGTTTGAAGACCAGGACCTCAAACCCGGCACTAAGCTCATGGTCTACAGAGCAGTAGTGATACCCACCCTCCTGTATGCCTCAGAGACATGGACCATTTACAGCAGGCGCCTCAAAGCACTGGAGAGGTACCACCAACGCTGCCTCCGCAAGATCCTGCAAATCCATTGGCAAGATAGGCGCACCAACGTCAGTGTTCTCGCTCAGGCCAACATCCCCAGCATCGAAGCTTTGACCACGCTCGATCAGCTCCGATGGACGGGTCACATCGTCTGCATGCCCGATACGAGACTCCCAAAATAAGCACACTACTCGGAGCTCCGACACGGCAAGAGAGCCCCAGGTGGGCAAAGGAAACGCTTCAAGGACACCCTCAAAGCCTCCTTGGAAAAAGTGCAACATCCCCACTGACACCTGGGAATCCCTGGCCCAAGACCGCACAAAGTGGAGGAGAAGCATCCGGGAAGGCGCCGAATACCTCGAGTCTCTTCGCCGGGAGCAAGCGGAAGCCAAGCGCAAACAGCAGAAGGAGAGCACGTCAACCCAAGCACCCCACCCACCCGCCCCTTCAACCACCGTCTGCCCCACCTGTGACAGAGACTGTAGGTCCCGCATTGGACTCATCACTCACCTGAGAACTCATTTTTAATGTGGAAGCAAGTCATCCTCGGTTCTGAGGGACTGCCTAAGAAGAAGGGGGGAAGGAGGTCAGGCTCTGGTGTCAAAGGTCAACTGGGTTAAAGAGCAGAGTTGAGTGATGAGATGTGTGCGATGCTCGTTTGTTGCAGTCACTGAGTGCAGGCCAGGGTGATGCTCCCTCCATGTCCTACTGCCTGCCCATGTTTATACCAGGCTTGTTTGGATTACAAAGTTGTGCAGGTCACAGCACAATCCAAGTACGTAGGGCACATTCTTACACACATAGAATCACAGAATCTTACAGCACAGAAGGAGACCATTCAGCCCATCGTGCCTGTGCCGGCTCTTTGAAAGAGCTCTCCAATTAGTCCCACTCCCCGCTCTTTCCCCATTGCCCAGTAAATCTTTTCCCCTCAAGTATTTATCCAATTCCCTTTTGAAAGTTATTATTGAATCTGCTTCCACCGCCCTTTCAGGCAGCGCGTTCCAGATCACAACAACTCGCTGCGTGAAACAATGTTTCCTGCTGTCAAGATTAAATGACAATCGGACGGCAGCTGTTGCTGATGATTCTGATATTCCCAATTCCCCCTCCTCTCGATGAGAGTGCCCAGCCCTCCCCGGATGAGGTACTGTGTCCCTGGGCAAACAATGTCCCTGGAGAATCCTCGGTTCACGAGACTCGGCCCCGAATACCCGCGCTGCCATTTTATTTGAATAAGCTCCATTCATCCTCATTGCAGCTCGAGTAAATCCACCCCCACACGCGGACTCAGAGACGGACCAATCAACAGGGTCCACTGCTGATTGACAGATTCTCTGCCCATTGGCAGCGACGGACCGATGAAAGGGCGGATCACCGTTTGTTGTCTGATGAATTGCTTTGACCGGTGACCCGCTTCTACAGTCTTGTCTGTCTGTCTAGTTTTAGGGGTGGCCGCCTGGTGACTTTGAATTACTGTTTATGATACAAACTATAAAATAATTTCGTTTGTAGTTTTATAATGCGCCACTAGGTGGCGAACATCATTTCTGTTAATTCTCATTAAAATTCTAACACTCGTTATATCCACAATATCGTTGACTGGTGATGGTTGATGGAGGTTAATCTCTACGTGTATCACACTAGCAGAAGCAACAAAGTCATCCTGAAACAGGGAGATAGCACAGCAATCCTTAATAAATCTGTGAAAAATAAATGATTTGGGCAGTGAGATTTTCTGAATAGACCGGGTAGGAAGAACTGATGTTCCTGAAGAGTTTTACTGTATTATTTATAAACGGTGTTTGAATGCGGTTCAATAATGTGACGTCACATCCGTGGCAATTATATGCACATTTGTTTTGCATTTGCAGTGTATCTGTGCAACTGTTAAATACAGGCTGCTAAAAATGTTGCCTCGCTACACTCCACAACCTACATCCCCCGTCCGGCCTACTTTGCTGTGCTCCCACCCTGTGTGTCCCCGGATTCGGTTTAGAAAATATGGTCACTTTACTCTAGACTCATCTTTTGTTTCTTTACTTGTCCCATTACCATCCCCTTTTGCCTTGCAGCATCCTCCCTTTTGTCATTTAATCTCTCCTGCCTTCCATCCTATCACAGACCTTCCCTTTTGTTCTTTCCTCCCCTCCCCCCTTTCCCTGCCTCTGCACCTGCTTAAAACCTGTTACATTTCCAGCTGTTTCCAGTTCTGACAAAGGGTCATCGACCTGAAACGTTAACTCTGTCTCTCTCTCTCTCCACAGAGGCTGTCGGACCTGCTGAGTATTTCCAGCAGTTCCTGTTTTTATCCCTCATCCTTCGTACCATTCCAGTAAATCTCCTCCGCACCCTCTCCAAGGCCTTGACATCCTTCCTAAAGTGCGGTGCCCAGAATTGGCCCCAATACTCCAGCTGAGGCCTAACCAGTGATTTATAAAAGTTTAGGTTAACTGCCTTGCTTCTGTACTCTATTCCTCTATGAATAAAGCCCAGGATCACCTGTGCTTTTTAACAGCCTTCTCAACTTGTCCCGTCACCTTCAAAGATTTGTTTACGTTCACCCCCCGGTCTCTCTGTTCCTGCACCCCCTTTAAAATTGTACCATTTAGTTTATATTGCCTCTCCTCATTCTTTCCAAAATGAATCACTTCACACTTCTGTGTTAAATTTCATCTGCCATGTGTCTGCCCATTTCAGCAGTCTGTCTGTGTCCCTTGAAGTCTGTTACAATCCTCCTCATTGTTTACTACATTTCTGAGTTTCGTATCATCTGCAAATTTTGAAATTGTGCCCTGTATACCCAAGTCTAGGTCATTAATATACATCAAAAAGAGCAGTGGTCCTAATACCGACCCCTGGGGGACACCACTGTACACCTCCCTCCAGTCTGAAAAACAACCGTTCACCACAACTCTCTGTTTTCTGTCGCTTAGCCAATTTTGTATCCATTATGGCACTGTCCCTTTAATCCCATGGGCTTTAATAACATGTCTATTATGTGGTACTTTGTCAGACGCCTTTTGAAAGTCCATATACACAACACGACCACACTATCCTCATCAACACTCTCCGTTACTTACATAGGATTACATAGGACATACGGCACAGAAACAGGCCATTCGGCCCAACCAGTCCATGCCTGTGTTTATGCTCCACTCGAGCCTCCTCCCGTCTTTCCTCATCTAAATCTATCAGCACAACCCTCTATTCCCTTCTCCCTCATATGTTTGTCCAGCCTCCCCTTAAATGTATCGATACTATTCACTCAACCACTCCCTGTGGTAGTGAGTTCCACATTCTGACCACTCTTTGGGTAAAGAAGTTTCTTCTGAATTCCCTATTGGATTTCTTGGTGACTATCTTATATTGATGGCCTCCAGTTATGCTCTTCCCCACAAGTGGAAACATTCTCTCTGTATCCACTCTATCAAAACCTTTCATAATTTTAAAGACCTCTATTAGGTCACCCCTCAGCCTTTTTTTTCAGGAGACAAAGTGACCCAGCCTGTTCTGATATGTATACTCTCGCATTTCTGGTATCATCCTTGTAAATCTTCTCTGCACCCTCTCCAGTGCCTCTATATCCTTTTTATAATATGGCAACCAGAACTGTACGCAGTACTCCAAGTGTGGTCTAACCAAGGTTCGATACAGGTTTAGCATAATTTCCCTACTTTTCAATTCTATCCCTCTAGAAATAAACCCTAGTGATTGGTTTACTTTTTTTATGGCCTTGTTAACCTGTGTCGCAACTTTTAGTGATTTGTGTATTTGTACTCCGAGATCCCTTTGCTCCTCTACCTCACCTAGACTCGCACCCTCCAAGTGATAAGTAACCTCCCTATTCTTCCTACCAAAATGTAATACCTCACATTTATCTGTGTTGAACTTCATTTGTCAATGATATGCCCATTCTGCAAGTTTATTAATGTCTTCCTGTAATTTGTTGCAGTCCTCCTCAGTATTGACTATCCCCCCCAATTTGGTGTCAACCGCACATTTAGAAATTGTGTTTTTGATTCCAAAGTCTAAATCGTTAATATAAATTGCGAATAACATTGGTCCCAGCATTGATCCTTGTGGAACACCACTACCCACCTTCTGCCACTGTGAATAGCTACCCTTTACCCCTACACTCTGCTTTCTGCCCTGAAGCCAGCCAGCAATCCATTCTGCTACTTGTCCCCTGACTCCGCATTCTCTGACCTTGTTCATCAGTCTATTATGGGGTACCTTATCGAAGGCCTTTTGAAAATCCAGATAAATTACATCTACTGCATTACCCTTGTCTACTCTCGCTGTTACCTCTTCAAAAAATTCAATGAGGTTGGTCAAGCAAGACTTTTCCTTTTGAAATCCATGCTGACTATTCATTATTATATTTTTGGTTTCTAGATGTTCTTCTATTTTCTCCTTTAGTAGGGATTCCATTATTTTTCCCACCACCGATGTTAAGCTGACTGGTCTATAGTTCCCTGGGCATGTTCTATCCCCCTTCTTGAATATCGGTATTACGTGAGCTATCCACCAGTCCTCTGGCACTACACCTTTTTCTAACAAAGAACTCGATCAAGTTAGTCAAACACATCTCCTTAGTAAGGTCCTAATATGACCTGTGCTGAAGCCCTGACTGTGGTTGGGAGGGGTCAGAATCTCCCGGTGTCTCTCAGTCCCACAGGCTGAATGTCAGAAAAAAGTTTCTTCCCCATGTTTGACCTGAAGCCGTCAGACTTCATGGGGCCCAGAGTCACTGTTGAGGACTCCTCAGCAATGCGCTATCTTATTTTTTTTGTGTGCGTGGTCCCTTTAAGTGGCTGCACAGCCTATTTAAATTTCCGCGCAAGCGCGGTTCCTCCCATACAAAAGCCGGTGAGCGGCCTGCGCGGGTGCTCCAAACGTTGTTCCTAGGGCCACTCCCTCCCGACTGTATACCACTGTCCCCACCTCTGGTGGGTCTGTCCTGCCGGAGCGACAGGACATATTAAGCAAAGTGTCCTGGCCAATATTTATCCCTCAACCAACATCACTAGAACAGATTAGCTGGTCATTTATCACATTGCTGTCTGTGAGGCCTTGCTCTCTCTGTCCCTGCCTGAGATTGTAACAGTGATTCTGCTTCAATAAGTCCTTCATTGGCTGGGAGCGCTCTGGGACGTCCTGAGGCCATTGAAGGTGGTGCATTGCATTACTGGTACATTGCTAATGCATTGCTGGTACATTGCTGCTGCTGCTGCATTGTTGCTGCATTGCCGGTGGATCCTGCAAGTGCTGAGACACAGCGGTTACCGGCACTGACACCCGGAAATTCGCCTGTTTCTCGAGTGAAGGATCCGGAGCGGCCGAGTTACTGACACCGCTGCAAGTCCCCGTTTGCTCTCCGGGATTTGGCCGCTGGGGCGGGTCGCACCAAGAACGGGAACGATCCAGATTGAAATGAGTTTGGGGCAAATTTAATCCAGATTAAATATTCGGGACTCGGGATGGCGGAGCAGTGAAGGAGGGGGCTCGGCTCCCGGTCCCGGGCATGGGCGCGTTAACCAGCCGGCAGGACGCGGGGGTGGAGGAGCTGGACATCCCCCCGGGATCGGTCTACCGGTACCCCCCCAAATCCGGTAAGCGGCTCTCCGGGTCTTGGCGCCGGGTCCCGGCAGAGATTTATGAATGGAGCGGATCCGTTACATTGTAACCAGGGGAACCCCGACCCATCCTGACCCCTGACTTGAACACCGGGTGTGTTGCCCCCCCCCCCCCCCTGACCCCGGGCGTGTTGCCCCCCCCCCCCCCCCCCCCCGAGCCCGGGCGTGTTGCCCCCCCTGACCCCGGGTGTGTTGCCCCCCCTGACCCCGGGTGTGTTGCCCCCCCTGACCCCGGGTGTGTTGCCCCCCCCTGACCCCGGGTGTGTTGCCCCCCCTGACCCCGGGTGTGTTGCCCCCCCCTGACCCCGGGTGTGTTGCCCCCCCCTGACCCCGGGTGTGTTGCCCCCCCTGACCCCGGGTGTGTTGCCCCCCCTGACCCCGGGTGTGTTGCCCCCCCTGACCCCGGGTGTGTTGCCCCCCCTGACCCCGGGTGTGTTGCCCCCCCTGACCCCGGGTGTGTTGCCCCCCCCTGACCCCGGGTGTGTAGTCCCCCCTGACCCCGGGTGTGTAGTCCCCCCCTGACCCCGGGTGTGTTGCCCCCCCTGACCCCGGGTGTGTTGCCCCCCCTGACCCCGGGTGTGTTGCCCCCCCTGACCCCGGGTGTGTTGCCCCCCCTGACCCCGGGTGTGTTGCCCCCCCTGACCCCGGGTGTGTTGCCCCCCCCTGACCCCGGGTGTGTTGCCCCCCCATACCCCGGGTGTGTTGCCCCCCCTGACCCCGGGTGTGTTGCCCCCCCTGACCCCGGGTGTGTTGCCCCCCCTGACCCCGGGTGTGTTGCCCCCCCTGACCCCGGGTGTGTTGCCCCCCCTGACCCCGGGTGTGTTGCCCCCCCCTGACCCCGGGTGTGTTGCCCCCCCTGACCCCGGGTGTGTTGCCCCCCCTGACCCCGGGTGTGTTGCCCCCCCTGACCCCGGGTGTGTTGCCCCCCCCTGACCCCGGGTGTGTTGCCCCCCCTGACCCCGGGTGTGTTGCCCCCCCTGACCCCGGGTGTGTTGCCCCCCCTGACCCCGGGTGTGTTGCCCCCCCTGACCCCGGGTGTGTTGCCCCCCCTGACCCCGGGTGTGTTGCCCCCCCTGACCCCGGGTGTGTTGCCCCCCCTGACCCCGGGTGTGTTGCCCCCCCTGACCCCGGGTGTGTTGCCCCCCCTGACCCCGGGTGTGTTGCCCCCCCTGACCCCGGGTGTGTTGCCCCCCCTGACCCCGGGTGTGTTGCCCCCCCTGACCCCGGGTGTGTTGCCCCCCCTGACCCCGGGTGTGTTGCCCCCCCTGACCCCGGGTGTGTTGCCCCCCCTGACCCCGGGTGTGTTGCCCCCCCTGACCCCGGGTGTGTTGCCCCCCCTGACCCCGGGTGTGTTGCCCCCCCTGACCCCGGGTGTGTTGCCCCCCCTGACCCCGGGTGTGTTGCCCCCCCTGACCCCGGGTGTGTTGCCCCCCCTGACCCCGGGTGTGTTGCCCCCCCTGACCCCGGGTGTGTTGCCCCCCCTGACCCCGGGTGTGTTGCCCCCCCTGACCCCGGGTGTGTTGCCCCCCCTGACCCCGGGTGTGTTGCCCCCCCTGACCCCGGGTGTGTTGCCCCCCCTGACCCCGGGTGTGTTGCCCCCCCTGACCCCGGGTGTGTTGCCCCCCCTGACCCCGGGTGTGTTGCCCCCCCTGACCCCGGGTGTGTTGCCCCCCCTGACCCCGGGTGTGTTGCCCCCCCTGACCCCGGGTGTGTTGCCCCCCCTGACCCCGGGTGTGTTGCCCCCCCTGACCCCGGGTGTGTTGCCCCCCCTGACCCCGGGTGTGTTGCCCCCCCTGACCCCGGGTGTGTTGCCCCCCCTGACCCCGGGTGTGTTGCCCCCCCTGACCCCGGGTGTGTTGCCCCCCCTGACCCCGGGTGTGTTGCCCCCCCCTGACCCCGGGTGTGTTGCCCCCCCTGACCCCGGGTGTGTTTGCCCCCCCTGACCCCGGGTGTGTTGCCCCCCCTGACCCCGGGTGTGTTGCCCCCCCTGACCCCGGGTGTGTTGCCCCCCCTGACCCCGGGTGTGTTGCCCCCCCTGACCCCGGGTGTGTTGCCCCTCCTCACCCCGGGTGTGTTGCCCCTCCTCACCCCGGGTGTGTTGCCCCCCCCTCACCCCGGGTGTGTTGCCCCCCCTCACCCCGGGTGTGTTGTCCCCCCCCCCCTCACCCCGGGTGTGTTGTGTCCCCCCTCACCCCGGGTGTGTTGTCCCCCCCCCCCTCACCCCGGGTGTGTTGTGTCCCCCCTCACCCCGGGTGTGTTGCCCCCCCTGACCCCGGGTGTGTTGCCCCCCCTGACCCCGGGTGTGTTGCCCCCCCTGACCCCGGGTGTGTTGCCCCCCCTGACCCCGGGTGTGTTGCCCCCCCTGACCCCGGGTGTGTTGCCCCCCCTGACCCCGGGTGTGTTGCCCCCCCTGACCCCGGGTGTGTTGCCCCCCCTGACCCCGGGTGTGTTGCCCCCCCCTGACCCCGGGTGTGTTGCCCCCCCTCACCCCGGGTGTGTTGCCCCTCCTCACCCCGGGTGTGTTGCCCCTCCTCACCCCGGGTGTGTTGCCCCCCCTCACCCCGGGTGTGTTGCCCCCCCTCACCCCGGGTGTGTTGTCCCCCCCCCCCCTCACCCCGGGTGTGTTGTGTCCCCCCTCACCCCGGGTGTGTTGTCCCCCCCCCCCCTCACCCCGGGTGTGTTGTGTCCCCCCTCACCCCGGGTGTGTTGCCCCCCCTGACCCCGGGTGTGTTGCCCCCCCTGACCCCGGGTGTGTTGCCCCCCCTGACCCCGGGTGTGTTGCCCCCCCTGACCCCGGGTGTGTTGCCCCCCCCTGACCCCGGGTGTGTTGCCCCCCCTGACCCCGGGTGTGTTGCCCCCCCTGACCCCGGGTGTGTTGCCCCCCCCTGACCCCGGGTGTGTTGCCCCCCACCTGACCCCGGGTGTGTTGCCCCCCACCTGACCCCGGGTGTGTTGCCCCCCCCCTGACCCCGGGTGTGTTGCCCCCCCCCTGACCCCGGGTGTGTTGCCCCCCCCCTGACCCCGGGTGTGTTGCCCCCCCCCTGACCCCGGGTGTGTTGCCCCCCCCCCTGACCCCGGGTGTGTTGCCCCCCCCCTGACCCCGGGTGTGTTGCCCCCCCCCCTGACCCCGGGTGTGTTGCCCCCCCCCTGACCCCGGGTGTGTTGCCCCCCCCCCTGACCCCGGGTGTGTTGCCCCCCCCCTGACCCCGGGTGTGTTGCCCCCCCCCTGACCCCGGGTGTGTTGCCCCCCCCCTGACCCCGGGTGTGTTGCCCCCCCCCCTGACCCCGGGTGTGTTGCCCCCCCCCTGACCCCGGGTGTGTTGCCCCCCCCCTGACCCCGGGTGTGTTGCCCCCCCCCTGACCCCGGGTGTGTTGCCCCCCCCCTGACCCCGGGTGTGTTGCCCCCCCCCTGACCCCGGGTGTGTTGCCCCCCCCCTGACCCCGGGTGTGTTGCCCCCCCCCCTGACCCCGGGTGTGTTGCCCCCCCCCTGACCCCGGGTGTGTTGCCCCCCCCCTGACCCCGGGTGTGTTGCCCCCCCCCTGACCCCGGGTGTGTTGCCCCCCCCCTGACCCCGGGTGTGTTGCCCCCCCTGACCCCGGGTGTGTTGCCCCCCCTGACCCCGGGTGTGTTGCCCCCCCCCTGACCCCGGGTGTGTTGCCCCCCCTGACCCCGGGTGTGTTGCCCCCCCCCTGACCCCGGGTGTGTTGCCTGACCCCGGGTGTGTTGCCCCCCCCCTGACCCCGGGTGTGTTGCCTGACCCCGGGTGTGTTGCCCCCCCCCTGACCCCGGGTGTGTTGCCCCCCCCCTGACCCCGGGTGTGTTGCCCCCCCCTGACCCCGGGTGTGTTGCCCCCCCTGACCCCGGGTGTGTTGCCCCCCCTGACCCCGGGTGTGTTGCCCCCCCTGACCCCGGGTGTGTTGCCCCCCCTGACCCCGGGTGTGTTGCCCCCCCTGACCCCGGGTGTGTTGCCCCCCCCCTGACCCCGGGTGTGTTGCCTGACCCCGGGTGTGTTGCCCCCCCCCTGACCCCGGGTGTGTTGCCCCCCCCTGACCCGGGTGTGTTGCCCCCCCCTGACCCCGGGTGTGTTGCCCCCCCCCTGACCCCGGGTGTGTTGCCCCCCCCCTGACCCCGGGTGTGTTGCCCCCCACCTGACCCCGGGTGTGTTGCCCCCCACCTGACCCCGGGTGTGTTGCCCCCCCTGACCCCGGGTGTGTTGCCCCCCCCTGACCCCGGGTGTGTTGCCCCCCCCCCTGACCCCGGGTGTGTTGTCCCCCCCCCCTCACCCCGGGTGTGTTGTCCCCCCCCTCACCCCGGGTGTGTTGTCCCCCCCCCTCACCCCGGGTGTGTTGCCCCCCCCCCCTGACCCCGGGTGTGTTGTCCCCCCCCTGACCCCGGGTGTGTTGCCCCCCCCTGACCCCGGGTGTGTTGCCCCCCCCCCTGACCCCGGGTGTGTTGCCCCCCCCCTGACCCCGGGTGTGTTGCCCCCCCCCCTGACCCCGGGTGTGTTGCCCCCCCCCCTGACCCCGGGTGTGTTGCCCCCCCCCTGACCCCGGGTGTGTTGCCCCCCCCCTGACCCCGGGTGTGTTGCCCCCCCCTGACCCCGGGTGTGTTGCCCCCCCCCTGACCCCGGGTGTGTTGCCCCCCCCTGACCCCGGGTGTGTTGCCCCCCCCCTGACCCCGGGTGTGTTGTCCCCCCCCCCCTCACCCCGGGTGTGTTGTCCCCCCCCTGACCCCGGGTGTGTTGTCCCCCCCCTGACCCCGGGTGTGTTGCCCCCCCCCTGACCCCGGGTGTGTTGCCCCCCCTGACCCCGGGTGTGTTGCCCCCCCTGACCCCGGGTGTGTTGCCCCCCCCTGACCCCGGGTGTGTTGCACCCCCCCCCTGACCCCGGGTGTGTTGCCCCCCTGACCCCGGGTGTGTTGTCCCCCTGACCCCGGGTGTGTTGCCCCCCTGACCTTGGGTGTGTTCTCTGCCTTTTTCAGGGAGTTACTTTGCCAGTCATTTCATCATGGGAGGAGAAACATTCGACTCAACTCATCCTGAAGGCTACTTGTTCGGAGAAAACAGTGATCTGAACTTCCTGGGGATCCGTCCAGTCGCTGTACGTACTCTCACTGTTCCTCAATCACCGTCTCTCATTGTGTTTTGGGGCTGATTGATTTAGCAGTTCAATGGGAGTGCAGACGAGAACAAATGTTTCAGTCACGGGTGATCCAAGTATAACAATAAAGGCCAGCCTGACTGGTTCGAGTCCGGTGCTGGTCAGTCCCATGAGCGATCCTGTGTCTTACCTTCAGCAGTGTGCCTGTACTGTCCAATATCTAATCTCATCAAAAGAAGGAACTTGCCCATATCGCACCTCTCTCAACCTCCCAAAGCGCCTCACAGCCAGTGTACTCGCTGCTGTAATGTAGATTTGTGCAGCTTAACAACAGAACTCCTCATCTTCCAAAGGGCATCTTCTATCTTTCACACCAGCCCACACATAAGAACATAAGAGGTAGGAGCAGGAGTCGGCCATTCGGCCCCTCGAGCCTGCTCCGCCATTCAATAAGATCGTGGCTGATCTTCTACCTCCTCTCCACTTTCTTGCACTATCTGCATATCCCCTGATTCCCTTAATATTCAAAAACCTATCGATCTCTGCCTTGAATAAACTCAATGACTGAGCCTCCACAGCCCTCTGGGGTAGAGAATTCCAAAGATTCACCACCCTCTGAGTGAAGAAATTTCTCCTCATCTCAGTCCTAAATGGCCGACCCCTTATTCTGAGACTATGGCCCCTGGTTCTAGACTCCCCAGCCAGGGGAAACATCCTCCCTGTATCTACCCTGTCAAGTCCTGTAACAATTTTGTATATTTCAATGAGATCACCTCTTATTCTTCTAAACGCGAGAGAATATAGGCCTAGTCTACTCAATCTGTCCTCATAGGACAATCCCCCCATCCCAGGAATCAGTCTGGTGAACCTTTGTTGCACTCCCTCTATGGCAAGTATATCCTTCCTTAGGTAAGGAGACCAAAACTGTACACAATACTCCAGGTGTGGTCTCACCAGGGCCCTATATAATCGCACCTGGCCACACCTGTCCAAACACACCCGCACCTGGCCACACCTGCCCAAACACACCCGCCACTGGCCACACCTGCCCAAACACACCCACACCTGGCCACACCTGGCCAAACATACCCGCCACTGGCCACACCTGCCCAAACACACCCGCACCTGGCCACACCTGGCCAAACATACCCGCCACTGGCCACACCTGCCCAAACACACCCGCACCTGGCCACACCTGTCCAAGCATACCCGCACCTGGCCACACCTGTCCAAACATACCCGCACCTGGCCACATGTACCTCACTGCATGAGTCTTGCCTTTCAGTAGTCGGTCTGAAATGCTTTAGTGAGCTGAGGCAGACACACAGAGAGACTTCAAACAAAACTCAGTCACTTCGCTAAATTTCAAACGCCTTTGTGAATAATACAACAACAAACCTCCTGACCACAGGGAGCAGGTGGGTTGTCACTCCGACCTCTTCCCTGTTGAGTGAGTCACCGGTTGGCCTGTCAATCTCGGCCGCTCCTTTCCATCCCCTCGGCCAATCCCAAGGCCGATTCCCAGGATTCTCCCCCTGCTGGGCTCAATGAGTAGATTATCCGAAGGACAGTCGGTGCGGATGTTGGTGGGAAGCCTGAGGTGAGGTAACAAATTATATATTGTCCTCGGGAATCAACAATGATACAGCACAGGAGGAGGCCATTCGGCCCATCGTGCCTGTGCCGGCTCTTTGAAAGAGCTTCCAATTAGTCCCACTCCCTGCTCTTTCCCCAGAGCCCAGCAAATTTTTCCTTTTCAAGTATTTATCCGAATCGCTTTTAAAAGTTACTATTGAATCTGCTTCCACCACTCTGCACCAGTGTGTCTAGCCAGTGAGTCTGAGCCAGTGTCTGAGCCAGTGTGTCTGCGCCAGTGAGTCTGTGCCAGTGTGTCTGAGCCAGTGAGTCTGAGCCAGTGAGTCTGAGCCAGTGAGTCTGCGCCAGTGAGTCTGCGCCAGTGAGTCTGAGCCAGTGAGTCTGAGCCAGTGAGTCTGAGCCAGTGAGTCTGAGCCAGTGAGTCTGAGCCAGTGAGTCTGCGCCAGTGAGTCTGAGCCAGTGTGTCTGCGCCAGTGAGTCTGAGCCAGTGTCTGCGCCAGTGAGTCTGTGCCAGTGTATTTGCGCCAGTGTGTCTAGCCAGTGTCTGTGCCAGTGAGTCTGAGCCAGTGAGTCTGCGCCAGTGAGTCTGCGCCAGTGTCTGCGCCAGTGAGTCTGCGCCAGTGTGTCTAGCCAGTGTCTGCGCCAGTGAGTCTGAGCCAGTGAGTCTGAGCCAGTGTCTGAGCCAGTGTCTGAGCCAGTGTCTGCGCCAGTGAGTCTGCGCCAGTGTGTCTAGCCAGTGTCTGTGCCAGTGAGTCTGGGCCAGTGAGTCTGGGCCAGTGAGTCTGGGCCAGTGAGTCTGAGCCAGTGAGTCTGAGCCAGTGAGTCTGAGCCAGTGAGTCTGCGCCAGTGAGTCTGCGCCAGTGAGTCTGGGCCAGTGAGTCTGGGCCAGTGAGTCTGAGCCAGTGAGTCTGAGCCAGTGAGTCTGAGCCAGTGAGTCTGAGCCAGTGAGTCTGCGCCAGTGAGTCTGCGCCAGTGAGTCTGCGCCAGTGTGTCTGCGCCAGTGAGTCTGAGCCAGTGAGTCTGCGCCAGTGAGTCTGTGCCAGTGCCTGCCAGTGTGTTCTAAGTAACCCGTGCAGTGTGAGAAGGTTACTGACGCTGGTCGATCTTTTCCAATCCTGGTCCCAGCAGTAAGGCGATATTCTACGGTGTTTCTGTGTGGTTGTGAAGTGCTCCCTCGAGCCAGACCGTGTTTTGGTGCCATTGTACCTCTGCCCAAAAGCTGCCACTCACTCTCTCTTCATCCCATAAATAAACCTCCAGGCCTGTGTGACTGATCAGCAACGACCGTCTCTAATCCTGTATTTACTGAGGGTTATCGGCTGCTGGTAAATTATTGAATGTTTCATGTCTATCGGGTGAGATGGCTCATTTTCTGCTCTCTCCGTTTAATGTCAGGCCTTATCATGTTTATTAAAAGGTGATTTTTAAGTTACTGAAAATTATAAAATGTCAATTCCTGTTACTTGTCAGTTCAGCACAGCCAGTGAGTGTGAGGTCACTGAGATAATTGGGCGCAGTGAGGGAGGGAGTGAGGGGGAGAAGGGGTAAGGGAGTGAGGGTGAGGGGGTGAGGGAGGGGGTGAGGGATGGAGTGAATGAGGAAGGGAGAGGGGGTGAGGGAGGGAGGGAGTGAGGGAGGGGGTGAGGGAGTGAGGGAGAGGGAGTGAGGGGGTGAGGGAGTGAGTGAGGGGGTGAATGAGGAAGGGAGAGGGAGTGAGGGTGAGGGGGTGAGGGAGTGAGTGAGGGAGTGAGGGAGGGGGTGAGGGAGGGGGTGAGGGAGGGGGTGAGGGAGGGAGTGAGTGAGTGAGTGAGTGAGTGAGGGCCGGGCCGGGCGGGGCGGGAAGCTGCCACAATGCTCTGCGGGCAGCCGGAGTGCCGTCAATGGGCTCTCCACAGGCCACAGGACATGACCCGGTTACCCTGGTGACAAAGCAGGGCCGAGATCCCGGCAGATGGCGTTTCACTGATCCTGTCAGGCCCGGGTATTAGAGCTAAAGATAGCAAATCTACCCACCGGTGAGAGTGAGCCGGCGACAACTGGCTCCGTCCCCGGCCTGTGCTGAGCGAGCTGAACTCACCCAGTGAGGGACTGAGCCCCACACACAGCAGGAAAGGCCCAGGCTCCATCCCCGGCCTGTGCAGAGTGAGCTGATCTCACCCAGTGAGGGACTGAGCCCCACACACAGCAGGAAAGGCCCAGGCTCCGTCCCCGGCCTGTGCTGAGTGAGCTGACCTCACCCAGTAGGGTTGCAATAATCAAGGCTCAGTGCTCCCGGTGAGGAAGGGCAAAGATCACCAAAGCTCCAAGTTCCTAACCACTGGAAGCAGCTTGTCAATGTCCAGGATTCTGCTGTGATGCCCCCATAGTCAAATATCCAGCCAACACTCCGTTTCCATCCAGGAATGGCCAGAGGTGCCCACAGCTGTGGAGATCTCACCCAGTGAGTTACATTGCATTGAGGAGTGTGCAGCTCGGTTTTATATTTATTCTCGGGATGTGGGCGTTGCTGGTAAGGCTGGCTATTATTGCCCATCCCTAGTTACCCTGAGATGATGGGGGTGGGTCTTCTCCTTGAACCACTAGTTCTTTGTAGTGGGTTTGATACGACTGAGTGGCCATTTCAGAGAGCAGTTAAGAGTCAACCATGTTGGTGTGGGACTGGAGTCACATGTAGGCCAGACCAGGTAAGGACGGCAGGTTTCCTTCCCTAAAGGACATTAGTGAACCAGATGGGTTTTTCTGACAATCCGATAGTTTCATGGTCACCATTACTGATACTAGCTTTTTATTTCCAGATTTTTCTAAACTGAATTCAAATTCTCAAACTGCCCCACGGCGAGATTTTGAATCATAGACTGATACAGGAGGAGGCCATTCGGCCCATCGTGCCTGTGCCAGCTCTTTGAAAGAGCTCTCCAATTAGTCCCACTCCCCCGCTCTTTCCCCATAGTCCTGCAAATGTTTCCCCTTCAAGTATTTATCCAGATCCCTTTTGAAAGTTATTATTGAATCTGCTTCCACCGCCCTTTCAGGCAGCGCGTTCCAGATCACAACAACTCGCTGCGTAAAAAAGTTTTTCCTCATCTCCCCTCTGGTTCTTTTGCCAATTATCTTAACTCTGTGTCCTCTGGTTACTGACCCTCCTGCCCTTGGAAACAGTTTCTCCTCATTTACTCTATCAAAACCCCTCATAATTTTGAACACCTCTATTAAATCTCCCCTTAGCCTTCTCTGCTCGAAGGAGAACAATCCCAGCTTCTCCAGTCTCTCCATATAACTGAAGTCCCTCATCCCTGGAACCATTCTAGTAAATCTCCTCCGCACCCTCTCCAAGGCCTTGACATCCTTCCTAAAGTGCGGTGCCCAGAATTGGACACAATACTCCAGCTGGGGCCGAACCAGTGTTTATAAAGGTTTAGCATAATGTCTTTGCTTTTGTACTCATGCCTCTATCAATAAAGCCAAGGATCCCATGTGCTTTTTAACAGCCTTCTCACCTTGTCCCGTCACCTTCAAAGACTTGTGTACGTCCACCCCCCGGTCTCTCTGTTCCTGCACCCCCTTTAAAATTGCACCATTTAGTTTATTGCCGCTCACACTACTGGACCCAAATATGCTTATTGCCCCGAGCAGGTGGCGGTGAGCCGTCTCGAGCCGCTGCAGTCCGTGGGGTGAAGGTGCTCCCACGCTGCTCTTAGGTTGGGAGTTCCAGAGTCAGGACTCGGTTTGAAAATCTGTTCTCCACTGATCGAACGATCGATCGATTAATTGGAAGCTTTTGTGCTTCTTGTACTTTCCCAGTTTCCGTACGCCGCCCCTCCCCCTCAGGAACCAGTGAAGACTCTGCGGAGCCTGATCAACATCCGGAAAGACACACTGCGCTTGGTGAGGTGAGTGAACCTGAAATCAGGAGTGTGTCAGATTAACTAACCTACCAGAGTAATGGAGAGAGCCGTGGGGGGAACGGAGAGTGACCGGGCCTGGTGAATCACACATGGCCTCCTCCACACACACAACCATCCACGGCAGACCCACAGGGCAGCCACACATTGCATGGTATAGAAAACAGCACCATGCTATAGAATCCTGTGCCATGCTGCATTGTATAGAAGCCTGCGCATGTTCAATGGTATAGGAGCCTGCGCGCGCTGCATGGTATAGGAGCCTGCACGTGCTGCATGGTGTAGGAGCCTGCGCGTGTTGCATGGTATAGGAGCTTGCGCATGCTCAATGGTATAGGAGCCTGCGCGTGCTGCATGGTGTAGGAGCCTGCGCGTGCTGCACGGTGTAGGAGCCTGCACGCGCTGCATGGTGTAGGAGCCTGCACGCGCTGCATGGTGTAGGAGCCTGCGCGTGCTGCATGGTATAGGAGCTTGCGCATGCTCAATGGTATAGGAGCTTGCACGCGCTGCATGGTATAGGAGCCTGCGCGCGCTGCATGGTATAGGAGCTTGCGCATGCTCAATGGTATAGGAGCTTGCACACGCTGCATGGTATAGGAGCCTGCACACACTGCATGGTATAGGAGCCTGCGCATGCTGCACGGTGTAGGAGCCTGCGTGCGCTGCACGGTATAGGAGCCTGCGCGTGCTGCATGGTATAGGAGCCTGCGCATGCTGCACGGTGTAGGAGCCTGCGTGCGCTGCACGGTATAGGAGCCTGCGCGTGCTGCATGGTATAGGAGCCTGCGCGTGCTGCATGGTATAGGAGCCTGCGCGTGCTGCATGGTATAGGAGCCTGCGCGTGCTGCATGGTATAGGAGCCTGCGCGTGCTGCATGGTATAGGAGCCTGCGCGTGCTGCATGGTATAGGAGCCTGCGCGTGCTGCATGGTATAGGAGCCTGCGCGTGCTGCATGGTATAGGAGCCTGTGCCGCGCTGCACAGTGTAGGAGCCTGCACGCGCTGCACGGTGTAGGAGCCTGCGCGCGCTGCACGGTATAGGAGCCTGCGCGTGCTGCACGGTATAGGAGCCTGTGCGCACTGCACGGTGTAGGAGCCTGCGTGTGCTGCACGGTGTAGGAGCCTGTGCGCGCTGCACGGTATAGGAGCCTGCGCGTGCTGCATGGTATAGGAGCCTGCACGTGCTGCATGGTGTAGGAGCCTGCGCGTGCTGCATGGTATAGGAGCCTGCGCATGCTCAATGGTATAGGAGCCTGCGCGCGCTGCATGGTATAGGAGCCTGCGCGCGCTGCATGGTATAGGAGCTTGCGCGCGCTCAATGGTATAGGAGCTTGCGCATGCTGCATGGTATAGGAGCCTGCACGCACTGCATGGTATAGGAGCCTGCGCGTGCTGCACGGTGTAGGAGCCTGTGCCGCGCTGCACGGTGTAGGAGCCTGCGCGTGCTGCACGGTATAGGAGCCTGCGCGTGCTGCACGGTGTAGGAGCCTGCGCGCGCTGCACGGTATAGGAGCCTGCGCGTGCTGCACGGTATAGGAGCCTGCGCACGCTGCACGGTATAGGAGCTTGCGCGTGCTGCACGGTATAGGAGCCTGCGCGCGCTGCACGATATAGGAGCCTGCGCGTGCTGCACGGTATAGGAGCCTGCGCGTGCTGCACGGTGTAGGAGCCTGCGCGCGCTGCACGGTGTAGGAGCCTGCGCGCGCTGCACGGTGTAGGAGTCTGCACCACGCTGCACGGTGTAGGAGCCTGCGCCACGCTGCACGGTATAGGAGCCTGCGCGTGCTACACGGTGTAGGAGTCTGCACCACGCTGCACGGTGTAGGAGCCTGCGCCACGCTGCACGGTATAGGAGCCTGCGCGCGCTACACGGTGTAGGAGCCTGCGCCGCGCTGCACGGTGTAGGAGCCTGCGCCGCGCGGTATAGGAGCCTGCGCCACGCTGCACGGTGTAGGAGCCTGCGCTGCGCGGTATAGGAGCCTGCGCCATGCTACACGGTGTAGGAGCCTGCGCGGTATAGGAGCCTGCGCCACGCTGCACGCTATAGGAGCCTGCGCGCGCTGCACGGTGTAGGAGCCTGCGCCGCGCTGCACGGTATAGGAGCTTGCGCGTGCTGCACGGTATAGGAGCCTGCGCGCGCTGCATGGCATAGGAGCCTGCGCGTGCTGCATGGTATAGGAGCCTGCACGCGCTGCATGGTGTAGGAGCCTGCACGTGCTGCATGGTATAGGAGCCTGCGCGTGCTGCACGGTGTAGGAGCTTGCGCATGCTCAATGGTATAGGAGCCTGCGCGTGCTGCATGGTGTAGGAGCCTGCGCGTGCTGCATGGTGTAGGAGCCTGCGCGTGCTGCATGGTGTAGGAGCCTGCACGCGCTGCATGGTGTAGGAGCCTGCACGTGCTGCATGGTGTAGGAGCCTGCGCGTGCTGCATGGTGTAGGAGCCTGTGCGCGCTGCATGGTATAGGAGCTTGCGCGCGCTGCATGGTATAGGAGCTTGCGCATGCTGCATGGTATAGGAGCCTGCACGCACTGCATGGTATAGGAGCCTGCGTGTGCTGCACGGTGTAGGTGCCTGTGCGCGCTGCACGGTATAGGAGCCTGCGCGTGCTCCACGGTGTAGGAGTCTGTGTCGCGCTGCACGGTGTAGGAGCCTGCGCGTGCTGCATGGTATGGGAGCCTGCGCGTGCTGCATGGTATAGGAGCCTGTGTCGCGCTGCATGGTATAGGAGCCTGTGCCGCGCTGCACGGTGTAGGAGCATGCGTGTGCTGCACGGTGTAGGAGCCTGTGCGCGCTGCACGGTATAGGAGCCTGCGCGCGCTGCATGGTGTAGGAGCCTGCGCGCGCTGCACGGTATAGGAGCCTGCACGTGCTGCACGGTATAGGAGCCTGCGCGCGCTGCATGGTATAGGAGCTTGCGCGTGCTGCACGGTGTAGGAGCCTGTGCGCGCTGCACGGTATAGGAGCCTGCACGTGCTGCACGGTGTAGGAGCCTGTGCGTGCTGCACGGTATAGGAGCCTGTGCGCGCTGCACGGTATAGGAGCTTGCGCGTGCTGCACGGTATAGGAGCCTGCGCGCGCTGCATGGTATAGGAGCCTGCGCGTGCTGCACGGTATAGGAGCCTGTGCGTGCTGCACGGTATAGGAGCCTGCGCGTGCTGCACGGTATAGGAGCCTGCGCGTGCTGCACGGTGTAGGAGCCTGCGCGCGCTGCACGGTGTAGGAGCCTGCGCGTGCTGCACGGTGTAGGAGCCTGCACCACGCTGCACGGTGTAGGAGCCTGCGCCACGCTGCACGGTATAGGAGCCTGCGCGCGCTACATGGTGTAGGAGCCTGCGCCGCGCTGCACGGTGTAGGAGCCTGCGCCGCGCGGTATAGGAGCCTGCACCACGCTGCACGGTGTAGGAGCCTGCGCCACGCTGCACGGTATAGGAGCCTGCGCGCGCTGCACGGTGTAGGAGCCTGCGCCGCGCTGCACGGTGTAGGAGCCTGCGCCGCGCTGCACGGTGTAGGAGCCTGCGCGCGCTGCACGGTGTAGGAGCCTGCGCGCGCTGCACGGTGTAGGAGCCTGCGCGCGCTGCACGGTGTAGGAGCCTGCGGCGCGCTGCACGGTGTAGGAGCCTGCGGCGCGCTGCACGGTGTAGGAGCCTGCGGCGCGCTGCACGGTGTAGGAGCCTGCGGCGCGCTGCACGGTGTAGGAGCCTGCGCCGCGCTGCACGGTGTAGGAGCCTGCGCCGCGCTGCACGGTGTAGGAGCCTGTGCCGCGCGGTATAGGAGCCTGCGCGCGCTGCACGGTATAGGAGCCTGCGCCGCGCTGCACGGTGTAGGAGCCTGCGCCGCGCTGCACGGTGTAGGAGCCTGCGCCACGCTGCACGGTATAGGAGCCTGCGCCGCGCTGCACGGTGTAGGAGCCTGCGCCGCATTGCACGGTGTAGGAGCCTGCGCGTGCTGCACGGTGTAGGAGCCTGCGCCGCGCGGTATAGGAGCCTGCGCGCGCTGCACGGTATAGGAGCCTGCGCGCGCTACACGGTGTAGGAGCCTGCGCGCGCTGCACGGTGTAGGAGCCTTCGCACGCTGCACGGTGTAGGAGCCTGCGCGCGCTACACGGTATAGGAGCTTGCGCCGGCCGGTTAGTACACTGAGGGTCCTGGAGCATCATTCACCTTCCTCACACTCGGCCAGGCTGAGCGGGTTACTCTGGATGAGACTCTTTGTTTCAGGTCCTGTTATTCATACAAGACGGTTTGAGTGATGGAGATCTTTTCTCCATCGCAGGTGCGCTGAGGAGGTGAAGACCCCTGGAGAGGAGACCCCCAAACCAAAGATCTGTTACAACGTGGAATTCACCTTTGATGCTGATGCGCGCGTCGCCATTACAATCTATTACCAGGCAACAGAGGATTTTCAAAATGGCTGTGCCAGGTGAGTGTGGAGTCGGTATGTAACCTGGTGTAGCACACACTGGCTGGGTTCTCCTGAGTTACCCCACGCTTTGGGGTGGATTTGGGGCAGTAGATAGAGGAAAATCTAGTCTTAAAGGCCACATTATGCACTGCTACTGAAGGTGCGTGTTCCCTTGCCAGTGTCGCGATCTCCCCAGTGCTTCAGTCCTGGTTTCACTCAGCTCTCCCGACATTGCTCCCTCACACTCTGGACATGGGTTTCACAATTGGATGTTAGGAAGAGTTGGAGGATGAAAAGGAGGATGAGGAGGAAGACTTGGAAGAGGTTGGGTTGGAGGCTCTTCGGGCATCACCACTCACTCACCAGGATCTATAGACCGACAAGGAAGCAGAAGAAGGAGGGGAACGAGAACAGGACAGCGGGTCAAGCAAGGGAAGCAGGACTGAGAGCCCAGAGCTCCGTCCCTCTGATAACGTGCCGTGTGTTACTCTGTGATCTTTCCTACCCTTTTCTAATCTGGCTCTTTTCAGTTACACAGCTAAAGACCGCTCGCTGCAGTCTGAGACTGTGCGTTATAAGCGTGGCGTGTGTCAGCAGTTCTGTCTGCCCTCTCACACCGTCGACCCATCAGACTGGATGGAGGAGGAGGTAGGAAGTGTGAATATATTAGCGAATCTCTGTTCCAGGCACTGGCTTAACATTTAAACTCCAATTGGAAAAGACAAAATTTATTCCCATTAAAATGAGTTTTAATTAAACAGTTATTTATGTCATGTGTTCGGGATTAATAGATTGCACAGAAAAGTCATTTTACTCAACAAGACAACTTGTATTTTCACAGGAGTGTTATTAATCAAAATCTGGCACTGAGCCACATGAGATATTAGGACAGACGATCAAAAGCTTGGCCGGCCTCCCACCTTCCATCCTCCGTAAACTTCAGCTCATCCAACTCGCTGCTGCCCCGTGTCCCAACTCACACCGAGTCCCGTTCACCCCTCACCCCCACCGCTCGCTGACCCACACTGGCTCCAAGTTATCCTTTCCTCCTTTAAGACTCTCCTTTTAAACCTACCTCTGTGACCAAGCTTTTGAACATCTGCCCCAATATCTCCTTATGTGGCTCGGGGTCAAATTGTGTTTGATAATCGCTCCTGTGAAACGCCTTGGAATGTTTTACTAGGTTAAAGGTGCTACATAAATGCATGTTGTTGCTGTTTTTCTCTTGTTTCTTTTTTCTCTCTCCCCCTCTCATCTCCTCTCTTATTGCTTTCTCTTTCTCTTTCTATCTCCACGGCCTCAACTTGCTTCCTGCAGGGGAGTCTCAACAACGGGGCAAAATATTGTCGCAGCTTGTGAGGTGTGAATGGTGGGAGGGGTGGTCAGAGCGGACCCGAGGTTCAACCTCCCCCCAACCTGAGCTTGCGGGGGGAAGGCTCTGACCACTTTCTGTCATAGAATCATCGAATGGTCACAGCACAGAAGGCGGCCATTCAGCCCGTCAATCCCGTGCCAGCTCTCTGCAAGAGCACTTCAGCTAGTCCCACTCCCCCGCCCTTTCCCCTGCAAATTTCTTTCCTTCAGGTACTTATCCACCTCCCTTTTGAAAGCCGTGATTGAATCTGCCTCCACCACCCTTTCGGGCAGTGCATTCCAGATCCTAACCACTCGCTGCGTAAAACAGTTTTTTCTTATGTCGCCTTTGGTTCTTTTGCCAATCACTTTAAATCTGTGTCCTCTGGTTCTCAATCCTTCTACCAATGGGAACAGTTTCCCTCTATCTACTCTGTCCAGACCCCTCATGATTTTGAACACCTCTATCAAATCTCCTCTCAATCTTCTCTGCTCTAAGGAGAACAATCCCAGCTTCTCCAGTCTATCCACGTAACTGAAGTCCCTCATCCCTGGAACCATTCTCGTAAATCTTTTCTGCACCCTCTCTAAGGCCTTCACATCCTTCCTAAAGTGTGGTGCCCAGAATTGGACACAGTATTCCAGTTGGGGCCGAACCAGTGTTTTATACAGGTTCATCATAATTTCCACATTTTTAACTGCTTTCTCAACCTGCCCTGCCACCTTCAACGATTTGTGCACACATACCCCCAGGTCTCTCTGTTCATGCACCCCCTTCAGGACTGTACCCTTTAGTTTATATTTCCTCTCCTCATTCTTTCTACCAAAATGTATCACTTCACACTTTTCTGCATTAAATTTCATCTGGCACATGTCCGCACATTCCACTAGCCTGTCTATGTCTTCCTGAAGTCTATCACTCTCCTCCTCACTGTTCACTATACTTCCAAGTTTTGTGTCATCTGCAAATTTTGAAATTGTGCCCTGTACACCCAAGTCCAAGTCATTAATATATATCAAGAAAAGCAGTGGTCCTAGAACCGACCCCTGGGGTACACCACTGTATACCTTCCTCCAGTCCGAAAAACAACCATTCACCACTACTCTCTGTTTCCTGTCACTTAGCCAATTTCTTATCCATGCTGCCACTGTCCCTTTTATTCCATGGGCTTCAACTTTGCTGGCAAGCCTATTATGTGGCACTTTGTCAAACGCCTTTTGGAAATCCATGTACACCACGTCAACTGCATTACCCTCATCAACCCTCTCTGTTACCGAATCAAAAAACTCCATCACGTTAGTTAAACATGATTTGCCTTTAACAAATCCGTGCTGGCTTTCCTTAATTAATCCACACTTGTCCAAGTGACAATTTTGTCTCTGATTACTGTTTCTAAAACCTTCCCCACTACCGAGGTCAAACTGACTGGCCTGTAGTTGCTGGGTTTATCTTTACACCCTTTTTTGAACAATGGTGTAACATTTGCAGTTCTCCAGTCCTCTGACACCACCCCCATATCTATGGAGGATTGGAATATTATGGCCAGTACCTCCGCGATTTCCGCCCTCAATTCCCTCAGCATCCTAGGATGCATCCCATCCGCTCCTGGTGATTTATCTACTTATGTACAGCCAGCCTTTCTAATACCCCTTTATCAATTTTTATCCTATCAAGTGTCTCCACTACCTCCTCCTTCACTATGTCTATGGCAGCATCCTCTTCCTTGGTGAAGACAGATGCAAAGTACTTGTTTAGTATCTCAGCCATACCCTCTGTCTCCATGCGTAGGTCTCCTTTTTGGTCCCTAATTGGCCCCACTCCTCCTCTTACTACCCTTTTACTATTTATATGCCTATAGAAGACTTTTGGATTACCTTTTATGTTGGCTGCCATTCTATTCTCATACCCTCTCTTTGCCCCTCTTATTTTCTTTTTCACTTCTCCTCTGACCTTTCTATATATAGTCTGATTCTCAGATGTATTTGCAACCTGACATCTGTCATACGCGCTCTTTTTCTGCTTCATCATATTCTCTATCTCTTTCGTCATCCAGGGAGCCCTGACTTTAGTTGCCCTGCCTTTCCCCCTCGTGGGAATGTACCTCGACTGTACCTGAACTATTTCCTCTTTAAAGGCAGCCCATTGTTCTATTATAGTTTTGCCTGCCAATCTTTGATTCCAGTTTACCCGGGCCAGATCCGTTCTTATCCCACTGAAATTGGCCTTTCCCCAGTTAAACATTCTTACTCTAGATTGCTCCCTGTCCTTTTCCATAGCTAATCTAAACCTTATGATACAATGATCACTGTTCCCTAAATGTTCACCTACTGACACTTGCTCCACTTGACCCACCTCATTCCCCAGAACCAGATCCAGCAATGCCTCCTCCCTCATCGGGCCAGAAACATACTGATCAAGAAAGGTCTCCTGAACACACTTCAGAAAATCTTCCCCTTCTCTGCCCTGAACACTATTACAATCCCAGTCTATATTAGGATTACATCGGATTCTATTACATAGGATATACGGCACAGAAACAGGCCATTCGGCCCAACCAGTCCATGCCGACGTTTATGCTCCACTCGAGCCTCCTCCCGTCTTTCCTCATCGAACTCTATCAGCATCTCCCTCATATGCTTGTCCAGCCTCCCCTTAAATGCATCTATACTATTCGCTTCAACCACTCCCTGTGGTAGCGAGTTCCACATTCTCACCACTCTCTGGGTAAAGAAGTTTCTTCTGAATTCCCTATTGGATTTTTTGGTGACTATCTTATATTGATGGCCTCTAGTTATGCTCTTCCCCACAAGTGGAAACATTCTCTCTGTATCCACTCTATCAAAACCTTTCATAATTTTAAAGACCTCTATTAGGTCACCCCTCAGCCTTCTTTTTTCAAAAATGAGAAGTCGCACAACACCAGGTTATAGTCCAACAGATTTATTTAAAATTACAAGCTTTCGGAGCTATCGCCCCTTCGTCAGGTAAAGTTACAATGAGTTACAATTTTCAAGAGAAAAGAGACCCAGCCTGTTCATCCTTTCCTGAAATGTATACCCTCGCATTTCTGGTATCATCCTTGTAAATCTTCTCTGCACCCTCTCCAGTGCCTCTATATCCTTTTTATAATATGGCGACCAGAACTGCACGCAGTACTCTAAGTGTGGTCTAACCAAGGTTCGATACAGGTTTAGCATAACTTCCCTACTTTTCAATTCTATCCCTCTAGAAATAGTCCCCCATTATCATTACTCTATAGTTCTTGCACCTCTCTCTAATTTCTCTGCAGATTTGCTCCTCCATATCTTTCCCACTATCTGGTCTATAGAATACACCTAGTAGTCTAATGGCACCTCTTGTCCTGAACCTTTATTTCTTTTCCGGCCAGCTGAGCTCTGACGGCGATCGATCGGTGTACCCGATGGTGATTCACGCCGTGGTGGATGAAGGAGACGGTAAGGACACCGCGTGGCCAACTTCAATCACCGTTAGCTTCCGCTACTCAGCCCGGGCTCTGGGCTGCTCCCTGCTGGCTGGAACTGCTGGGGGCGGGGCCTGTCTCTGGGGGAGATGGGGGAGGGTCTCTGGGGGGTGGGGGAGGGTCACTGCGGGGGGTGGGGGAGGGTCTCGGGGGGGGGGGGGGGGGGGGGGGGGGGGGGGGGGAGGGTCACTGGGAGGGTGGGGGGAGGGCCCGGGGGGGGGAGGGTCTCTGGGGGGGTGGGGGAGGGTCACTGGGTGGGTGGGGAAGGGCCTCGGGGGGGGGGGGAGGGGTCACTGCGGGTGTGGGGGAGGGTCTCGGGGGGGGGGGGGAGGGTCACGGGTGTGGGGAGGGTCTCTGTGGGGGTGGGGGGGAGGGTCCCTGGGGGGATTGGGGGAGGGTCTCGTGGGGGGAGGGTCACGGGGGGGGGTGGGGGAGGGTCTCGGGGTGGGGGGGGAAGGGTCACGGGTGTGGGGAGGGTCACTGAGGGGTTGGGGAGGGTCCCTGGGGGGATTGGGGGAAGGTCTCTGGGGGGGGGTGGTGTGGGGAGGGTCACTGGGGGATTGGGGGGAGGGTCACTGGGGGATTGGGGGGAGGGTCTCTGAGGGGGTGGGTCACTGGGGGGACTGGGGGGGGAGGGTCTCTGGGGGGGTGGGTCACTGGGGGATTGGGGGGAGGGTCTCTGGGGGATTGGGGGGAGGGTCTCTGGGGGGGTGGGTCACTGGGGGATTGGGGGGAGGGTCTCTGAGGGGGTGGGTCACTGGGGGACTGGGGGGAGGGTCTCTGGGGGGGTGGGTCACTGGGGGATTGGGGGGAGGGTCTCTGGGGGGGTGGGTCACTGGGGGATTGGGGGGAGGGTCTCTGGGGGATTGGGGGGAGGGTCTCCGGGGGGGATTTCGTGCTGTACACGCTCTCTTGTGCTGTTTCTCAGTCTTTTTATTGATGTCTCCTCTCCAGAGCATCTTGGACACTCCCATGTGCTGCTGACGACGTTCGATAAGGTACGCAGTTTACACACAGCTCCAGGCTCCAGCCTACACTTCCGTGGCAAAGCCTAGGAATTAAATAACAGGAAATGCGCGGAAAATCCGTCACATCTGGGAGAGAAAACAACCAGTTAATGTTTGAGGTGCAGATCTTTCACTAGTCCAGGAAATGTGCTGGGGAGCATCTCACAGAAAGCACAAGAGGCCATTCGGCCCATCGTGCCTGTGCCGGCTCTTTGAAAGTGCTCTCCAATTAGTCCCACTCCCTGCTCTTTCCCCACAGCCAGCGCCTCTCCACCATCGTCCAGCTGGGTGGGACTGCACTCTCCTGGTTCCATTCTTATCTATCTAATCGTAGCCAGAGAATCACCTGCAACGGCTTCTCTTCCCGCTCCCGCATCGTTATCTCTGGTGTCCCCCAAGGATCTATCCTTGGCCCCCTCCTATTTCTCATCTACACGCTGCCCCTCGGTGACATCATCCGAAAACACAGCGTCAGTTTCCACATGTACGCTGATGACACCCAGCTCTACCTCACCACCTCTTCTCTCGACCCCTCCACTGTCTCTAAATTGTCAGATTGCTTGTCTGACATACAGTTCTGGATGAGCAGAAATTTCCTCCAACGAAATATTGGTAAGACTGAAGCCATTGTCTTCGGTCCCCACCACAAACTCCGTTCCCTGGCCGGCGATGCCATCCCTCTCCCTGGCAACTGTCTGAGGCTGAACCAGACTCTTCGCAACCTTGGTGTGATATTGAACCCAGATGAGCTTCCAACCAGATATCCGCGCCATCACCAAGTCTGCCTACTTCCACCTCCGGAACATCACCCGACATTTCCCCTGCCTCAGCTCATCTGCTGCTGAAACCCTCATCCATGCCTTTGTTATCTCTAGACTTGACTGTTCCAACACACTCCTGGCCGGCCTCCCACATTCCACCCTCTGTAAACTTCAGCTCATCTAAAACTCTGCTGCCCGTGTCCTAACTCGCACCGAGTCCCGTTCGCCCATCACCCCTGTGCTCGCTGACCTACACTGGCTCCCAGTTGAGCAACGCCTCGATTTTTTAAATTCTCATCCTTGTTTTCAAATCCCTCCATGTCCTCGCCCCTCCCGATCTCTGTAACCTCCTCCAGCCCCACAACCCTCCGAGATCTCTGCGCTCCTCTAATTCTGGCCTCTTGAGCATCCCTGATTATAATCGCTTCCACCATTGGTGGCCGTGCCTTCAGCTGCCGGGGCCCTAAACTCTGGAATTCCCTCCCTAAACCTCTCCGCCTCTCTCCTCCTCTAAAATGCTCCTTAAAACCAACCACTTTGACCAGGCTTTTGATCACCTGCCCTAATATCTCCTTATGAGGCTCAGTGTCAAAATTTGTCTGAAAGCTCCTGTGAAACGCCTTGGGACGTTTTACTACGTTAAAGGTGCTATATAAATACAAATTGTTGATGGTGATCGGTGAGTGTGCCGGTGATCGGTGAGTGTGCCGGTGATCGGTGAGTGTGCCGGTGATCAGTGAGTGTGCCGGTGATCGGTGAGTGTGCCAGTGATCGCTCTGTTCCTGTTTCATTCACAGAATGCGGACGGCAACTGCTCGGTGAAACCTCTGAAACAGAAGCAAGTGGTGAGTCACCTTTCACCTTTCCCTCCACTCACCTCAGGACAAACCCTCACCTTTCACATCCTAGTTTATTCACTATAATATTTCTTCCTCTCAATGTCCCTGTCTGTCTCTCTGTCTCTCTCTCCCTTTCTCGATTTTTGTCTCTCTCTGTCCCTCTCTCTCTCTCTCTCTTGCAGTTTCTCTCTCGCTCTCCCTCTCTCGCTCTC